>CM076973.1:30944037-31071537 GCA_039105355.1 Benthosema pterotum | reverse complement strand
ACACTGCAATGACCAGAGAGACAGAGAGAGAGAGAGAGAGAGAGACAGAGAGAGAGACAGAGAGACTAGGATAGAGATCGCAGAGCTGCTTCAGTTGCCCTCAATCGCTACATCTTCTCATTATTTTTCTACTGGCATACTTTAGCCTACAGTTTGTGTTTGTAAAGGGAAATAGCTTGAGACGTGTTTCGATAATGAATGGGGTTGCAGGATAGCATTGCATATTATGCAGTGACTTGCAAGTTCGTTCACAATTAGCTTTCAGGTTTTTTTTTTTTTTTACCTGATTCTTCAAGTCGTTTTAAGTGAGGGCCTTGAGAGTGTATCATTAAATCTCTGTCTGTGTGGAAACCTCAAATGTCTAGGTCTTTCTATATTTCAAAACCGCAGTTAAAAAGGCGCTGTTGCAGAAACAATAGTTGTCTTCTGGGACTGTGAGTGTACAGTATATGTACACCACTGACACCAGTGATTGAAAACATTATAAGTACTGCAATGTAGATGTACTCCAAGTAGCAGTCCTGTATTTACAGTGTACTCAAATACAAAAGTAGCATATAAAATAGCAGATCTGCTATTTCCAAATGGCTGAAATTTAATCTTTATTGTGTTTAATGTATGTTTTCTAATCAAAATTTGAATCTATTTAAATTAACTGCTCCGCTGCATATGAAAACATTAGTTACCGTATTTCCCAGACTATAAGGCACACTTAAAAGCCTTTACTTTTCTCAAAAAACGGCAGTGCACCTTATAATCTGGAGCGCCTTATATGTGGATTGTTTGACTGCAGTAGCCTCTATTCTATGTGCCTTATAATCCGATGCACTTTATATATGAAAACAGTTCTATATACTGTAGGCCATTCATTGAAGGCGCGCCTTATAATTCGGTGCCCCTTAGAGTACAGAAAATACATTTCGATATCTGCCTCTGAAATGATACCAATGTGGAGTAGAAGAGTTGTTCGAAATACTACAGAGCCATAAAGTATATAAGTGTACCTCAAAATTGTACTTAAGACTTAAATTGTACTTAAGAGTAAATATACGTAGTTACTTTAGACTGACTGTAAGCGTGAACCAACCCTCTCCTCTGTGCCATGCAGTGAGCTCACCGCTGGTGGAGTTGCAACCCCCAGTGTTCCCCAAAATGATTACATTTCATAGAAGCTGATTGCTTTGCAGATAAACAGCCTATTGTTTTCCCACATTTGCTCGGCCACAGAGTGAATTATTTCTTTCAGTTGATTTTCGTTCACATTGTTGTGTCAATAAGGCCAGGTCTTTTTGCGGGGTTTTAGCCAGCTAGATGCCATTACCATTACGTCATCACTTAAAGTACCCCGGGGGATAACCGATCGCACACCGACCATGCACCGACTGCTTAAGTTGCGCCCACTCCGCTCATGCAAGTAATAACTGGGTGGGGCTATGCATTTCCAACTTGCCTCATTACAAGTAGGCTAGTGCTTCAGCGCGCACTGCCGTAGAGCCCCCATGGGCACCTCTCTGGTTTTAAATGAATAATAACATAAAAACAAATAGTAGTTGGGGGATTCCTTCCTGCCTCATCTCGCCTTGGCCTGAATAGGTTGAATACCCCAACTCCATAATGACACACAGACATTAGCCACAGCTTGTGACAGCCAGGCAGAAATGTGTTTACTGTTAAGTTCAAAATGTTGGCCAGCTGGATCTCATTCTCTCCTATATCTTTTGACCAAACTGTAATCAGCTGTTGCAGTTTAGAGAAACAGATGAAGCTTGTGCCAAAAGGGATATGCGAGATTTGCAAAATACCAAGTTTTTTGGTCATTTGACCGTGTGGACATCTCTATTTACAGTTTAAGCCTGGTTGTGGCACTTTTCTACTTAAGTCTTGTTTATGTGGCGATATGCAGCGGTGTGAGTATGTGCATTGAGAGACTGATCTCTGTAACTTAATTTCTTGAACAACGCCCGATTTTCAAACTGAAAAACTTGAGTGAGTCAGTGTTCTACTTTCATGTAAAAGTGTATAAATTTAGAAGCAATCTGCCAATAATAGTTTTTTTCACCGTAGATGCCTTGAGGGATAAGATTAGTTTCTGCTAGTTTCTTCTGCTACAGTATATCATGTGCTACTACTGCTGTTGAGGTTAAATGTGTGAGAATAATGTTTTCACACACTACCCACTCAGTGGGTTTACATGTCACAATCCCTCCATTATCTGCTCCACCTAAAAACATCACTCCTGCTGTCTTGGCATAAAGACTCTCGGTAATCTTTCACAGGTTCTCTTTACTCTCTGCTGCTTGCACTTAATGTTTGTACATAGTCTCAAATCATAAGTATACTATATATAGTCAGGGAGAAAACCATGAAAACCAGAATAAAGGGTGTACCAAACTTTTCTCAGTTGTTCCTAACATGATTTTTCACGTAGATTCCAATTCTGCTTGATACATTTTTGTATCACGCATAGTTAATGAGATAATTAGCATAATTAATCAAATATGCAAATTATCTCATTAATTATGCAACTTACAAAAATGTACTTTGCAGAAACGGATTCTACGGGACAAAATACATAGGGATCAACTGAGAAAAGTTTGGTAAAGCCATTTATGAATTTATTATAGATTTTCTCCAGTTATTTGCGCCCTTGTGTCAAGTATTGACATATGGGATAAAATAACAGGGAAAATCCTCTAACTATTCGATACTATTCTATTTACCAAACTTTTCTCAGTTGATATTTATGTATTTTTTCCTGTAGAATCCATTTCTGCAATGTACATGTTTGTATTGTGCATAATTAATGAGATAATTACCATATTTGACACAGTGGTGGAAATACTGTAAGAGAAAAACCTAACAAATATGCAAATTATCTCATTAATTATGCGACTTACAAAAATGTACTTTGCAGAAACGAATTCTATGGGACAAAATACATAAGAATCAACTGAGAAAAGTTTGGTAAAGCCTTTTATGAATTTATTATAGATTTTTTTCCCAGTTATTTGCGCCCTTGTGTCAAGTAAATTGACATATGGGATAAAATAACAGGGAAAACCATCTAACTATTCGATAAAAGGCTTTTTACCAAACTTTTCTCAGTTGATATTTATGTATTTTGACCTGTAGAATCCATTTCTGCAATGTACATTTTTGTATCAATATCAATACTATAATTAAGGAGTTGTCTGTCTGAATGTCTGAATGTCTGAATGTCTGAAGCGAGCATAACTCATCACTGGCTGCACCGATCACTATGATTTTTCACACAGTCATTGACCATAACATTAGGAAGAGACTGAGGAAGCCCTTTTTTCAAATTAACAAATTGTTGATTAATAATGAATTTATTGGTGAATTAAATTTCCCCATTCGCTTAACATTGGCAATTCCCTCTTCGGCCACAGGGGGCAATGCAAATACCAAAACACACACACACACACACACACACACACACACACACACACACACACACACACACACACACACACACACACACACACACACACACACACACACACACACTTTATGACTGGCCATTGCAGTGTCTGTGCGTGTGCATTAAAGCAATCCTTCATCAAATCCTTCATCACATAATGTGATGAAGGATTCACATTACCCACACAGTGAGTACATCATTTGGTGTTCATATATTCACAACGGGTAAGGCCCTAGTTGTGCATAATTAATGAGATAATTACCATATTTGACCTAACAAATATATGTGGAAATGGGTGTCAGAAACTGGAGGATAGAAGGAGCAATCACAGAGGGATCAAGTGTACAAGCTGTAGAAGGCCGTCAATACTTCTGTGCAATTTGACTGCATAGACAGTAATTTGAGGCATTAAGATACTGAATCCTGACAATGGTGATGACTTGTTTGTAACAGAATTCAGACATTCACTGGAATTGTGACTAGAATTCGAACGGCCTTCGGTTAGTCTCACTCTAGCGGCACGCCATCCATGTGGCCAGTGTACGGTACTGTACTGTACTGTACGTACAGTATGGTGTGTATATACAACGTACTATATAGTACAATATTCTACAGTAAAGTATGCTACATTACACTACAGTGCAGTCTAGTATAATACAGCAAGATACAGTACAGTAAGGCCTGATGCAGTACAGTACAGTACAGTACAGTACAGTACGGCCTGATGTAGTGTAGTATAGTACAGTAGGGTACAGTACAGTACAGTAAGGCCTGATGTAGTGTAGTACAGTACAGTACGTTGCAGTACAGTACAGTAAGGTGTATTATAGTACAGTACTATGCCATATTGTACTGTACTGTACTGTACTGTACTGTACTGTACTGTACTGTACTGTACTGTACTGTACTGTACTGTACTGTACTGTACCTGGCCTTACTGTACTGTACTGTACTGTACTGTACTGTACTGTACTGTACTGTACTGTACCTTACTGTACTATACTACACTACACTGCAACAGGCCTTACTGTACTGTACCCTGCTGTACCTTACTGTACTGTACTGTACTGCATCGGGCCTTACTGTACTGTATCTTGCTGTATTGTACTAGACTGCACTGTAGTGTAATGTAGCATACTTTACTGTAGAATATTGTACTATATAGTACGTTGTATATACACACCATACTGTACGTACAGTACAGTACAGTACCGTACACTGGCCACTTGGATGGCGTGCCGCTAGAGTGAGACTGGCCGAAGGCCGTTCGAATTCTAGTCACAATTCCAGTGAATGTCTGAATTCTGTTACAAACAAGTCATCACCATTGTCAGGATTCAGTATCTTAATGCCTCAAATTACTGTCTATGCAGTCAAATTGCACAGAAGTAGTGACAGCCTTCTACGGCTTGTACACTTGATCCCTCTGTGATTGCTCCTGCTTCTATCCACCAGTTTCTGACACCCATTTCCACATATATTTGTTAGGTTTTTCTCTTACAGTATTTCCACCACTGTGTCAAATATGGTAATTATCTCATTAATTATGCGCAATACAAAAATGTACATTGCAGAAATGGATTCTACAGGAAAAAATACATAAATATCAACTGAGAAAAGTTTGGTAAATAGAATAGTATCGAATAGTTAGAGGATTTTCCCTGTTATTTTATCCCATATGTCAATTTACTTGACACAAGGGCGCAAATAACTGGAAAAAAATCTATAATAAATTCATAAATGGCTTTACCAAACTTTTCTCAGTTGATCCCTATGTATTTTGTCCCGTAGAATCCGTTTCTGCAAAGTACATTTTTGTAAGTCGCATAATTAATGAGATAATTTGCATATTTGATTAATTATGCTAATTATCTCATTAACTATGCGTGATACAAAAATGTATCAAGCAGAATTGGATTCTACGTGAAAAATCATGTTAGGAACAACTGAGAAAAGTTTGGTACACCCTTTATTCTGGTTTTCATGGTTTTCTCCCTGCCTATATATAGTGTAATTACAAGTAGCCAAAGGTTACTGGGCCATGTGGCCCATAAGGCATGGGCCTGTTTCTGTAGCATGAGGCCTACTAGCTCACAACCTTTACATTGTAAGCTGTAACCTGTTTCATTGTCTTAAATGTTATTTAGGGGAAAAAATGACTGTCTATTCATGGCTCAATATACTTTCAGTGGAGGTGAAATGGAGGGGGGGTGAATGAGTATACCTGTGTCCTGTGTTTTTGAGATGAAAATGTCCTGTGTTGTTGATATGAATATGAAATGAGAATCGCTGCACTCAGTGGAGCTTCCCAAACACTTTGCCAAACACTTTGTTTCCTATATTTTGTTGATGCTTTTTTGTATTTCAAAACAGTTTTAAAAAATCTCCAAAAAGCAGATTTTCTGGTGAATTCTTAACAAATTTAAATTATATTAAAAGATTAAAACACTAACAAATACATCTGCTGCAGTTAAGAAAATGGAACAAACTGCAGCATTCATCTTGTCATTTATAATCTCAGTTTTGGGCTTTCCCCCCTTTTTCATATGGGCACAAATCACAGCACAAATCTCGTATTTTGGGGGTTGTATTATTAAGGTGAAGTAGTTTAAGTAGCTTGGGTGGCAATTGTTCACTGCGACAAAAAGGGCCAAACTGTGGCTCATGACCAAAAGAATAAGGTATCTCCTTATAGATATGGTGAGAAGTTCAGTTACATGGGAGGGACTCGGAGTAGAGCCGCTGCTTCTTCGCCTGGAAAGGAGCCAGCTATACTGTAGGTGGTTTGGGCATCTGGTTAAGGGTCCCCCGAGGGAGGTCCTTGATGAACGTCCCGCTGGGACAAGACTGGTGTCTAGGACAAACTAAGGTGTAGATGGAGGGATTACATCGACACGCTGGCCTTGGAACGTCTTGGGACTGGCCTTGGAAGATCTCTGGTGGAGCTGTTGCTCCCACGACCGGATTATGGATAAGCTTGTGAAGATGGATGGATGGGTTATACCTTGGTATGAAAACGTTTGAGAATGTCTGAATTAAAGTGTGTTCTTCCTAACTCCTTCTTGTTCCTCTCCTCCCCTTGCCTTGGAGGGGAGAGTGGAGCCAGGCCAGGCGTGTGTGTGCTCCATGTGAGGGCCAGATGCTGGGGGCTGTAGGGGGGCGTGGGGGGTGCTGGGAGGCTGCAGCTGAGGGGGAACCATGGGGAGGGAGGTTGGGGGGATGTCCGACAGGCAGGCAGCACGGGGAGCAGTGTGTTTACGTGGCACCCTGGATTCGATTTCGGAGTGGGGCTAGGAACTAGGCTAATAGTGTTTACTTGTGGGTGGCTGGAGGGGGATGGAGTCATGGAGATGGTGGAGACTATAACGTTTAAGAGAGAGCGAGGGGCTAAAGGAGTGGAGTGGAAACTAACAAACAAACAGCGTCTGTTTGTTTTTGTTTATGTGCACTTTAAACACCCGGGGGATTTAACTCTGAGGAGCATGCAGTCGACATGGAACCAAATTGAACCATTTGTAAACACATTCAGAGACCAGTAAGGGTCCATTTGGTTCCATTTGTGCTCACTCAAATTTACAAAGATATATTACTGTGTATATATAACCTCATTGTTACACACAAACACACAGACACACATACACTTGGCATACACACATACTGTGTGTGTGTGTGTGTGTGTGTGTGTGTGTGGGGGGTGTGGCGGTGTGTGTGTGTGTGTGTGTCTGCACGCGTGCACATAATGGACATGTTTGGGCGTGGAGTTCACTCGTCTATTTCTGAGCGGTTGGATGGAGTGAATCACGTGCGCGCACACACACACACACGCACGCGCGCCCGCGCACACACACCCACGCGCACCCGCGCACATATACACACACACACACACACACACACACACACATACACACACACACACACACACATTGGCTATACCACACAATAGTTCCTCCCTAGCAACACACTGACACTCAGGACTTTGCTGTGGACGTCATTGTGTCGTGACATGTGTTATACTGACAGCAGATGTATACAACACTAAACTGCTCAATGGGGCTAAAAATGTTGTTCTTCTTTGCCTTATAATCAGGACAATCTGTTGTGGTGCTATATAATATACATAACAGTAACTCCTTTAAATTATATTAAAGGAGTTAATGTTATGTATATTGAACCACTATCAAATGAACCATTGTTCAATATAACCAGCCAGGTGCTGAGCAGGTTCAATGTATGACAGACTGTGGTGCTACGTTTTTTTTTTTTTTTTTTTTTTTAAACAATATTTTTATTGACATTTTCCATTTATGACATCTCAACATTTAACTCAATTTTACAATGTCCTATAAATTTTCAAACAACACATCCATACACACATACATTCATTCATACATACATATGCACAGACAAGCAAAATAAAACAAGGTAAATAAAAACACACACAAAAAAATGGTGCTACGGTTTTGGCTGTCAGCTGCCACATGTTCTGATGTATACAGTAAATGTGCTGCATGATAGGGATGTTGTTTTTAAACTATTAGTTGTGATTGAACTGGATGCAGGCAGACACACCACAACCATGGCAATAACGATAGCCATCCATGATATCGCTTATCAGATCACTTTCCAGCGCGGTGTTATGAACGATAGGTGCAGTGATAATGACAGCCATTCATAACCTGTCATCAGATGGACATCTGGAATGCAGTCAGTTACACTCAACCCTCGGGGCAGTCTTGTTATGGATATATCATTGTGGACACCCCGTAGCTACACAGTTAATCACAGGCGTTTGGGTAGTCCAGTGGTAAAGTGGCTGGCCACCACGTCTAGCGTATGGCATAACAGTCGGGAGTTAAGGTTTAGGCATAGTTTCACTGAGGTTATGTTTTGGGTTAGGGGTAAGCGTTAGGTTTAGTAAGGAATGGTCTCGACCGTTTTGAGACAAATGTATAATATATAGCGGTCGCAACCGTTTTATCACATCGCAAAGGGTGGTCAACAGTCAAACTGATCTCACTGTCCCTCATATTTTTCTTCCTGAAAAACTGAAAGCCTTTGAGTCAAATGGCCCACCCGAAATAGTAACATTTTAGTAACATCATAACCTACGGCCACTACGCCCACATTATCATACAACAACAGCTGTGGTTGGTGGTGCTAATGTGGAAACCAGGTTATACTTGATGAGCAGGTGGATGTGGCCACATAAAACACTCTTTTGTAAACTTTTTTTGATAGAAAACTTCCTCCAATGTAATATAATCATAATACAACATACCTGATGATCATGTTTTGTTTTTGTTTTTCAGAGGGTGGATCATGACAGAACTCACGAGAGTTCTATAAATATGCACCGCCCATGAAAAATAACGAACGGGATGAATTAACGATGAGCATAAGCGTGTAGGGCAGAGTGTGCGACCAGATTGCGTTCTGTGCAACAGATGTGCTACTCTCTCTGTCTCTATCTCTCTCCCTTTCCCTCCCTCTCTCTCTTGTATAGAGGGTGATGTGATGTCTTTCCTGATGCGTCCACCCACGCCGTGTCACTCACACAGCTGGCGGGGCCAAGCGTTTGTCACCACTAATGGTCGTTCTTGGCCAGCATGTTGTCATCGCGGCCCAACGAGAGATTTTGTCATTGCAAATGGCTCCCATCCTTTCCTTGGTTTAAGCCACTCACCAACCGTCACGTTTGACCCTTGCATGTCCGCAAAAGGGGGAAGGGAGTGGGAAGACAGGCTGCTCAAATCAATGCTTGTATATGTTGATTGACATTGGTAGGATTTGCTTGGAGGTTTACAAACATAAGTGTTTCATCCATGACTACAGTGTCACGTCAATATTGGTTAGCAGTGGGTTTGGCTTCAAGCAACAGAACAATGCCCTGTATTGGGGCTGTTTAAGAACAAAATATTGGGCCCACTGTTTCGGGGTTAGAATCAACAGTGAGGATTTTGCGGTGTCATTTCAGTGGTACAGTAGATCAGTGTTTGGTGCAGAGCAACTGCAACAAACTACATGTTGGAGTGTCAAGTTTCTTAAATTGATCTCTGTGGGTTTTTTGTGACTGTAGGTCACATTTATTACGAAAACTGGCATTTTCCCTCCAGTCTGTCCGTCCATCACCATATATGTCTCGATATGGTCATGCCTTGTGACATTATTAGGGATTTGCCATATGAGTCATATACTGTATGTAGACGAGGCATGGTCAACATTGGCGGGGCCATTCCGCTATGGAAATACCAATATTATTCTTAATTTCTTCATAATTTGATGGTTCATTCATCACCTGGATCTCCATATGCTTTATTATGGAGCCGTCAGGCACTCTCCATCTGAAGAGTTGGGCCTGTAGGGCTCTCGCCTTTGGACCACAAGGTCATGGGTTCGATTCCGGGCACCGCCAATAACTCAGCGTATGAGTAGCACGGCTTGGTTGTGGCAAGTCGTGTGGGAAGTACTGGGAGCTGATAGTAGGTGTGACACTCCACCTCACTAGTCCATTTCCCAGTGGTCTAGCATTGTAACAGGGATAGACTCCCGCGTGTTACCAGCTGATAGCGACAATAAGCCATTCCCGACCTACTACTGACCTGTTCCCACCCGTCCTTCCTGTTCAGGCATTCGATATGTTGACCTCATCAAAACCCGTACACTCAAGACACACTCCATATATGGCCAGTACAGAATTACTTCCAAATGTTGATCTGTCCCCTCCATGCAAAAATGGCAGCCCTCTCCAAGCTGTCTGCCGTCACCCAGGCGGGTGCGTGCACACAACCTCGCCCTTATTGCCCTCTGGGTGACTTACGGGTGGGGGTATGGTTTGGGGGCGGGGGGACTGGTCTTTTGAAAACACAAATACTAAAGTCCCTAGAATAACAAGACAGATGGCTATTAAGATGGCACAATCCAAAGCTATAGGAAGCAGGACTTAGAGAAGCCATTCCTCACTGTCCTTAGGCTCTTAATTGCAGGGTAATGCAATGATGTTTAGGAAAATGACCCACAGCTTTGGAAGGAAAGAGGAAATCATGTTGACTCTCCAAACATGAAAGGAATTAACTATCCTGTGTGCACGTGTGTGCGTGCGTGCATGTGGTGTGTACAGCATATCATCAATGTCAGGCAGAAACCTCTTATCTCCATATTTTCGTGTTTTTTTTTTTGTACAGGTATATACTAGGGTTTAATACCGGGATCCCGGTTTCCCGGGATGCCCGGGTACAACTGACTTAATTTCCCTCCCGGGAAATCCTCCGGGACCCGTCTTCCCGGAGGTTATCATTTCTTTCTCAATTTTTCCACACAAATCGTGTTTTTCCGATATCTGTGAGTGGTAAAATCAAATCTATAACCCTCGCATAAGTTCCAAACATCACTGATAATTAGACTATGCAGCGAGGGGGCTATGAACAGGAGCCCCGCGGGACACAATATTGGCGACACGTGGTCTAAATGCGAGCAGTCAAGACTCAGGACTATGGACCGCATGAATGCCGCATCCTCCTTCATTCATTGAATCAGATGCAGACCAGCTTATAGCATACACTAGCAAAAATATGAACGGCTGAAGAGAACGCGTTGGACTTCCTATAGGCCTACTGCATGGACTTATTTTCCTCGCGACAGATTGTCTCTGTTCTACAACTTCTATACAGTATACACCAGAGTTGTACCCGAACGCGTTCAAAGAACGAAAGTTCTTTGAACCGTTCATATTTTTAAGGAACTTGAACGGAACGGACCCTCTATCTGCTTGAAGAACGGCGGTGTGAACTCGTTCATTTCTGGCGTGAGTGAACGTCACTTTTCTTGCGTTCGATTTTGTTCAAGAGCGGGGCTCGACAGGCTCGCATTTGTGACTAAAATGTTCATAGCACCGGTGCGAGTATTTATATTACTGTAGTACGGCGGTGTTGTTCGCTAAAATAGAGCAGATATACAAGCTAACAACGTGTTGAGGCTCGAGGCATCCTTAGCTTGAAGATCTGTTCTCCTTGCCCACCGCCCCGCCCCTCCCTCTGCTCTGTCAGCAGCGCACAGCATCAGACAGCTCACACACAGCACCAAGGGAGGACCAGGCGCGTCACCGCGTCTGGAAAGATGCGGGTGCTGCAAGGGTTAAATTGCGGCCGCGCGTTAGCGCGGCCGCGAAAAATTTTGGGCTTTTTTCCCCCCTCTAAAACACTTTTTACTAATATTTCACAATAAATGTAATGGTTACACACTTCAATGAAGCAGTGTTATAATGCAGTACAAGACTGACTGTGACGAGATAAAACGGCTATCTATGATGACTAAAATATGACGAGACGTTTGTGAGTTATGGTTGACCTGACGTGTCGAGACGAGAATGTAGTGGATTGACGAAAAAGTTTCAAAACCGCACCGTCGCCGACTGTGCAACTCATATCAAAGCAATGAATGCAAGCGGCCGGTCACCCCGTCTCCCTCCTTCCCAGATCAGTGCCTGCCATCTATTACAAGAGTTGCGACATTGATGGGTCACAAACTGAACGCTCGCGCTGCTGTTCATGCAGCCTGAATAGGGACAAACAAACTGGAGTTGGAAATGCATTGTTTTCAATGAGGGCGACAGCGCAAATAAGAGCTATTTTATGCATGCTTTCAAGGGGCTGTTGCCCTGTCTCAGTAGAAAAGCCGCCATTGAACTTGCCTCTTGGAGTGGATGGAGTTGTCGTAACTCTGTTTACACTATATGGTTCATATGGCTCTGCCTCTCCCGCAGCATGGACAGTTGCGATTTGGCCAGCACCGGAGCACCCCCACTTTTTCGCATTATTTTTTTTTCCGACGTGAAAAGTTGCGGGTGCTGAGGCACCCGCATAGTGAATGGCGGTGACGCCCATGGGGAGGACGCTTCTCTCCAACACGTTGTATGAGCTTCTAATGCTGTTCATGTTGGTAATAATCTTCCTGCGCTATGCGTGTATTTAAATCTGTCTGCGCAGCAACCTTTTGCCTCACGTACGTGTGCCGCTATCCCGTGATTAATCATAAACGCTCCACATGCGCGCTCGGACGCACAACACTTGTGTATTCTTATCATCATTGCCTGATTTGCCGTCGGATCGTTTTCATTTTTATTTACCGGTAGGCTACAGTTAGCCTACTACAAGCAGAGGTGGCCTTAAGGTTTGGGGGACCCTTTCACATTGTTATTAATATAACAATATGGGCTATTGTATAGAGTTGGGATACCCGAACGAAACAATAGCCGCGACGGCCCGGGCTCATTTGCTTAAAGGAGAATTTCACCCCAAAACTTTTTTTTATCTTTATTTGCAGTTATTTATTTAGAAAAAAGTGGTCCAGGTGCTGTTTTGTGAAAACGCTCCTTAATGGCTGTTTCCCCTATCCCAAAATAAGCTTATAATGGGGCTAATGGGTCAAATGCAAGTTCACCTATATACATCACTCCAAAATGCATTTTCTGCTATATATTGTCTCCCCACCATGTCAGTAGTGTGTTAACACTCACACTTTCACTTTCACTTTTGGTTCAGCAGTGGTTCAGCCATAAACCATGTGCCACGCCCCCACCTTTTGAGACAGCTGAATCACTGGGGCTTTCAGTCGACCTGGCTATGTTAATAAATTGATATTGTAAAATAGTAGCCAACTTGGAAAAATGCTAAGCATTGAGCCCTGTTCAAGAGTGAGACCGAATGAGCTGAAAATAGAGCAGATCTACAAACTCAGTGACGCACTTTGAGCTTGTTGATCTCTATTTCTGCTGATATTTTCTGCTCTATTTTCAGCACACAGAGATGCACAGGGCTGGACTGAACTGAGCGCCTTCATAATAAAATCTTCACAAATCAACTAAGGACATCTTCAGTTGTATATGGCTTTGGGCTGCAACCATTTTGAACAAAAAAAAGAGGGAGGGGAAAAAAGAACGAAAAAGAACTATAATAGTTCTTTTTTTGGAACCAAGAACTTTAGTTCTAAAAATTCAACAATGAACTATGAACGGAACTAGTTCGTTTTTAAATGTATGAACTATGAACTGAACTATTTCAGAAAAAAAGAGAACTTTCCCAACACTGTGTATACACGGCCACTCAGCAATGTGAAATAACTCTTACAACACAGGTAAAAAAAAAAAAAACACCACAGCGCTCTCTCTGTCTCTCCCCCCCATGTCCACCGAGGCTATTGATATTACAATATTACAATATATACAAAATAAGTTATATAACTTGCATCCCGTAACTTGTTGTCATGTCAGACAGCGACTAAAACATGCGTAGTCAACAGTGCTTCGTTTGCATTGATGAGCTGAAAACGCAGGTGCAATCAATAGTATTAAATGCCCTTATGCCCATACCAAATATTTGTTCGTCAAGCCTCAATCATCGTATTTTACGCGATGTACAAGAGCACTTTTGAGGCGCGTTCTACCATCGTATCCTCTTGATGTGCAGATAACCTTATTATGCGATATCCAAGACCACATTTGAGACGCGCTGTCAGCTTCGCTCGCGCTCTCTCTCTCTCTCTCTCTCTCTCTCTCTCTCTCTCTCTCTCTCTCTCTCTCTCTCTCTCTCTCTCTCTCCAATGTCCTAACCTTCCAATAAGTAGCCTATTTTGCGTGCCGCATTGCTAATATTTGTGTAACCGGCTTACATTTGTATTTGATATTGTTCGTATTTTGTTAAAATTAAAGGTTTAAAACAATAAAATATCACTATTCAATTGAGAATATTAACTGTCGACATATAATTGCATTTTTAGGAGGACTTTTTTAACTGACTTATCCTTCTATTTTTTTTACGGGAATTCCCGGGAGCCCGGGAAATTGTCGGCAAAATCCCGGGATTTGAAATGGGCCAAATTTGGGAAAAATATTAAACCCTATAGTATATACTGTACCTAGTTTGTTTGTGCTATTGCAAATGTGCACCACACAAAAACATTAAAAGTGGCAGATCGACTGTCTCAATCTTGAGTTTGTGGATCTGCTGCTTTTGCTATTTGTGAGTTTGAATGTGAAAAGGAACAGTTTTGGACATAATATGAGGTTTCCAGCCGATGGAGACAAAACGTTCTATTGATACTCGTGGAACTGCACCAAAATGTTGCCTTTCTGTCTTAAGTTCTTATACAAGCTCACATTTTGAGCTTGTATAATTTACAAGCAGAATATGGCAGAATATGGACTCAAAATGGTAAATGGTGTATATACTCTATAGTGCTTTTATCCAGGGCGTTTACATGGGACTACCCATAGTTGCAAAGTCTCTTCAGTCCAAACATGATCTACTCCTATGCTTATACACCAGCCAGCATATCGGCAGTAATTAGGGGTTCAGTGTCTTGCCCAAGGACACTTCAACATGTAGCCAGGAGGAGCAGGGATTTGAACCACCAACCCACGGATCATTGGATGACCTGCTCTGCCTCCTGACCGCCACAGTCGCCCCACTCTTGGGTTTCAAGTGGTTAAACAAGACATATAGGTTTTGGTTCATGTACTGTGAGCTTTCACCATCAATCTTTATGACCGGATTTTGCTGCCATTTTACAGTTAAGCAATAAATCAGGACGGGGTAATGCTGTATTGTGTGATTATTATTATATCTCCTCTGTGGGGTGGAGACATCCTATGTCTGAAACAGTTACTTTCCGCCATTCAAACTCAAAAGAATCAAAAGCGGCATAACGGCAGGCTCAAAACGTGTGACGTTTTATGCTTTTGTGTGCTGAATCTGCTGATGCAGTACAATGCAGTATAGTGTAAAAAAAAATAAAAAATAAAAAATGTGTTCATGACGTTTAGAAGATTTCCTGGAGGTCTGTGTGTAATATGTACTTTTATATATTTTAGATTTTAGCTGTGAAGTGAACCCAGTGTTTCTGATCAACACTACTTCCTGGACCACAATTCCCACAATGCTTTGGTGCACTACACCTCCTTGTGGATACGGGGAGGGCTGTCCTACTGAGACAACATGTAGTCCAGGAAGTAGTGTCGATGACATCAGAGACACTGGGATCACTGCTAAAATATGAAATATCTAAAACCATACACACCAAACCCCCAGGAAATGGTTCTAAAATCTAAATGTTCTAAGTGTTAATGTTAGCATATATTGCTGCAAAAAATGGTGAAATGTCCCTTTAACTTCCAAAAATAACAAAAAAGTTAGAAAGTGGAGATACTAGGTTTGTACCCGACAGGAACAATACCGCACAGCTAAGAGCAGGTCCTGAGGAGGGTGATATACGGTAGTATTCTACAAAGATATTAGACTCACCATTATTATCATCAACCAGTCCTGTCATATTTCATCATCCAAATTAATTGCATAGATTAATTGAATAAGTGAAAGAATTATGCACCGATGACTGGAAAAGATTAGTCCATACATCATGCACCGCCGTGAATCATTTGTTCTAAGCTGTTCAGAGTATAATCATTAGAGCTGCAGCCCTCATGCGCACAGAATACAGATCTGGACAGATCCACGGAGCGGGACACGCCACGGTTTTATTTTTATTTTCGGTTAATTGTCCAGCCCTAATATACACTATGTCCAAGTCTCTGCAGGGTGGAACCAACCCCCATTACGTCCCATGAGGTTCCGGATTTAAATTAAAAAATAGCGTACAAGCTCAAAACATGTGAGTGCGTGCTTGTGTGTGTGTGTGTGGGGGGGGGGGGGGGGGGGGGGTGGAGGTAGTAGAGAGAGACAGAGAGAGTGGATGGTAATATCAATCAGATGTTCAGTGTTGTCTGGCCAGTAATCATGGAGGTGCATTAGTCAGTGGGTTAGCTGACCCTGGCTGACTGGGCACCAGTCTCTATCCTTCCCTCAGGGGCCACCATCAATCTGCTTAAAGCCTGTAGGCTCTAGTGGATAGAGACCGGGATTGGACTTTTATTATCTCAAATGAAACAGCGGAGGGGAGTTGTCCACTCTGCTGCACTGCTACAGTACTCCAGACCCCCTATATATATTTTTTTTAAAACGCCTTAAGCCCTGTTTTATGCTTCGTGGTTTGATGGTGTTCGCAAAATAAATTCCAAGTCGTGGCCTGGTCTCCAGTGTTGCCTAATGTCTATAGTACACAGGACCAGAAAGACTGTAGTAGGAATTCTTATATTCCAGGGTACACCGGCCCAAAAGCTCAAGGAACAGAATTTAACCTTTGATGTAAATTTTTATTGTATTTATTTATTTTCTATTATTTTGTTCATTAAGGTCCACATAATGAGAGGTCTGATCTGCTGGAAACATTGCGATTTTTTTTCCCATACTACACCATAGACAACCAATAAGAGGCAATTTGCTTTGGGACATCATGCTTTATATAGCACATGACAATGTGAAACTTGCCAACCAATAGTTGTTGACTTAAAGACGCATTACACCCATTTCAGCACTTTACTTTGTAATTAATATACGTTAGAGTGTGAAAATAATAAGTCCCCCATTTTATATTTCCTAAAAACACAGTCTGAAAAAAAAAAAAAAATAATCATTGGCATGGTGAATCACAACTTCATGCTCTCATGTCATCACCATGTTAATGATTGTTTTCAGACCTCCAGTTGTAGTAAGCACAAAATTGGTGTGACTTTTTCATTATTTCCACACAACAACACTAAGGTATTTTGATGGCAGTAAAATGTTGAAAATGAATGGAATTCTCCTTTAAGCAGCCGCAGGGTCAACAGCCCTACTTAGAAGCATGGACGGATGGACGGACCGGCAGACAGACACACATTGCTGGCCATTGGAGACAGTGTGCCACCACTCAAAAAAGGGGTTCACAAGTTCAGACAGATCAGGGTTAAAAGTCCTGGACATTAACTAGACACGCACACGGACAAAGGGATGGACAGGAATGAAAACATGGATATCACACAGTCTATGGACCGATATCATCCTGAAACTAACTCTTATGAAACATTAGCTGGATCAGTGTATGTGATTTGAAATGTGTGTGCTTCTCACATTTATATAATTCATAGCTGCTCGTCGCCCATATACTGCCAAAAAGCTTTCAATCGGCCTTCGTCAGCTGTCACTGGACGGCTTGATTCGTTCAAAAGGGATGCGTTTCTTTCGATGTCCCCATCTGAACGCAGCTGGCCGAGCTGAGCTCCTTCTGTTCAAGCGAGGCAGAGTGGTTGGAATGGCCGCGTGCGTCTCTTTCTGTCCGTCCATGTCTCTGTGGCCCTCGCTCCAACGTACACAAATACTACGCCCACATCGCTTGCTTGTTTGACACGAACAAGCAAGGCGTGATGGAGCACAGACCAGGCTGTTGGTGGGAGTGGGCAGGGAATTGAGAGAGACACAGAGAGAGGATGGCTCCAGAGCAGTGTTTTTCAACCTTTTTCGGACCAGGGCCCACTATTTATTTAGCATTTGAGCCACTGACCACGATTTGAGGACATTGTGGCCCCACAGAACCCAAACTACAGATGAAACTATTTCAGATGATGAATATTTAACTCTTGAGAGCGTAAAATGGACCCGCAAGGGTTCATTTGGTTTCATTTTTACGCTCTCAGGAGTTACAGCTGGTTAACCAACTTTTCATCTGGTTAACCAACTTCGCTTGGGACCACCGGGAACCCTCTCAAAGACCACTGGTTGTCCCTGGACCACCTGTTGAAAACCCCTGCTCCAGAGCATTTGGTGGAGTCATTAAGGGCCCCGTCGTGACCAAAGCGGGTTGAATTGGCACCAAAAAGTGTTCACGTTCATCTGGGAAGTCCCCCCCCCCCATTGTACTGAACTGTACTGTACTGGGGCAAATGATCTGCGGTTGGAAGTTCCCCTGGACTGTTCTGGGGCAAATAGGTGGGGATGGAAGTTCCCTTGGATCGGGGCAAATAGGGGTTGGTTTGGAGAAAGCGTGTGGGTTCTCCATTAGCGAGTTGAAGAGAGAAATGTGGCTGACGCTGGTCCAGGATGACGCGTAGCAGTGAGACCGAACCATTCGGCTATCACGCCTCCCCAATATTTAACAGAATATATGCTGTGTGTGTGTATTTGAGGGCCGCACATCTGGCTTTCTGGGATTACGTCATATGGCGGCCAAGTCTATGGACTTTTAATGCTTGTTTAGAGTATGATGTTTGTTTAACAAAGTGAGGCGCACCGCTGTGCTGAATGAAACATGTTGGCATTTTCAACCATTGCTCTAATAAAGTATATATACAACGTATTTTTTAGATTAATGTTCTCTCCTTCAGATTTTTCAGGGCTCTGTTCTTTGTCTCCGCAGTATGGTGGAGAGTATGTTTTACCCCCTGTCTGTCCGTCCGTCTGTCTGTCCGTCCATCCGTGTACGGTCCAGGCCGCACCCGATTGGCCAGTATAGGTGATGTCATCATATTAACTCGCTCCGCTCATGTACGCGTAGGCCACCAGGAGGCCATTAGCAGCCTACAGACTGCCTGTAATGCTACACTAGCTGCCCAGGGACATTTTTAACCACTTTCAACGTTACCTGCCATCACTTATTTTTGACATGTCACTATATAGTGAATTTGTCACCAAAAAGATACATGACAAAAGAGATCTCCAAGCTCACAACACAGTGTGATGTGTTTATAGATGAATTTAGATTGTCATATCATGGTGTAATGTGAAAACGTAAGGGAGTGTTTAAGTTGTGATACAAGTGCAACTATTCCCAAGCCATTATTATTGTGCCTTCATCATCTGAGCTGTGGGCTGCTACATGTTCATCTCTCTGCTCCTCTGAGCCTCCCTGAGCTCTGATTCATAGAGTTTAATTTCCTCATTTTGGGACTGGAAGGGTGGGGGGTGAGAAGGAAGGGTGGAGAGTGAGTGTGTGTGTGTGTGTGTGTGTGTGTGTGTGTGTGGGGGGGGGGGTGTATGGGGGTAAGAAGAGCCTTCAGACCAGGGCCAACGCCCACCACACACACAAACGTATGCACCTGCACGCACGCACGCACGCACGCACGCACGCACGCACGCACACACACACACACACACACACACACACTCATTCCTGGAGGGTCCTCACAAAGACATGGCGATGAGGAGCAAAGTGGTGTTACTCAAAGTTGGGTCCAGGGGTCCTGGACGGGGGGGGGGGGGGGGGGGGGGGACTTTATTGGCATGAGTAAACAAATGATTTGTCTTTATGGTGATTGTTTTCCATTTGATATCGTTCTCTCAGCATCGTTATCACAGCAGATCACAAATCTTGCTGTTTTTCTTTGCACACAGTGCTTGCTCTCTCCTCTGCTTTTTACCCATACAACAACTAGCAGCAGTGATTAGACATTGTGTCGCTCAGGGAGCAATTCAGGGTTAAGAGTCTTGCTCAGGGACACACATGGACACATTGCTGACCATGTCAGGAATTGTACCTGCATGTGGGGCTTTGTTCCCCTAGGCAGGCTCTCTAACCACTCAGCTATCATGGCTGACATGAATTATGATGTTGATCTCTGCCATATCCCCTCCATTCACTCACCACCACCACCATGCTCATCATCATGGCTGTGTAGTTCTCTCTCCATCGCTCTCTCTCTCCCCTCATGTGTGTATGGCTCCCAGATGGGATGGAAGAAACGCTGTGTGTTAATGGAAAAACATTGTGTTTTGATGTAGCCATTAGGTTGCTGCCTCTCTCTCTCTCTCTCTCTCTCTCTCTCTCTGTGTGTGTGTGTGTGTGTGTGTGTGTGTGTGTGTGTGTGTGTGTGTGTGTGTGTGTGTGTGTGTGTGTGTGTTGTGTGTGTGTGTGTGTGTGTGTGTGTGTGTGTGTGTGTGTGTGTGTGTGTGTGTGTGTGTGTGTGTGTGTTGTGTTCCTCTGCTGAGTGCATAATGATGCTTGTCTGGCTGCTGATCAGTTATACCAGTGTACAGTACAAGAAGAAAAACGACACCTTTTGTGTTGTTCTCATAATTGTTGCTATCTTGTAGAATCCTTCTATTTTTCGATAAATGTTAGGTTTTTATATGGTGAATGAAAAATGTTCGCGCACGCACACGCACACGCACACGCACACACACACACACACACACGCACACGCACACGCACACGCACACACACACACACACACACACATACTGTATATATATATATATATATATATATATATATATATATATATATATATATATATATATATATATATATATATATATATATATATATATATATATATATATATATATATACCTACAGACTGCCTAATTTGGGTCATGTCATTATACAGTTGGTGTAGAAAATATGATAATTATTCAACATTTTCAAAAAATGTAACACAGTTGCAAGCTGACAGATTCAAGTCCTTTTTGAAAAAGCATAAACATTATGGAGATAAGGTTTCTGCCTGACAGCGATGGCATGTATAATGCTGCTTGGATGATGACAAACTGAATAACCGTCTCCTTTCCTTCTCTCCTCTCCTCTCCTCTCTTCCCTTGTTTCCTCCTTCGCACTTTCCAACTGCAGTATGGATGTACGGCTTTACAGACAGCCCGAGGAAAGAGGCTTCAGGTAGCCCTGTGTGTCTCTGTCTGTCTGTCTGTCTGTCTGTCTGTCTGTCTGTCTGTCTGTCTGTCTGTCTGTCTGTCTGTCTGTCTGTCTGTCTGTCTGTCTGTCTGTCTGTCTGTCTGTCTGTCTGTCTCTGTGTGTGTGCGCGTGTGTGAGCATTAAGCAAGCATGGACCATTGCATTTTTGTAAGCACAATCACTGTGCCCGCATATTGATGAGTTCCTCCATTTATTGCGTTTTACATTGAAAGCTCTTCAAATGGCTGCTCTGCCTGCCTTGTCTGCTACTAGAACTCTGCTTCGACAACATAAGTCATTTCCATTCCACTCACAAAAACAAACAATATTAAAAAACACAAAATAATCATATTTGAACCGAAGACTCCTCACCCTGACAAGCACTTGGAATTGTGAGCATGGCTGTGAGCATGGGGTTAAGTAGCATTTTCTCACCACCGGGTGTCACTGTTCCACCACCTACTTTGCGGTTTCTTTAAAATTAAATCTATTGTCACTTTCCTGTCATCGGAGTGGACCACCTCAGTCCCTACTCTATACATTTTTTCCCTGTGCGTACAGTAGCTGCTGATTGTTTTGTTCTGTCAGCTGCAGTGGAAATGGATGACTGATGCTTTATTTTCATATTACCTTATAGGCTTTTATCAGAGGAGAGTGGAAATGTTCTTTTTGTGTTGTCTGACGCACTGCAGGCTCACAGCAAATTGGAAAGCCATGAGTCACTAAAGCTTTTCCAAGTCATTTCTTATGGATTAGAAAATTAAAAGTTATCTGTCACCATGACTCATGCCAGTCTTTATGGATTCCGTAGAGGTCAAGTAATTTTTTTTTTTTTTTGACAACGACCTCCAAAGTGTACAGTCGGCCTAAAGTGTTTGGCAGCAGACCATTTGAAATGATTTTGTGCCAGGGACCTTCATTTAGAAAATATTTGTGTTGGGTGAGAGACAGCGAAATCAATTTGCAACCGAGGCAGTTGGTAAATGAGTCCCGACGGTAACGATAATGATGGTAATGGTCGCGACTGATGGTTATCGGTCGGCAAACCCTGTGACCGTTTTTCTATAGGCCGCGGCCAATGGACCTAGCTCTGACCCTTAGCCCTAAACAGTAAAACCTATGGCTAAGCCTAACCTCAATCCCCGACCGATAGAATACCTGCCACGGCCGATAGGATACCTGCTGCGACCAAACTTTTTTGCGGAAGGTAGAAAAAGGTTGTGACTCAGCTGCGGCCTCACTCGCAAGTTGATTTGGCCAGTCCTGAAAAAAATGTTAAAAAACTTTAGCAAAATTGTTGTTGTTTTGTTTATCTTGACCAATCTAGAAGATTTTCTACATCAAAATTATTTATAATTTAAACAGCCTAGTGGGAAACACACACCCTGGCACTTTTGTCTAATAGCCTTTCTTTTTTCTCTGTACTGGTTAACACAACCTTTGTATTAAATCAATCAAACATATAACAATGCTTCTGAAATTGACGCTTACACGTCTTTAATTTACAAAAATCCTGATTCGAATATGGCGATAAGAGGTTTATGCCCCGACAGCAACGATATATCCATCTGGTCAAACTCAAGCCTTGTACATTTTTGTCCAGCCTGCAATCTATCCATCCATCTATCCATCCATCTCTGTGGATCCTGGGTTGGCACACAGAGCAGCCAGGGCCTGGTGCCATGCTGAGAGGTGTGCATGTGGGCTCACTGCCTGCTGCTGAAATGAAGTGTCGAGTCTGGCTCTCTTTACCTCGGTCTGCATTTACACAGGCTGTCTGGCCACAGTGCTGGGAATGTAACAAAGTGCATTTTAATCATTAAGGACTAACTATATGGCACCATTTAGAGGTACAAAACCTTGGGAAGAATACTCACTACATATCAATGGCAAATAGTGTACCTTTTACTCCACTGGTTATTTGCCACCTTTAGTTCCTATGCAAATTTAAACTCATTTAGTCGTAGCATATTTTATGGTTGACAAAAATCGAAAGGTTTTGTAAATCTTTTGTACCCTCAGAGCCATAACAGTACAAGAAGGGGCAGAAAACAGCACTCACATGCTGTTGATGCAGCTTTGAGCTGGGACAAACTGGAGTTGGAAATGCCTTGTTTCCAACAAATAACAGCTATTTAGGCATGTGTGCAACATCCCAAATGTTGTACAGTAACGACTAACGTCTCTGTACGGTTTGTGTTGTACAAACGTACTATTACTACAAAACAATGTAAATTAAAGTGATTTATGATCATTAAAGCTGGGCTGTTGCCTCAGTTCTATGCATTTCTGCATACCTCTGGTCCAGAACTGATTAACAGTGAAATCATTTTGCAACCGCGACCGTTGGTCTCAACTGGTAGTGAAACAGTTGCGAAACAGTTTACTGGTGGTGGCCAACTAGCCGCAACCATTCTTCACCAGTCGATACTAAATCTTACCCTAACCCCTAACCCTAAAAATAACGGCAGTTAAACCTATGCATAAACCTAACCTCCGGTCGCAACCGTTGACATAGCGGTCGCGAGCAGTGGTCGTGGTCGCAAAATGATTTCGCCCCTCCTGCCAGGACCTGTCACAGATGACTGGTCCCATGTGCAAAAGAAGTAAACAGCAGCCATTAGACCTTTTTCAAGGAAGTGAACAGAGATGTTGTAACTTTGTCTGTACTCTAAGGCTCTGGGTACCCTAACTAAAATGTCTCAATACTTTTGTAAAATGCACAATTTAAGTAATTAGCAGACCCTGGTGATCCAAGGATCATGAGGATATTCAGGATCAATTAAACCAGGCAACAACCTAAAGCGTCAGTCTCTATACTGGGTGCAAATGAAAGGGATCAACGTGATTAAATGAGTGTGAGAAACAACAGCCCCCCGGAGTGAGGAGCAGCTTTTCTCCCCACTCACATGCTCTGAAAATAGAGTAGTTTCTTTCACTCTTCAGGCCCAGAGACCTTGCTCTTGCAGGATAAGGCGTAATTGTGCAGTGGCGGCGGTGACATGCCAAAACGATCTATTCTGCAACACGCCTGCCGAAATCTCGACCTTGACCTTTGCAGATTTCGGCAGGCGACCCCACCGTGCCACAAAATATAACCTATCAAGCTTACGAGATCACAGGGAGGCATGAGCTGAAAAGAACAGAAGAGAGTGAGTGCGGGTGAAAAGTGTGCAAATAAACATTCCAGCAACAATTGTATTTTCCTACAGAAATAAACACACGCTGTTACACAAATTAAAAAAAAGCCCCAGAGTTAGCTGGACATCTGCGAACATTTAGCAAATCGTCACTGTTGGGGGGGTGGGGTGGAAACCTCTTACGTCCAAAAGTGTTGCTTTGCAAGATTCAAACGTCAAAAATATCAAAGGTAGCAAATCTACAAGCTCAAAGCAAGCCACTTTGCGGCACATTTTGAGCTTGAGGATCTTATACATCCGAGTGGCAAGCTAAGTAGACCGTATCTCCATAAGAAATTATGGAGATAGGAGTTTTCTGCTCAGTGACAATGAAATGTTCTTCAAGGTTTTTAGCTGCAATTGGAGCAACACCGGGGGGATGAAAACATATACAGTATATTGTTTCCTTGCATTAGCACCATTGATATGTCAAGGCAGCAGGAAAAACAAAGCAATGGTAATCCCTTAAATACCCGCCGCCAGGCCTTTAGGGCAGGCTATGAACACATTGACGCTGAAACCTATAAGCGTCCTTTAGGATTCCTTAGTATTCCGCAATGTTGGCACATGTACAAATGTGGCTTTGTCTCCATGGGAACGGCGTTGAGGTTTGTGAACAGTTGGACCTGTGCTACTTTACGGCCAAAGCTTAACCTCAGTTGCTCTCTAGCTGGAACACACAGAGGCTGGCTATGTTTTCTGCAAGGCAATGATCCTGTTCTGTATTTCACCTGATGGGGATGTTGCTCATAAATGACCTAGAGAAAGAATTGCTGACCTCTTTTTTCTGAGGTAGAACAACACTGCCTGAGGTTACAATACAGGTCTGTTTGTTTGAACAGTGCTGTGTACTGTTAAAGGCACTTAACCTCAAACTAATTGCAAAAGAGCCAAACTCAGCTGATTTTGTACTGCGTAGAATTGTGTTGTGAATAGTTTAAAAATGGCCTTTATAGTATGGCCATTGACATTCCATATAGGACATACAGTATATACATTTTTTAAATGACGTCATTTTTTAAGTAGCAAGTTACATATTACACTAGACCAGAGGGGTTTCATGACTGAATCCATTCCAAGCATTACTTTTACACAACAATTTGCTGTCATTGCTTGTTTTTTTTATCCTCAAGGGTAAAGGTTTTTGGATATGTGAGGTTTCCAACAGACAGAGATGTTCTAATACTTTGTGCGTCTGACCATAATGGCCTACTTTTTACTTGGCAAAGATCTCATTGTTTTAATGCACACTTTAAAGGCATGAGCATATTTTAACCATTTTCAGTCTGGCATCGCTATTTGGGTTGATGTCATTGGGGGAAAATACTTCATGTTGATGTCATTAGGGACACATACTTCATTTTGTACTTAAAAGACCTTTACTTGGATTATTTTAACACATTGTCTGCTGTTATGTTATGTATATGTTTTTAAAAGCCATTCCGTTGTCTGCAGTTAATGCATGTACATTTTATATTGCTTTATATGGATCTGAAACGCCAACGCTGCTTGGGCTGCTTGGCAACGACTGTTTGCAATAGACTTTTCCGTAAGCCCCGCCCCTGTTTGGATACTGGTCATTCCAATATGAATATTACGGACATTACAAATAACAAATTAAAGTACCAGCTCATTTTTGGAATCGGAGCTTCCAAATCTCTTCCAAATCCATCAACAAGGCCTGCCGTATGCAGAGGAATGTGTGTGAAATTTATGTTTTAAACAATTTTTGCCAGTGTTTTTCAACCTTTTTCATACCAGGGCCCACTATTTATTAAGAATTTGAGCCACGGACCACCATTTGATGACATTTTAGCCCCACAGACCAAAACTAAGGATTTATTTTGATTTTTGTTTTGTAAACAAAATAGTCAAACATACAGATCAAAATGACCATTAATCTTTTACATCCTCTATACTTGGGCTAATTCACATGATGGATATTTTAACTCTTGAGAGTGTAAAATGAAACCCACAGGGGTCCATTTGGTTTTGATTTTGCTGTCTCTCAGGAATTGGACCTATGCGATTTAAACTGATGTAATTTCACAATTAACATGTCACCTCCACCACTTTGTCCTCTGAAGAGATTTTTAATGAGGCAAATTTACAGTATGCTGAATCACTTAGTTTGGAATTTTGTTCAGTTGAGCGAAACAGACCCACAACTGTTTTCTGACACCCAATTGTCTCTAAAAATAAGTAAACGTTGTTATCCTGCCATGTTATCGTGTAAAAACGCAGCGTGAAGTTTTCTATGCCAGACCTTCACTTAATAGAACAAGAGAGAAGAGCCTTTACTTTCATTTTAATGAAGCAAGCCTTCAAAAGCACACAAAAAGGTATCCACAGTAATATAATTATTTGTTCAAGGGCCAATTGTTTTAACTAAATGATACAAAAGCTGACTGCAGTAATTGGGGACAATGGACTGATTTGCTGACACAGAGTTAATCCCTATACTTTCCTTGTTAGAAACAGTCACTGTCTATATCTGTATTCCGCTTTTACTTCTGTGTCACTTCTTGACATCTGCCATCTGAACTAATCAGGCTGTCTTTTCTTTATCTGTAAGACACACATTCACCCAACTTTAACTTTTCTTCCACAAAACTGCTAAACTAGCATATCTTGGTGTGCGCTTAATTGTAAATGGGGTATTGTCTTGATAACGCCTCTGTGGGGTGAAATCTCATTTTGTCCCAAACGTTTCCAGGATGTAATTCAAAAGTAGCAGAACATTGTACTCTCTATGTAGGGTAAGCCTACTAATATTCAAAAAATGTTAAATGTTAAAATGTGGACGTACTGTAAGGGTTTTGGCCAAATATGAACAATAGGGTCTAAGGTGTTTCTGCACACACACGCTTGCATGCTGTCCCCTTGTCCCCAGATAGGCTTCACAGTAAACATGGTAGGTCTACCAGTAGATCACAGGTAGACAACATGACATGCCTCTAAAACTATACAATTAATACATTTATCATTGATCAGAATACTGAAGACTTGTACAGCAAAGCGCAGAGTGACGTTGACTATAAGGTTTGTAATTATGTATCCCTTTTGAACCCATTACAGTGGAGTGCCGAATAAAAGGGCACATTTACCATTACATGGCTTGGTTGAATACTACTGATTAGAATAGTGGTCAATTATGTCATTTCAGTATATTGAGCTGTATGACCACTGAGCTAATAACCTGAAATTCAAGGCTCAGAACACTTAGAGAAGCACCTTCTGATTTCTATTGTGCCGTTTCCATCATTTCAGCACAGTTAAGATGCCCTCTAATTTCTCGAACGCACTCCGGTTAGAGTGGAGGTTGAGGGAGAGACAGAAGAATAATCATTGTAATGAAAGGGTAATACTCAATGATCCCTGGAGGCTTCATTTGTCACGCACATTTCTCTGCAGGGCATAATTCAAAATTGCGGGAGATCTAAAGAACAGAGTTCATAGGTACAATAACATACCACAGTGTTCATCATGAGGAGCTGCATATGTGCAGTGACATTTCCTGTCTGTATTAGGTCAAACAGTTATATTCTACCTCAGTGGCGTTTCTGGGCTTTATGACGGGCGTTAGTAACAGTGCGCCCCTCCATGCACGCGCGCATAGCGCGCGTGCACACCAAATCGGTTATTTTCGGTTAGTTTTCCATTATATATCGGTAAAAATCGGTTATTTCTTTTCATTTTCCCACAACATATTTAAACAAATAATAGCCTGAGATGAGCCAAACACTTAGAATGTTTCCTTCAATGGACAACACTTTTCCTGCACAATAGCATGCACAGACAACATTCTGACCTGTCCTGACATAACGTCAGCCTGTCTGACTCCCTGTCCTCTGTTAGCTGAGAGGATGGCTAGTGGCTGTGGCTGGCTAACATAGCATTACATGCCTTTATATCTAAAGTTATTTACCTTGATCCTTTTCTCGCCTTTTCTCCTCCTCCTTCTTCTTTTTCCTAAACTGATAGCCTGATGGCTTCTTTCTTTTGTTCATTTTTTGTTCAATTGTGAAGTAGTGTACTGTGTTACTAATGCACCGCACCGGCTGCAGCAGGCATGGTTATTGTTATTGTTGATTCAGTCGGACTCGTCACTCACAGGCTTCACAGCTGATGAGGACTGAGAGTGCTTGGAGGGGGGGGACGGTAGTTGGAGGGAATGAGGGCGCCTGCTGGCTGAAGCCCAGACTGCACCGCAGTGTTTTTTCTTTCTTTTAATTTTTCATCTCGTCTGGTCGTCCGACGCTGCCGCGGCGTGTCGCCCCCCCCAAGTGCCGCCCCGGGCGCTCGCCCGGTTCGCCCGGGCGTAAAACCGCGCCTGTTCTACCTGTTCAAAATATGTTGCATGAAATACCATACCACTCTTTTTTGGGAGGATTATTTGTGATTCTGGCAATAAGTGGTTAATAACAAAAATGCTCAAGGGATATCACTGTGCACCCTTCAGCCAAAAATCAGTCTCTGGCTCCCGGACTAAAGTTGTAGATGTTGCTCAGCTGGTAATTTTGAAAGCTCACAAGTGAAAAAAGTGGGCTAATGTAAAAGCCGTGTACAGAGTTTAAAATGTTGTGGCCCACCCATCTGACCACTTAACACAAATGATCAGAAGGGTGGGCCGTGGAGATTGATCAAGTGGGCCTCCGATCGGGAACAGGCTGAGAACCTTCCAGGACGGAGGCACACACGACCTGAATCACCGGCCAAATACTTTGTATAGGAAAACGCATGCGGGACGCTTTGGAAGACAGAAAGGCCAGAAAGACATACGGCGTGTGTTACGTAGATGATTGTCAGCTGAAAAGCCCCCTCATCATTCTGAGCTCTTCGCCGTACGTCATGTTTTTGACAAAACATGGCAGTCAGCTGCATGTCTCTGCAACTCTCATTTAAAAAAGCAAAAAAGCATGCACTGTGTGAACCTGGTTGTAAAATGAAGTCATCGCTGGCAGTGAAGAGGTTAAACAGTGTGAGGGAGAGAGAGAGAGAGGAAAAGTAGGTTGAACTGAAATGCTTTCTTCTTCTGTTTCGCATAAACATAGGCCCGGCCTCCCTCTCTTTTCCTTTCCTTCTCTCTCTCTCCGTCTCTCTCTGTCTCTCTCCCCGCTAGCCCACTCATATGTTTCTATTTAAGGCCAGCAGTGTCGACTACTATGATTGGTGTGTGTTGGTCACCCCCCCAGACCCCCCCATCCAACGGCAGTCTACCGAACCCAGCAGAGAGGGGAGGCTTTTCCTCTCTCTCTCTCTCAACCCCTTTTGCGCTGTTGATTTTCCACATATTGAAACTTCTCTGCTCTTCCACACACTTCACTTCGCTTCGCTCTTCGCTCTGTCCCCCCAGTCCTCCTCCAACCTCCGGCCAGGCTCATAGCTCCCCCTCTCTCCTCCTCTGCTTCTCCTCTTTCTAGCTATTTTTCTTTCCTTCCATTCAGTGTCCTTTAGGCTCCCAGTCAGTCAGTCAGTCAGTCAGTCAGTCAGTCAGTCAGAGTAGGGTCCAGATCATGGAGACCCCGTGAGGTGGCCCCAACCATGCAGCTTCTCTCCCTGCTCCCGTCCCCTCGCTCCCCCTTTGTTTTGGTTCTCGAGGTTGCTGCTCCTCCACGTCCCTCCGAGGAGGTCGCTGGGCGGGACGACGACCACCACGGTTGCGGCTCAGCTATATGGCCAGCAGACGTTGTTGTCGGGGATTACCATGCAGCCAGATTGTGAGGATTGCCTCGCTTTCTGATTGGTGGTCGCCTCGGCGGCCGCGGCGGGAGGTTGGCGGATGGCGACGACGACGCAGCAGCGGGCGTCGGTCGGCGGCGGGCGCTCGCGAGGGGCTACCGCCGGCCGCCGATGGCTGACAGCCTGTTTCTTCCCCTCAGGGATGGACAGCTCAGAGCCCATGGTGCTGGAGCAGTACGTGGTGGTGGCCAACTACGAGAGGCAGGAGAACTCGGAGATCAGCCTGAAGGCCGGCGAGACGGTGGACGTGATCGAGAAGAGCGAGAGCGGTGAGTCTGACCGCCTGCCTGGCCGGCACTGTTTGACTTGTTTCTGTTTTGCTTCTTGTTTCTTCCCCCTGTCCTGCAGAGTGCCGACAGCCCAGGGAGGAGACCGATTTGAAGCGCGCCATCGCAACACGCTTCACAAACCTTGATGTTGACTTTCTGTGTTTCCATCAGCACACACATGCACGCACGCGCACACGTGCGTTCACACGTCACGCACATATACTGTAGATTCTCTGTCTGTCTGTTTCTGTCTCTCTGTCTCTTCTCATGGTTCTTACTCTTGAGACGATTTTGTTCCTATCTGCCCTTTGTCCTCAAGAATCCCTCTCTGTACTCTCACTCGCCCCCTCTAGCACGCACACGCAAGCAAGCAAGCATACACGCACGCACTCACACTCACACACACTTTCACTCTTACTCTCTACCTCTACCTCTCTCTCTCTCTCTCTCTCTCTCTCTCTACCAGACTCCCATGTCCTTATTGGTTCTTGGCATTAGTTTGAGGTTCTGTTTGACTCGCAGCAAAGTAGACTACTCTCATAGTACAGTGCCTGGGCGGCTGTGGCTCAGGATCGAGGGCTCGAATCCCTTAGACAAGACACTGAACCCTGCATTGGCTCCATGAAGTGTGCCACCATCGGTGTGTGAATGTGGGAAGTGAGGCCGCTGCCGTTGACTGTTCGCTGCTTAACCTCTCAGTGTGTGAAATGAATGGACCATTGTAAAGCTTTTTTTTCTATACACATGCAATGCAATCTATTATTATCATTATAATTATCACTGTAAGGAGCCATTGTTCCTCAAACTGCGCGGTGTTGAAGCCCTCCGTTATGGATCCATACATGTGTTCAGGCTGCAGTGTTCCATATTGATCAGACATGTCCTAATGCTGCAAAGCTCTGTATCGATCAGACATGCTGCAGATAGACCTCTACATTGGTGTCAGACATACGTTACTGCTGCAGAGCTCCATTTGAAAAGTTGTATGCCCTGCCTCTTCATCGTTCTCAAACCATTTACCTTTCAGGTTCATTTCAGTTTGATATTCATTAGGCCATGAACTTCATAGCCTTATAAATAATGAGAATACCTTTTTTTCCAAATGACCCAGCCATTTGCCACAGAAGTTCCGAAGAACTAAAATAAAAATCTTAGTTCTTATACCCCGCATACTGCATCATGTAAATTGCTGGGCATGAAGGAATTACAGAATTTCATTTGCGTGACTGAATCCTCCATATAATGGAATAACGGAAAAGGGGATAACGTGTTTATTTCGAGCAAGAGTCAGCACTTCATTCTTTTTCACTTCTCTCCGTTCCACACCCCCAGCGTTGCATCTTATTTTCCATGCTTAGCGGAGATGACAGCCAACAGCTTGCACAGCTCAGAGACGAGCAACGCTCCAAGCAGCTACAACAACAACAATGCTCCAGCATAGAAACACCCCATGTGAAGTTACCAGTGTTGTCTAAAGTAGAACTAACTAAAGTAATGACTTTTTCCCAGTAACTAGTAATGCTACTTGTTCACATTTCGAGTAACATAATGGGGTGGAGGTAGAGCAGGTGTTCCAATGATCCATGGGTCGACGGTTTGAATCCTCCTGCCTACATGTCGAAGTGTCCTTGGGCAAGACAGCCCCAAATTGCTCCCAATTTGCTTGTTGGTACCTCACACGGTTTCCATTGCCAATGTGTTGAATGCAGCATTTACCATTTTACATTTACTTTACCAATTTACTGAAAGTGATGTTACTTTTGCAGCAGCCATGGTGGAACTGTTAGATTGAGTGTTTATTTACAATGGTAGACTGAGTTGGGGATTTTTGATTGATGAAACCATTCCAAGCCTAGCTTTGGCCTATGTTTAGCATATCAACAGGGGGCACTGTTCTACCAATGCAACACTTTTTGCATATTGAAAACGTGTAAAATGGGACATTTCTACTTTGGTATTTTGGTGCTGTTTTGCTGCCAATACTTGTGTCTTTAATCGAGTACATATTGAATTCCATATTTCTACTTGTGTCTTCATTGCAGTATTGATACTTACCGTAAGAACTTTTTTTTCCATTGCTGTGGATGCGTCCTTATCTGTACACTTGATTGTGCGTGTGGTCGTTTCCCTGGCACATGTTTGAGTAATTATGGGATTTAATGAGTCACTTTTGCCATCGTAACAAGCTTTAAGGTTGTTTTCTGGGGGGGGGGGGCATTCCAACGATCTGTTGTGCTCTTCTTGTCTGCAGCTGTGGCTCATGCATACTCCAGTTTGGGTGAAAGGGTTATCACCGCACGCGTGTAGCTATTTAAGGATTAGAAAACGACTACATTACATCATTCGCAGTGACGACACCGTGGACACATCTCTCAACAATTCTTTCATCACCTTTCAGTGTTGTACTGTAGGTGAAAAGGTTTTCACTAGTGATGTGATATATCACCCCACACATTGGTTTAGCTGATATTTTCTGTTATCAGCCAATATTGTTATCGGCAAATAAAATTGTCAGTAGCCGATGTTTTTCTGTTGTGCAATGGCTATGTTGATACAGTATATGATAATCTGTAGTCTACCAAGCTGTAGATTCATTTATTTCTTGTATTGAAATTGTATAGTTTCCCTGGCACAAAATGAGGAAATAAAAACAACAAAAACTAAACGAGCATATATCGGTATTGATATGGGCTAACGTTTAAATTGATATTTTAAACATTGGTATTTTCATTACACCCTGGAATATGTAAAGTGCGGGCCTTTAGTGTTGCTGCACACATACACCATCTCTCTGGGCCACCAGGCTTTTCTTTGCTGTATTAATAATCCATTCTCTGTCAGTGAGATAATAATAACTCACATTCTGGCAAACGCCAAATGTGTAGTCATAATCTATGTTTTGTAATAATAGAATCAGAATAAAAAAGTAAAAGTTTTCAAATAATTGTGAAGAAGGAAAAGTACAATATTTGCCTCTGTATTGTTGAAGTAAAAGTAGTTGAAGTTGGAATTACTCCAGAAAAGTACAAATAACTCAGAAGTGTACTTAAGTACAGTACTCAAGTAAAAGTACTGGCACCACTCTAAGGAGGCTAGCGCTAAGTTCTCAAATGCTGCTAAGGGCTGCAATAGGCAATATTATGTTTTAATATTTGTATCCACATCTCATTCAGTTGCCAGAATCCCATGAGGAGCAGGATGTGTGTCATGTAAACATTTCTGTTTCATGAATATTCAACAAGTAAAGCTTGTCTGTTCTTGTGCCAAAAAACGGGATTTAGCCACAAAGCTAGCAGGAGGGGGTTTACGTATGCGTGGAGGGATTCGGGTGACGCCATTGAAAAAAGTGCATTTGAGTTGAGCTTTCTTTGCACAGTTGTCCTTTCCTGGCCCAGACAAAACTGGAGCAACAGCGGGGTCCATGATGATGATGACGATGATGACATCAGTAGAACACCACGCCAAGTCAAACACATCACAGAGCTCCTATAAAGCTGATCCCCCCAAAGCCCCCCTTTCCCGCGTGGAAAAGACTTCTCCTCAGCACTCAGGCTGTGTAGTGCTTTTGACAGTTTCAGTGTAGCAACGGTTACAGTCATTTTGGACAGCCAATTAATTGAGCCCTAATTTCACAACCATCTCATATAGCTCTCCAGCTACAGGTACTGTATAGTATATACAGTACGCAATGTTGTATATTGGCGCAGTCAGCTAGAAACCCTGTATGTCCAAAACTTTCAGGAAATCATGTTCTGATGGATTAGTCACAAGCTCTCGTTGGCTAAATACTTAATGGACTCATTATTCACAAAGTACATCATGTTTACATACATGTTTTTAGTTCTGCCTTTGATAATGCATACAATGTTGGCTCTCTGTCGAACCACATGTGTTAGTTTGGCTTCCCATTCAACCCCAATACATTGAAAAAAGGGAAGGTTGTTGTTGTTGATTTGTTGTTGTTGATTACTTATCCAATATATTTATAAAACCCACAGGCATACTGACATAACCACTTTTACTTTCGGCTAGTTTTGTTAATTTTGTGTGACAATAATGCAGATGGATAAAAGTAAAACAAATGAATGTAGACGGAGGGAAAAAAGTAAGAAAAACAACATGCTTCAATGATGCATTTTCTCACGCGCTGTCGGCACTCGAGTATTATGGCCCGCGTGATGCGTAGCAGATTTCAACCAGGAACAATTAAAAGCGTGGCCGCAGCAGTTTCCTTTAGTTCCTGCACTCTTGACCCCATATTGGTCCAGTCAAGGGTTCAACTGAGCTGGATGTTGTTCTTATACCCCTGTGAGAAGTTATTGGCCATAATTGCACGCTCACGTTCACCACCAGCTGTTTCACTGTACACTGTCAACAAAGGAGCATCATCCACCCTGCACTAGTGCGCACATGCGTGTGTGTGTGCGCGCGTGTGCGCGTGCGTGCGCGCAAAAAAGACAGAAGGCCACTCATGCTAGAGTTCCTGCTCCTTTTAACCAGTTAAACCTACTGTACTGCATATTGTTGTTGTCAGGCAGAAACCTCTTATCTCCATACTGTTTGTGTTTTTGAATATGAATCCTGAAAGCTGTTGCACAGTGCATGTTCGAGACACATTGTGAAGCTTTTCAAAGAATGTTTCTATGCCCAGATAGGAACATTACAGGGTTTTGTGGGTAATGTTTGGATGTTGTGGAAATGTGTATGCCCTAGTAGTTGGTCTAGACCAGAGCCATAAAATAGAAGAGTTGCAATATTGAGGGGACAGATAACAACCTGGTTTATGTGTTTCATGCCCCTCGTCTCCAATGCATTGCGTAACCTCTGGTTGTCCCAATTAGTTGTCCCTATTCTATTGAAGCCTAGAAGAGCTGCCATTGGACTGCCCCCATGAAGTGAGTTTGCATTAAGTTGTCTTACACTTGGAAAAGCGCTATAAAAATGCAATCCATTAAAAAAATGCAATCCATTACAGGAGAGTCTGGAATAGGGATGTCAACAGGTAACTGGGTAACGGGTTAACCACTTGTTAAGAATCGGCCAAATAATGCTTTCAGTTTTGCGGTTAATTTACATAACAATAAATGCGTATTCTGATCTTAAATCCCTTTATTTTATCTTTTTTTTAGTAATGGTACAACATAGCCATTACAGAAACGTTGGTCGCTACTGTACAATACTTTTAAAACAGTAACAGTTCTTATTTGCGCTGTAACAGAGAGACAAATCCAGTTTGCCCCTCTTTCAGGCACTTGAGCGCTTCACTTTCTGACCCCGCAATGTCGCAACACTTCTGCTAGATGGCTCTTGTGTTAAGGCAACAGCTACAGCCTCGATCACCAGGCTCTGCGCTGTTGTGGCTGGCTGGCAAGCTCCCAGCCCTCGCACGGTGCTAGAAAGTAAAACTGAGTGATAAGTGTGGCGACGGAAGAGATTAACACAACATGTCGATAGGTTATGGCTCTTGGGCAAAGTTAGCCATGCGCTAAATTACCATCATCACCATCCTCCTCATCATCATAAAACATTGTTTACCAGACCAACTGAGAGGAGTTTAGCACTGTGTATCATCTGTGTGTACATTGTGTCTCTTCCTTCCTTTGCACATGTGCACTGCACACTGCATACATACATACACAAGTCCATTCTATAGGTTGAAGGTTCATGTGTGCGTGTCCATGCAGCATCCTCCTCAGATTTACAAGCTGTTAACTAGTAAAAGACAGATTTATGAAGGCTTCAGGAAGGTGGACGGTTACGCAGGGTTGGAATCCTTTGGGCCGTGTCGTGTCTCGTGTCTGGCCCACTGTCCTGGACTGCTCCCTCATGGTTCCTCTTCGGACATGGGAACCATGGAGTGTCTGCACTGAGGAATGTCTCGGCCATGGAAAAAAATGAAGTAAAAACTAATCCACCAGCATGCATGACTAAGTGAAGTCCCACCGCCGTGCGGTGTTGGGCTAAAAGTAGGTTGTTATAGGCCTTCAAGATCTAAGCTGTGGTCATGAGTATATACAGTATATCTATCTATGCAGGGACATAGCTGACCTATTTGTTGCCCTACTCGTTGGATATTTGTGTTACACCCCGCCAACAAAGAGAGTGCTGTGTTTCCTCATGCTTATGAGCTATTTTCACGGCTTGTGAGGTCGCACACATAGCCGCGCTTTATTGTAAAAACAACCCAAAAAAAAAAACATTTTGAATACCATATACTATTGGCATATGAAGCATATCGCCGTAAGTATGGAAAATGACTTACGCCATTTCCAATACGCCCAATTTGAATTTAGGTGGCGAAAAATACTGTTGATGTCATTGATCGACAGGGTGCGGATGATCTCACGAGGTAGTGACGGCAACTGTTTACTCGCCCAATTTCGCCTTCTTGTCGAATCCCGCATGCTGCTTAGTAGTGCTTTCTGGTCGTCGTCATTTCATTAAAAAAATGAATGAATAGGAAATGCATATGATTGCACTTCCATTGTGTGTGATCAAAAGGGAATAATGTAAAAGTGAAATAAAATCCCCCTTTCTTTCCACTGTTTCATTACCCAAACCTAATGGATCTGCCAGGAGAGGCTTGATGATGCTGAGCTCTGAGCTGCAAACAAGATCCGCTGGGTTTTTAGGGTGCCGACCAGGCCACAAAGCCAGCCGGAGAACCCATTTGAAACAAATATTTCAGCCTTGCTTGCTGCCAGGGTTTGAATGGGGATTTGTCACAATTCATCTAAAACTAGTGCTTCTCAAACCTCTTTATTTGATTTCAAGGATGACCGTAACTCAGGGAGTGCACACATGGAAACAAATGGATCCTTTTACGGGTCCATTTGGTTCCATTTGTACATTCCCTGAGTTGGAACCTATTCGGAACCCCGTCAGGCAGGCCTGGAACTCACTTTGTGAAGCACTGAATAAACAGATTTAGACCGCCTCTTCCATAGACTGCAGCCCACTTTGCAAAATTTGTAAAAGAAGTTAGACTTCATAAATGCAATTCACCATAGAGATGCTTAAGTAAATATTCCCGTTCGGTATTTTAGAAACATTCAGCAGCAAAGAAGAGGGAAAAATAAATATATACTGTATGTATTTAAAAATGCTGCTTTTTTGTTGTAGAAGACCAAGAACACTTGAGGTTTTGGCCACTGCTGCTGCTTCGCCAATCTGGTTTGGCTGACCATGCTCATTTCTAATATGAAAGTGTTTTCCAGAGATTTGCTGGGTCTGTGTGGAGAGATCACTGAGCCAGACATGCTGCAGATATCTCTGGATCAGACTTCACCATGTTGGCACCCTATGCAGGCCACATCTACTGACCCTTTTCTGGGGGGGATGAACATTTGGCAAAAATGGCAACATGTTGGGACTCGTGTTTCTATTTGGGAGTTGAGAGGGTTGGGAGTTTTTAGATTTGTTATTCTTGAAGACTAAAAACCTATAGTGACATGCCCAAAATGGGGATGCCCGGTTGAAAGTGGTTGACCTTCCATGCTACTATATCTTACACTGTGTGTGTGTGTGTGTGTGTGTGTGTGTGTGTGTGTGTGTGTGTGTGTGTGTGTGTGTGTGTGTGTGTGTGTGTGTGTGTGTGTGTGTGTGTGTGTGTGTGTGTGTGTGTGTGTGTGTGTGTGTGTGTGTGTGTGTGTGTGTGTGTGTGTGTGTGTGTGTGTGTGTGCGTGCGTGCGTGCGTGTATCATAAAGTGATCCACAGGTAAATATTGACTCCATTACATGTCCTTCTCTGTGTGGGCCCTAGATGTCCAGCACACAACACATGGGTTCTATCAGTCTCAGGGCAGGCCAGTCCAGCACACATACCAGGGCGTATGTACTGTATTATGTACTGTTATGTGCAGTCAGTTAACTGTACCGCTGCCTCACACCATCAACTTCCTTAAAGTCACTCTGGCTTTCTGGATATCGTCTCTACCCACCTACTCTATACAGTACACGCGATACAGCCCCTCCTCCTCCCGCTCTCTGTCTGACTCCCAGACGCTACGATGCTGTCTGGCTTTTTGACAGTCCGACGTAGTTCATTTGGGAGCTGTCAAGAACGATTTGGGACCTCATTCATGTTAACTTCTGGTGCTAATGCTAGCGCAAAAGGCTCAGGCTTGTCCATGGAGGCGCAGGTTGTCCCAGGGAATATTGGACTTGACACCACAACAGTGAAGCTATAGGCTAATTAAATATTACAGTGTAAGGCTTCTGGTCAATCAAACTCTTCCAGTGGTAGGTAGAGTTGTACTATACATAAATTAAAAACAATGTTCCAGAAGTGTGGCAAACATAGCAGTTCTGTTCTGTTATTTCACTATTGTTCTGAGTCCCGGCCTTCTTAACTTGTCTTTTGAGTTATAAATTTTGGGAACCACTGGACTTTGTGCGAGGAATGTGAAAGCCTCTGTGTGTTATTGTAGAGCAGTTCTGTGGTCAACAGTAGGAGACGGTGGTTGTACTGGCCCAACGTCAACTTGTGAGTGTGTTTGACCATGCTCACCCTGGCATCCCTATTCTGGGCACGCCACGGTTTTCTAAAAATATCCCCAAAAATAGCTGATATACAAGCCCACGACACAGTGTGACTTGCTGGCATATTATATTATATGGGCTTTTAGATCTGCTTAATTTTGTAAATAAACTATAAAATTAAATGACCTATTGTTGTATACTGTTGTATACAAAATGTGTACAAAATGAGTTGAAAATTGCTAATCTACAATACAAGCTCAGAGTGTGGTGCATCACCTCACCAGGCATTGTGAGCCTGTAGATCGTCTTGTTTCCAAATGGCCAAAAGTGTATAGGGTTAAAGCGGTTAATGCATGTTTTCTTATCAAAATGTATGGGGTGTCCATGTCAGTGGCGTAGGGAGCAGAGGATGGGCCCTGGTGCAAGAATATTTTGTGGGCCCCTATCTACCATTGCCATAAACGAGCAACTTGTACGCATGTGTGCGCACAAACACCCACTACAGCTATACTGTATAGACTAACAAACGTGCTTGGCTAGTGGCTACACAATTATTTCATTCATTTTCAATGATCTTGGCCATGAAAACCACACACACACACACACACACACACACACACACACACACACACACACACACACACACACACACACACACACACACACACACACACACACACACACACACACACACACACACACACACACACACACACACACACAGCATTTTCAGAACCATAACAACATGGACAGATGCCAAGCTCTATCTCTATCCTCCATCATTACTAATATCTAACAGCCTGCCCTGACCTGGGCTCAAACATGATGTCCCCAAACTATTACATTCACACATTCACTTTATGTCCAACACCAACAAAGCTGGTATGCACTTCCACAGCATAAGCAACAAGCGTCAAGAACACAGCACTAGCTCTAGGAAGTGAACGGAGTTTGCGCAACTTCGAGCTGCACGCTGACTTCGGTTGGTTTTACGTTTATGGTATGGTATTTACCTAGCCAGCAGCAGGCTAGCCAGCAGCAGCAGGCATGACTATATATACAATATACACGTAGTCTAATCTTGGCAAACAAATAATTAAACCAGCCTTTGGTGGTTGGTCTTATGGTTCACTGACCACCAGCAGCAGGTCGGCAGCCTTTCTTTTCCTTTTCCCCCTTCCCTCTCAGTGGGCCCCCAAGGGGGCTGGGCCCTGGTGCACCGCACCGGCGGCACCGGCGATAAATACGCGCCTGGTCCATGTCCATGGGGTGTAGACTGTAGAGGAGTAGAAGTGAAAGTATTATTCCGTAATACATACAGTAATACTTCAAAATTGTACTTATGTACGTTACCGTACAGTACAGCTGAGTAAATGTGCTTAGTCACAACCATTAGTGCAAATCAGTCAGACTGACAACCATCTGCTGTGCAATAAACTAAATCAAGCCCTATGATTCCGGTACAGTATTCCTGCATAATGTTCCTTTAGCTGCAGCTACGGTATAGCTGTATCCCTGGGGGTCTCCTCCGTTTGTAAAGGTACTGTAGGTAAAGTAAAAGTGGTAAGAATAAAACCTGGCCCATACGAAAGGCATTAGCATTTTATGGGCCGGTTCATTGCAAGTATTTCGGAGCTATGAAAGAATTGGCTCCACCTGTAAGGGAGGGTGGGGGGTGGGGGGGGTTGGCAGCACTGGCTGTACAGAGCGACAAATTCAGGAGCTCTCACTCCATGGCCCACCTGACGTGCAGTGGGGAAAAAGCACCATACATAAATCATCCACATTGACAGTGGGCTGGAGGTGGCTGGCTGCCATTATCAGCTCAAGGTGTGTGTGCTGCTGCTCACATGCCCATAATATATCATTGCTATTTTTATTTATATTTTTTGTTTCTATACTTCTGCATATAGGAGCAAAATCTGTCTATAATTGACTTTAGTTATGACTACAGTACATCCCTTTGGAACAGTTTTTGTCATTAAAAGTAACCTCCTTGGACATAATGATATCACACTTTACTTACAGTAGCTGAGCGCTTGTGCATGTACGTGTTTGCACCTGTGTGTGTGTGACCTTTGCATGTGTGTAAATATATGAAATGTTGGCGCAAACATTTGCACATGTTTACATTTGAGATATTGGGGAAAATTAACTGTTCTCAGCACACTTTCTCTCGAATGCACAAGTGAGCGTGGGCATATGCACGGCATGCACTCACGCACGCACACACACATGCACAAACACACATACCCACACGCACACACACACACACGAACACAGATCAACACGCCGATGAACAGGGCCACCATTAGATTTAGCCTCTGAGATCATGAACTATGAATATAACAATTATTCTACATTAGTTAAGTTAAGTAATTCTGATGTTTAACATAATATAACTATTGATGGTGTAAATTGAAACCAAAAGGTGTGTCAATTTGGTTTCATTTCATTCAGAGTGAGAGAGAGAGAGCAGGCTCTAGTGAGACAGAGGGTGTGGCAAATCATCCTTTTCAAAATGTGAGTGCCTAAAGAAACCTTGAACCTTCACTGCAGGGGCTCTGGGGGAGAGATTATCTCAAATCAGCATCACCATTATTTTCCATGCTGATTGATCACTATCATCACTATCATCACTATCATCACTATCATCACTATCGGTTTTATTTGATCATGAAATTAGTTGATTCTGAAAAATCAGTTGGAATTTGTTAGTTTAGATTATGCCGGTACGGCATATTGTTTATAATAATAATAATAATAATAATAATAATATATAAACAATATGCCGTACCGTATCAACAAATCTTGAGGTGTTTAGGTTTTCTTTGCCTAATGTTCCTCTATTATGCAATGCTCAGGCTCATGTGATTAATCTCCTTGAGTCCTCTGATAAAAAATCCTCCAAAACAATGTTTTAAATGCAAATAAAATATATAAATAAAAGTGGTTAAGTGGTTAATTCATAAAATGCGTGAGTAGCCGGAAGTCCCATGGGGAGACGTCAAAATGTTTTGTTTGGGGTCTTGCGAGCTGAATCGTTCCTGAAGCCCTGCTTCAGATTATGATGGGGAATGTCTACACATGCTCATGGAAAAACAACAGTCACTTTGGCCACTGTAGGTGTGTGTGGGGGTGGTGGGTGGGGGGAGTTAAGCAGCTGTGTAAATGGACCAATGAGCCAGCCCGGAACAGGATAAATAAAAAAGGTGGCCGTGCAATGAAGTACATGTTGGGGGAGACATCTGTACATACAGCACAGTGGAAGGCCTGCCTGTTGTTTTAACAGGTTTAAGTCACCATTCCTCCTTATTGATGGCAGAGACCTCCTCTCTCTCTCTCTCTCTCTCTCTCTCTCTCTCTCTCTCTCTCTCTCTCTTTCTCTCTCTTTCTCTCCGTCACCCCCTGGAACTCCCTCAAGAACCCCTAGGGGTCCCCAAACCCCATTTTGGGAACCAGTGCGTTTCTTCAGCCCTGAAACGGCACCTTAAATAATACTACCTTATTTTTCCCCCCGCGATTCCAGGAATGGTGTCCTTTAATAGTACTAGTTGAAAATCCGACTACAGCACCTGATTGGCCGACAGCCCTGTCACTCAACAGTGTCAAACAACAAACATGGAAGCCACCACTAGCCTCACTATTCTGATTGGTTGGTATGAACTAGGATTGGGTGACGATACGAATATATCGTTATTCGTGAATTTACAAGTCAAATCGCCGATTACTTTTATTAGGCGAATTTTCAGGACGATAAAGCTGGGGTGCAACCCAACGTTAGCGCGTGGAGTCTGAGGTCAGGCTACCTTTGTGTCGCTGTTCATGCAAATACTATATACAGTATAGCTGTACTTTTGTGTGTGTCACCGGGTGCGTGTCACATGCTGTTGACCTCAAACTAGACAATAATCCATGTTGTTGAACATAAAGTTCATTTCCTGTTTGATGTCAGCTCCTTTTATTGTCCAGGTGCACCGTAGAGCGAGAACATGTGTGGTCACCACACTTTAATGCTGCAGTGTGTGTGTGTGTGTGTGTGTGTGTGTGTGTGTGTGTGTGTGTGTGTGTGTGTGTGTGTGTGTGTGTGTGTGTGTGTGTGTGTGTGTGTGTGTGTGTGTGTGTGTGCAGTATATATTATGTATGTACTGTATACTCTTGCTATAGCTGACATAACCCAAATGGGATTTTCCCCCTCACATGATTCATAAATCAGGTGAGAATAACTAAAAATAAATGGGAAATAAAATAAGAGCTTACATACTGTAGCAACACCTGCAGCTCCTACTGTACTCTCTCTCTCCCTCTCCCTCTTTCTCTCTCATTAATACTTCTCCACTATAGGCCGTTAGTGGCCGTTCTCACATTAGTGCTAATTGCAGTCTCCTCCATTAATCCATACCATACACACAGAAGACAGAACATACTTAGAAATTCGTTTTAGTTAATTTTAGATCTTGTTATTATGTTGCATCCTTTTAATTACTATTTTTTTGTTTCACCGCTGGACATTGTTGTTGTTGATCTTCTACATTGCCTCCATTTTTAATTGCATTTTATTTTCCTTGCTTTCAGTGTAGAATTGTTGTATACAGCAGATTGTGTCCCAGCTTGTCTAGAAAGTTAATACAGGCCTACTGGATAAATAAACGTATTACCAGTAAGACACACCTGGTTGCCATCACTGGATTGTAACCACAACGTTGCCATTCGAACCCGAATCAATATAATATATGGTGCATTTAATTAAAACTGGACTACTGTAACTCTCTCCTTACTGCTCCACCAGCATGCGCATTAATCCAAAATGCCGCAGCTCACTTGGTCTTTAGCTTTGGTCCTTTTTTAGATTTTGGTCTCCTTTTTAGGTTACTAGACCTACTAGTGCTACCACATACAAGATTGGTTAAGAAACAGAGCAGACAGAGGGGGAGAACAACGTACCAGAGAAGACAAGAGTAGTTGTGGGGGGGTAACCAGCAGATGTTTGGCTGGGCCTTCAAAGCATGCTGAGTAGACTATTGCACACGGCATTCCTGCTCCAAAAGAAACAGCGAAACACTTTTCCTTTCCTTTCGCTTTCTTATTTAGTTTGTGGAGAAGGGGGGGGGGTGGAGGGGCTGGCAGCGAGTAGAGACAGTCATCCAATGGCATCCATAATGACGCCGTTAGAACCGTTTCAGAGAGACGGGCCGTTTGTGACGGAACCCGAGAGGTGATTGTTGAGTCGTGTTTCCTCCTCCCAGGCGTCTAATTAGCAGTGGTTGAAGAACTACTCTTTTTCTTTTAAACCTTTTTAAAGTAGAGGTTATTTTAACACATGAAAACCCCATATTCAAATTATTTTTGCTTCAGTAATTGTAAAAATGTACTGGTATAAAGTATACTTTAAGGGACAAGTGTAAATAGACAATATACCGCCTCCCCTTGTAGAGCTCACCCCTGACCCCTGGAGTAATGGTCATTGTAATGCAGTAGAAAGAACAATATTTAAGTTGAGTGTAGTCGAGTAGAAGCACAAAAAAGTGAAAACATAAAAGTAGAGTACTTGAGTAAATGTACTCTTCTTATTTTCCACTGTGTGCTAATTAGGATCAGATCGTGCAGAGTGCAGGGAGCCTGCATGGAACACAGACTCTGCTGCTTCTCAGGGAACATCCTATTGGATTGCCTCTTTGTTGTTGCCGGGCAGAAACCTCTTAACTCTATATTCTACTGTAACTATATTAACTCATTTAGACCCGATTCTTACAAAACATAGCAAATCTACAAGCTTTTATAGCTGCGGCACTCAGTGCCTAGTTATGTATGTGCCCCTATATCCGATACTTTTCAATAGCTAAAGTATGACATAATTCTTAAAACACCAAAAGGGAATCCCGTTCTGAATGGTTCAACATTTATATTTTTTGTAAATGAACACCTTTGATTAGCGTCACAAAGTCCATAAGCTCACCGCGTTGCATTCTGATCTTGTAGATCTACTTTTGTGTCTTGTTTTCACGATATTTAATCCTGAAACGATTTTGGACATATGAGGTTTCCACACCAGCATCTGTGTAGATGACTTACTTGTCTTTGTGCAGAGTAAGCTGAAAGCCAGTGGAGATATACAGCACAGAGCAATAATAATGAGCTTAGAATAACAGCCAGCGCCACAAACTGTGGCTTGGCGTGAAGCGAGCTTCAACCTCCCACCATGAGTTCATCTTTATCATGGGGTTGCACCATTTTGCTTTTTAGTTGATGTTACACTGTTGGCTGGCCTAGATTGTTTGTGGCCAGTGTTATTCTTTTAGAAACCGTGTTCTGCCTATCAAAAGGAATACAATTGTGTGCGCTGCACTTCACTGAGTATGACAAACCAATGCTGCGATGATATGACACCTGGAGTGTTTTTTTTTTTCTTTCTTTTGCAAAGAGCTTGCCTTTACACAAATTCTATTCAAAGTGAATCAAAGGAGCTCTGACTAATATATTGCCTTAAAGCATCTCAAGCTCCCGTCACGAGTTGAAGATGTCATATGACCATGTGTAGAATATGCACTGGAATGCACCTGCTAATACAATGTATTTATTTTTTCCACTGCTTAGTATGATCCTAATCGTAGCTAAGCTATAGATAATCTATAAGTAACTCGCATTGCTTTGTACTATCACAGATAACAGTTTGTTATATACTGTATATATCAAAGCACCAACGCTCTATTTACCATTGTTCCTGTCCTTCGTGAATCGCTCATCTTCCCTTCAGACGGTCTTCTTACGTACATCTATTTACTTCCATTAAAAGCAATATTTTCCAAACCCTGTATCTCAAAAGCTTCCAGTGATGAACATGCTCTACTGGCTCACAGCCTATTGTTAGATGTCAGTTGTGTCCTTTCGCACGGCTGCCGACATCAGTAATATCCTCAGCGATGACCCGGAAAGGTAGCATAGTAGCCACCAAGGGGCACCATAGAGCAGTAAATATTGCTTATGCTGATATTATCCTTACGTATTACCCTATTGGCATATATATATATATATATATATATATATATATATATATATATATATATATATATATATATATATATATATATATATATATATATATATATATATATATATATATATATATATATATATATATAATTTTTTTTTTTTTTTTTTTTTTTTCAATTGAAATATCCTAAAAATTGGAGGTCATCTTATATCCGTGAGCTATTCTATTTGACATTCAATGTTCTCTTCCCACAAATTTGTTCTTGTTGCCTTTTTTAGTTGTCTGCAGTTCGATTCCCAAGACAGGCGGTGGATTCAACTCCCTCCAATTTCCAGGCTTCTCTCCGCTGCGCTCTGGAAGAAACACGGGAGAAACGCCCCAAAACAAATCTTAAAATCCACCATAATAACCAGTAAAATGAACACTTCAAAGCTCTTAACTCCTAGCACAAACCCAAGCACGTTTGTTGGGAGGGATCGAGTGGCACCCAGACGTTTTCATGCTGCCCCCCCCCCCCTCCTTCCAAATAAGTCATGGCCTATTTGGAAAACCTCTGGTCTTTATACTGTAGAACATAACAGAGGATGAAGGGGCGACACGTCCCAGGGTGAGGCTCATGTTACCTGGGTGAAAGTTTTCATAAAACACAGCGGTCTGGTTACTGTGGCAGTCCTGTTACAAGTGAAAGCAGATAGGTTTGGAGAGAGAGAGCTTCCACTAACCTATGTTGACTAAATATCGGGCCCAGCGGGGTCATGCTAAAGAAAAAAGAAAGAAGAATCCATTGAACTTCCATATGGTGTGTGAGGAGGGTATGTGCACGCCTGCACGCCATATGTTTGAGAGCCAAACAAAAACCAACCCCTGCAGCTAACATATTGTAGCATCCATGCTAAGACTACCTTCATGCTTGTTAAAGCTGCACTCATTCTGAAGATTTTTAACTCAATTGTGAGTATGATGGTTGGTTGCAGATGATCTCCCTACTCATCTATTCAGAAGCTTTTAGAATCATTGTAGAACCGTACCAGTATTCTATTTGCAAACTGTATAAATAGGCATTTAACATTTCACATGCTCGTCGAAGAAAGAATTTAATGAAATGAAAAGATTGATGGAATAATCAATCTTTTCATTTCACTATTCCTTTGAGGTCAATAGTGTAGTTTAAAAACATAATCGTTGCTCGTTGTGGTGGCAGAAACCTTGTATCTATATTTTAATTTGTTGTTTTTTCTTAAATTCACGCCCTTATTCATTTCCCCTGACATGTTACTTTGGCCAAATATGAATCCACAAACTCAATCTTTAGCAGCATCACATGCAGTGCAAAACGTGAAAGAAAACTTGTAAGATGTAAGAACAGGTTTTGCCCCAAATCCTTAGCCTTGTGTATATTCCTTCTGTCCAGACTGGTGTCGTGTTGTTGTTGTTTATGTTTTACACACGTTGACAGTTCTTCCTCCTCCCGTCAGTGCCTACAGTCACTGAGCCTATGAACCTAACCTTCTGAATCAATTGAAAATTGTAATCTACAATCTATGCAAATCGTCTCAAATAAAAGCGCTACATAAAATGCAACATTCATCATTTAACAGATCTGCAAGCTCTAAACATCACATCACTGAATGCACCTTTAACTAATAGATGTACGAGTAGTAAAATTAAAAGTACTATACTGTAAGTTATCACACTCCATCACTCAGTGTACTCGGTTACCTTTCCACCACTGGCCTATAAAGTGTTGCATCATGCGTGATCCACAGAATCATAACCTCATCGCTGGTCATACCTCTGGGGGGCTGAGAGTACGCTGCTGGCGCTGTGTTTTATGGCCTGGAGGTGATGCTGTCGCACTCGTCCTGGAGGTTTGGGCAGCTATAGCTGCTGCTGCCACGGCTCAGGAGATATTGCGTACTACGTGACTGCGCTTGGGGAAACACAAAATTCCCGCCTCCTCCTGGCCTTGCGTTGATGTGTGTTGAGCAACGCCACTGAACCCGTTAAACTGCTCACGATGAGGGTGGTACCAGAGCTCAGATGAACTCTGCTGTCGTGGTCATGACTCACCAGGATCCTGGATGGCACAGAAAAACAAAACAAAAAACAGAATGGGCTTGGAATGATTGATCCAGTATTTGGCTGCCACTGCTAAGGCCTTATTATGCACATTGTAAAGTTATTTGGATGAAGGCATTGTAGAGAGTATTTAACAGCTTCCCTCCCAATAACGAGTGCCTGAGATATGTTTCCACCTTTACAATCCGATCTACTAGACAGAAATGGATAATGACGATGTCATCACAAGAAAGCTCTGTCGTTCTAGCAAGAAAAGCTTCCTGGAGAAACGTGTTCAGTGCAAGTGAAATGTTGTTTTGACTGGGCTACAGTGTGTGCTGTTATTCTCGATTGCGACAGTGGAATTTTTCGGCAGACAGCCTCTGTATGATGGAATACAGTAATATAATGTGGTGAAGGTGTTGATCTATGACCACCATGTGAACTCCAAACCGTCTCTGTGATGTGGAGGCAGTGAAGTATCCTTTAAGCTAAGGCCTGATGTACCTTGATTAAAGGCAGAGTATATTCCTGGTAGATTCCAGTGTTATAATTCAAGTCCCTGTAAGACAGCCCTTTTTGTTATTCATGAACATAAACAAATCCCTCCCAAAGCTTAAAATGACAATAGCAGACTGTGATATTTAGTCACAGCTTGGTTTCATTAATAATGAACGATGAAATAGAAAATGCATTTCTGTTTCTGCTCATAAAACGTTCCCTTGAGCTTTGATTTGTAGTATGTTTTTCCTTTTGGAAAAATATCCAGCGTCACATTCATTTTTTCCATAACAATTTACAACAGGGGCTGCAAATGGATGTGACTTCACACATATTGGATAAAGCCTGATTTATGCCACAGTGATAAAGATAAAGTGATAGAAATAACAGTGTTTTCAACTGAAAAAACAGAACAATAATTCAGTTTTTTGTCAAACGACACTTCACACAACAAGGCTGTGAATCAGGCTCCTTGCAAGCGGTGCTATAGGGGACCCCTAGGTGGTTCCAGGGGCGGTCCCCGGCCTTATTTGCACTTCAAATTTCTTTGCAATTAAAAAGTTTGATTATAGCGTATGCCTCTACCAAATGGTCCCCTACAGTAGCACTCCCAGTTTTCAAATGGATAAAACGACACTGCCGATATGACTGTGTACTGGACTCTGTGACTCATGCTCCTCATAACACCCACCAAACTATAAGCGAGGGAATTCTAAACACATGAAAAGTAATGTGACTAAAATACAAATACCACCGTTACGCTATAAAAACATCACATTCCCGTGTTCCCGACTCTGTAATTTCCCCTCTGATGCGGCTATAGATTGACATAGTTTCCGCATCAATCATGCGTGGGTGTTAATACAGTATGAGTGGTGTCTTGCCATGACATAAAACAGGGTGTGATGATGATGGTCTTATTCAGCCCGCATTACAGAGAGTTGTGCCAGATGGCTGTGGGGAGAGAGAAAGAGGGAGAGAGAGAGAGGGAGGGAGAGAGAGAGAGGGAGAGAGAGAGAGGGAGGGAGAGAGAGAGAGAGAGAGGGAGAGAGAGAAAGAGGGAGAGAGAGAGAGGGAGGGAGAGAGAGGGAGGGAGAGAGAGAGAGAGAGGAGAGAGAGAGAGAGAGGGGGGGGGGGAGGGAGAAGGAGAGAGGGAGCTGGTGATTGGATTTGCCAGTCTAAGAAGAAATGTGTCATCACTTTCAATTGTTGACCAATCCTATGTCTGTCTTCATATCTTGTCCCTCTCATCTCTATCTCCACCTCTCCATCTCTCCGTCTCTTCCTCCCCTCTGACATTTCTAACAAACAGAAAAACAGCTTGAACAATCTAAATCGTCATAAAATTCAGTGAGTCGTGATGCTGTCAGTCGTGGAGAAACATTCATACCACAAACACTGTTACTTATCATGATTCATATTGAAAATAATGAAAGATAACAGCAGATAATGAAACGATGCACGTTTTCAAGCTTGTAGATCTATTTTGGATACTGTTGCCACGGAACAGTAAGCAGCATGACGTTAGGTCATGGCTCCATGTCGTCTTATAAAGTATGGCACATAGAAGCATCGTATAGTGCAGTGCCTCAAGACATTCATATTCTACAGGAAGCACTGCCAAACATGTACAGTGCGTCTAATCATAAGCCCTTGCCAAGTAAAGAGTCCCTTTTATTTATACACACTACTCACACCTTGTACAGTATAAAGTACTGTACAGGAAATCTCCATTACAGATACTCTTGTGTGATGCTGAGTTGAGAGCTTTCAGAAGCAATCCGTGGCATACTTGCATGCACTAGCAGGTTGAGCACTGGCCAATATATTGAGGCTGTATCATTGCTGTATCAACGTGTGTATCGTCTCTGTCGGGATGCAAACCTCATACTGTATGCTGTTTTTGTGTGATGCTATCCTATGATCAAGTAGCTTACGAAAAACTAAATAAAACTTAAGCGAACTTAGATAGAGGCACCTCACTTCCCTAAACAAACATGGTACGCTAAACGTATGACAAAATTGCATAATTTTTTGAAGGGGGCAAGAACCCCACAAAAAACATGGATATAAGAGGTTTCTGGTGGAGCGAGACAGTCGTGGTATATGCTGTATCCATGGTTTTGAGCTAGTATATAGCGTTTCCGTGAGCAGCTTCAATAAATGAATCACACACCTCACTAGTCCTCCATACCTCTTGGCCCAACATCTTGAAAGCACTATAGCACTGACACGCTCAGCTTCTCCTGGTGTTTTATGTGCCTCCTCGGGGCGGGCCTCATCCTTCCCCTAATGCTCTGGAGGAGATGCTATGGAATGTTTCAAACAGCCCACGTCTCTGTTAGGAATCACACGTGCCACCGCTAGGCTGAGTCATACAGTGTGATTAGCCTATAGATCGCTCTCCATTGTGCATTATTATTATTATTTAGGATTGGGACGCCCAGCAGACATGCTTTAAAAGGATCCCAGGCTAATAAGCATCTTATGGATAAATACATTATACCTGTATAACTAGAATTGAACCTTTAAAACACATACCGGTATATTTTATTTCTTTAGTTTAAAAATAGTTCATATTTTTATCCCTTTTATCCCATTTTACTGTGCCTGTCATAGGTATGACGTCACACAAGATATTCCAGGGAAAGTCTTGCCTGGGGCTCCAAATTGCTTAGAAACGCCACTGCGTCCAACTTTTGGTCACCATCAACAAACTGCAAATATTAAATTATTCCCATTTACAATGACTTTTCATTTTACATCATAGTGTCCCGAGCAAATAGCCTGAACAATGGTTTTGGACGCAGGGCAGCTCAACGGAATACTTCCGAGGCCCTCCTGGGGATCCCCCCTGGAACCCTCACGTGGACTTGCACCACTCACTATGTAATAACATAATGTGGAGCATGCATGGTTTTAGTATTGGTCATTATTTGCTGCTGTCCACTGTTTTAATTTGAATGTTTAATACTCTGGCCGATGGTTTGTGCCACTGTGAAGGCGTGTGTGCCACTGTGAAGACGTGAGATTGTACAGTAGATATTTTCTAATTTGGTCCATAGACTAATGCATGTCAAACTCCTAGAAAGTTAAATGAATTGAGAATCTAGTGCTAGAGCCATGACAATCTTCTCTCCGGGGGAATCTTTTCAAATGGGGTTCTGCTGGGCTGATTAGTGTCAATTCGGGGTCTCTTTCTCATGAACAAGTTTGGGAACCACTGATTCACACCACGTGTAGATAGGGCCACAAATGTTATTTATCACTTCAAGCCAACAAGGCCCACTCTAGTCCGCCTGCATGAAAGTCAGGCTTGCTGTTGACTTGGAAGGAACCAATTAAAATGCAGGGGAGAGAGGTGATCAGGCCAAATGTGGCACGATTCAGCATTCTTGCAGAATTGGCAAGGTTCGTCGGATGTTTTCCAAGAGGAGCCGTGATGCACACACTCAGCATTTGCTAATTGATGCGTGCAGGTGGCGGTGTGACGATTTATGTGTCGGTCCTTATAAAGCACTAAACCAGCTAGAGACAACCAACTGTCACCTCCTCAGCAGTAGCACCAGCACATTTTGTTTGCAAACAATTAGTATTTTTGAATACAATTTAAGAAAAGCTTGGTGTTTTGTTTTATTGAACACAATTTATAGTGTGCAAATTAAGCAATACTACTCTAGGGCGTGTTTTCTAAGGTATCAAAGAAGTGCAGAGTGTAATATTGCTTATTATTATTATTATAATCATACAACAGTCACCCTTACAACTAAGAGAATCGCTGAAAAATATACATTTTTCAATGGCAGATGTAGTCACTACGACCACAAATGTCCCCAAGAAACTAGCTCTCCTCGACCGCACAAAGATTCCTGGGCTCTGGGAGAAAAGCACGGCTGAATTGTTTGTTTTGATTAGGCGTTGAAATAATGTGGTTTAAGCACGGCTAGAAAGCTGATTAAACCAACCAGCCTGGACAGCTCTGAAGAATTTACAGTACTTGGAAAGTAGTGCTTTTTAAAATCTACATATCTAGTGGTCTATGAACACGTTCATAAAAAAGCAACGTGAGGTACGTATAATAGCTATAGATTAGCTACGATTAGGATCATACTAAGCAGGAGAAAAATTAAGCACGCCTTTCCGTCTTAGTTCAGCAATAGAAATGTCAGCCCTCGCACAGGTGGAGGGGGGACCCGGGTTCGAATCCTGGGCTTGACATAAATCTTACAAATCGTTGCTTTAGTCAAAGCTTGCATGAAATTTCCTTCATTTTCCACCATGGCAGTGCCTCCCTTCGCTTAAGACACTGTTGATCTATGAGTCTGCTGCTTGAAGCTCCAGACCCCGTCCTCTCCTCCCCTGTGTCCTCACTCGCTTTCAACATTAAGTCTGCTTTAGCCATGAGGAGAGCCTTCCAAGTCGGTGAAACCTCCAGCCTGCCGTTATTACCCCATCTCGGATCTCCGTTGTTCCGCTGGTTCAGAACAGAAGACGGCCCAGAGCAATAGAAATATTTGCACCTAATAAATGAAGGCGAACATTCCATAGCCAAAGCTTGCACCTGGGCTTCTTACATATGAGATAAATTGTACTGCAGATGGGCGAGCAGCGTGGAGTGGACGTGTTGCTTCCATTGCTACTTTCAATGATTGGCCTTAAATCACGAGGTGCAAACAAGCGTTGAGTCCCAAGCACAGCACTGTGTCCTCCTGTTGTGACTTTAGGGGTTTCAAAGTGGGGGGCGCCATTTATATGTGTAAATACTGTATAAAGTATCAAATCATAAGTGAACACAGCTTGTAAACCTAACCTCACAAACCCCAAACTTCACACTAAACCTATTCAGGTATGTCCAAATATGGAGTTTGATTAAAGCAATGGAGTCTCTAAAACCAGTGTTTCGGACCTTATTTCTTTTCAAGTCTGCCCATACTGTACAGGGAGTTCCTTGTCAGGCATGGCCACATACTTGTTCACTGTTCAGCCTGGTTCATACGTTGTAGTAAGGTGTTCACAGCTAAGTTAATATATTAGTTGTAGACCTACCAGTTTTTCTTTTCTTGTCTTGTCTTTTCTTTTCTTTTCTTTTCTTTTCTTTTTTTTTCTTTTCTTTTCTTTTCTTTTCTTTTCTTTTCTTTTTCTTTTCTTTTCTTTTCTTTTCTTTTCTTTTTCTTTTCTTTTCTTTTCTTTTCTTTTTCTTTTCTTTTCTTTTCTTTTCTTTTCTTTTCTTTTCTTTTCTTTTCTTTTCTTTTCTTTTCTTTTCTTTTCTTTTCTTTTCTTTTCTTTTCTTTTCTTTTCTTTTCTTTTCTTTTTTTTTTTTTTTCTTTTCTTTTCTTTTCTTTTCTTTTCTTTTCTTTTCTTTTCTTTTCTTTTCTTTTCTTTTCTTTTCTTTTCTTTTCTTTTCTTTTCTTTTCTTTTCTTTTCTTTTCTTTTCTTTTCTTTTCTTTCAGCCACTCCTTGGCATATGTTTGAGAAACGGGCCTTGTAGCCTGTGTACAGTGGTTGTTCCTGCAGTGCTTATGTCTGTGTCTGTGTGTTTCTTGTCTGTAGGCTGGTGGTTTGTGAGCACAGCCGAGGAGCAGGGCTGGGTGCCGGCCACATACCTGGACTCCCAGAACGGAACCAGAGATGACTTGGACCTGGGCACCTCCAGGACAGGAGAAGGTTAGTGTGTGGGAACACACATTCACACAGTCCAGTTTGTTTTGTTTAATTCAACGAAGCCTCAGTTTAGCATGCGTTAAAGACGAAGAAGTTACTGACATTGAACCCTACATTGCCTCCTATAAGTCTGTTGTGTGAGCTTGCCACCATCGGTGGGTAAAATTGTGAATGTAGGAAGTAGGATGCTGCCATCGACTGTTTTGCATCGACTGTTTTTCACCTAGAAATGTGTGCATGAGCTTTTACCTCATGGGAAAAGCTAAAATACCATTCATTATAACATCACCCCCTCCCCCTCCCTTTTACTAAACCACCGTTATACCAACAGTTATTGGCAGTTTTGCATTTTGCTTATCTTTGTAGATGGTATATGTTCGTAGGCTACCAGAACTAGCCATGAGTGTGTTCTCTATGATTCACTGTTGTAGAATTGTGTTTGGAGCAGGACTTGATTTCCTCTAAAGTTAGGCTTATAGTACAAACATAATATGCACATACAATTAATATGCGTGAAATGTGAGTTACTGTGTACTTCTCCCACCATGTGCCATACAACTTATAGTTCACAAAACAAGGTATCCTGTGAGAGCCACTGAAATTATCCTCACACTCTCTATTTGTAAAATTCAACTTGTTATGATCTTTGGCTCTACTATAGTATAGTATAGTATAGTGATAGTTGCACACACACATCCCCGTCGCAGCCAAACAGCCCCAGAACCTCTGTATGGATGTATGTGCACAGCGCAGAGCAGAGCGGATATTTTGGCACTCTAGAAGAAATTCCTCTGTGCTCCCCTGGGAGGCTGCAAGTCTGCAGCGAGCCTCCTTCTGTCAGGACCTCCCTCCAGTGTACTGCAGTGTTTAGTCTGACTGTTTACATGGCACATTTCATCATCAAGCACGGCCCCCACCCAAGGGAAAGGCGGTCCGCACACACTTGGAACCAGTGTTGTTTTCGTTGACTAAGACTAAGACGAAAATGCTCGTCAACGAAGCTTTTTCCAAGACGAAGACGATCCAAAGACTAAACGAAAAGTATCCCTAAAGACTAACTTGAAGACGTACTGTAATGGACACGTTCGTCAACGAATCAGACGAGACGAAAATGTTAGGGCGGGACGAACGGAAATGAGATCCAATCACAACTTTTCTTTTTGTGGGACTAGTTGGGAAGACATCCAATCAGAACGCTTCCCAATGCGTTATCGTGTTAGGTTGATCGTCAGCATGTTGGATGGAGGAAAAGCTCACGATTGGTTGCACAAACAAACAATTCTTCCACGATGCGAAACTGTGGCACGCACCAGGAGTTTTTACTACTTTACTACGGAGGAAACACCCGCAGCCTACCCCCCAGAACGCCACGTCGTTTCATCAACACTATTTGTCTAGCTGAACCGCCGTGGCCATCTCACTCGATACAGCACCGCCGCGAGAAGCCACAGCAGGCAGCCCAGAGAGCAGTCAGAGCGCACCCGGCAGCAGCAGCAGCAGCAGCAGCAACCGGCTCCGTCCATGTCTGTATAGCACTCGCCCAGAGCTCCGCCGCAAGTCAGACTCCTCCTGCTGCGGAGCTCCTGCTGCTCGCAGCCGATACCAACCACGCTCGGACCGCACTCTAAACTGCCCGCTATGGCTTCCCACGGCAGCGCTGCACCGAGCAAAACAACCAAAATGGTTCAGTCAAACTAACAATGCCAATGAAACGCAGCGCTCTGAAAAATAGGCTGCAAACGTTTCCCAATGCGTGCCACAGCCCTGTCCCCCAGAACACTTGTCTGTTTATGACAGGGGCTTTCAACAGGTGGTCCGGGGACCACCAGTGGTCCCTGAGAGGATTCCAGGTGGTCCCCAGCTTTTTTTTTAACCAGATGTAAATCTCTGAAAGCGTAACCATGGAACCAAATGGACCCTTGCGGGTCCATTTGGTTTCATGTTTACACATGAAACCATTCAAACCAAAGCAAAATAAATCTTTAGTTTTGGGTCTGTGGGGGCTAAAATGTCATCAGATGGTGGTCCGTGGCTCAAATGCTTAATAAATAGTGGGCCCTGGTATCAAATTTTGAAAACCACTGGTTTATACAACCAATCTTGCTGTTTGCCTCCATGCAACATGCAAACTAAATGTGCCTGTATAATCTGTATGGCATGTTGAAAGCTAGTAAGACTAAAATTGCATGAGTAAGACTAAACCTCAAAGACTAAGACTAATAAAAGACTAAGACTAATAAAAGACTAAGACTAAAAAAAGACTAAGACTAAATAAAGACTAAGACTGAGACTAAGACTAAATCAACGTTGATATTTTGTCGACTAGACTAAGACTAAAAAAATGAATTTCAGAAGACTAAATGGGACTAAAAGACGAAATATGTGTTACTCAAAAGACTAAGACTAAGACAAAATATTCTCAAACAAACAACACTGCTTGGAGGGGGGGGGGGGGAGAAAATGGTATGGGGGCGACTTCATCGCCCGTGTCGCTTCACGCCACGGGCGATGAAGTCGCACCCGTACCATTTTCGGTTTAAAGACTTTATTAGGCAAGTAGAGCATCAATAATAACATCAGTTGTTGTTGAAGTTGCAACAGACACGCAGCATGCATAAAGCCAAAAGTCTGACTCAGAGAGTTTTCTGTTTTCAATGATGAAATGCTGTTGGTTTAGTGATGCCACGGCTGTAGTTAGTTAGTAGCAGTAGTAGTGTTTCACATCATTTTAAATATAAGCAATTTGAAATATTTTGGGTTTTGCATGTTTGGTGAGGGCAGTTAGGGCATTTAGGGGGGCATTGCCCCCCCATGCCCATGCCTAGATCCACCCCTGGCATGCATGCAGGCATGCATCCACAACCAGACTCACCCGCAGCAGCGCTGTGGATGAGTTCAGATGTCCACTTGAACTATGAAAAACAGTTTTGGACATATGAGGTGTTTCCACCCAACAGAGATGATACACCTACTGTAATGCAGTGGTTCCCAAACCTTATCATGTCAAGGACCTCAAATGACACTCATCAGCCCGCAGAGAACCATTTAAAAAATCTATGCCAACGATCCCCATAAGAGAAGATTTTTATAGCAATGACTTTCAACCATTTTCATTTCAAGGAGCTTCAGTTTGGATATGCAACAGACTAAGACACACTTGCATCTCTATAACTGGGACCCCCAATTTCTTTTGCAAAATCAATGTTAAGTTAATCCTAATGGGTCCTTATTGTTCCATTTGTACACTCTCAGAGTTACAGGCCCAGAAAATAGTAGCAGATCCACAGGCTCAAAAACCCACCACACAACACAAATGGTTACAGTTGTTGTTATAGACAGCTATGTCATAATTCCAAGGCCATGTAAGTAACGGTAGCCTTCATAGCCAGGGCGAGAACATTCAGTTCTTTGTACCACAGCTCTATTCCTCCTACATTCATGCTTTGTATTGTCAAACCTTTTCTTTGCGTCAGTGGATGGAAGAAGTATTCAAAGTGTTCACACTCTAGTAGAAATCCTGCAGATTCTTGTGTGAGGACGTTCTGGTCTGGAGTTGTGAGAAGAGAAAGCGCACACACACTATACATCTTCATACTCTGTTCACCCCTGGTTACGTAGTTTGTCTGACCGAGACCCATGTTGTTGGGGGTTGCTAACTTGACACACAGGCAAAAATGTAATTCACATTCACCTTTCAAACTGGTGTTCCTATTTATTGATTTTGTTTTTTAAGATCGTTTTTAATATATTGATAGGTGGAATGACATGGGAAAAGAGCTGGGGTGGGAGACAAGCAGTAGAGGCCGTCAGTCTCTAGAGTCGAACCCACGCCATGCCATCATGCCGGTTCAGCAGCCTATAGGTGCCCGGGCTATACCTATTTATTTTTTCCATTCCATTATACAAGTGTGGTATTGTCCAATAGGCCCAAAAATACAAATCTTTTTTTTAAATAACAAAAATAGCAGATCAACAGGCTCACATACAACACGTCTATTTCACTATATTCCTCATACAAGAAGTGTGTGGTGCATCCAGGCATGTGGCGGTATGCGTGCGGTGCGACACACATGCCTCAGCTTGTGTTTGGACAGGATGCTCCAAGGTGTTGCAAAGCACCGCTGCACTATGCCATCCCATCCTGGCTTGCACCCTAAGGTTCTCCCTGCAGGCCTGATGTCTTCATGTTGGCAACACCTCGCTGCACCGTGGAGCTGTTTTGATGCCTCCCACCATGCTGTCTCCTACCGTAGCTCTCATTACCTCCCAGCAGACTGGGAGCTAAGGCTCAGTGACAGCCACGTTCGCTGGGGATCCAGGCTAGGAACTGTCTGACACGTACAGCACGCGTGGGAGGCTCCGCAAAATTACCCTGCCGAATAACATTTTGCCTTTTTTCCTCCTCCTCCTCTGCCCCTTTCCACTGATATTTCAATTAGGAGGTCAATGGAATAAGGCTGGTGATGCATAAATGTGTTGGAGGAGAGAGAGAGAGAGAGAGAGGAGAGACGGCGAAATCCATTTGCGACCGTCATGACAGTTTTATAACTGTTGTGACCGTTTTGCATAACAGTCGACGTTTGGTATAACAGTCGTGGTCATGATAACGGTCACAATGATTTTGCATCACACTTGACCATTATGCATAACAGCCGTGACCATTTTGCAAACAGTAACAGGGAGTCGCAAATGGAGATGGTAAGATAGAGAGAGAAACGGAGAGAGTGAGAGGGAAGGAGACACCAACATTAAACACATTAAATCCTCACTTCATTCAGCTCTAATGAGTTTACAAATAGCATGGTTTCCATGTGTACGCAAACTGTTCTGTTCTGAGTTGCGTTAACAGAGGATTTGCTGTGTACTATAGGAGGACAGGCAGAGGGAGGGATGGGAAGCATCAATGGGAGGGGAGGAGGCAACACGCGCCCACGGACAGGAAACAGATGAAGGGAGCGACGGGTTAAGGAATTAGATTAGCAGAAAAGACACAGAGAGCTGATGAGAGTGGACTGTCGCATCCATCTCCACTGCACACGCACACATGCGCACGTGCACGCACGCACGCACACGCACACACACGCGCGCGCACACACACACACACACACACACACACACACACACACACACACACACACACACACACACACACACACTGCATGCAATTACATGTACACACACACGTTTGTATTACTATACCATTGAGGACATTGAGGACAGAAGTCAGGACGCCTATCTTATTGCTTTTCGCCCATTTTAATCTCTAACTGTGAAGCTGAAAACAGATATCAAACACACAATGCTGCATCAGACCAAAATGTTTTCCTGACGTTAACAAGAAATGAAAATGAAAATGATGTTTAACTATAAAAGTAATTGTGTCTCTTTGAGGACCAGGAGTAATATCTACACATCTACCGTACTTGCAGGGACATTCTTGACCCTCACAAGTATAGTAATTAGTTACCAGCACGCATGCGCACACACACACACACACACACACACACACACACACACACACACACACACACACACACACACACACACACACACACACACACACACACACACACACACACACACACACACACACATGCATTTACACATGAACACGCATGGTTTCTCTGCTTCTTGCAGCAGCCTCCGAGAATGCATTAAGAGAGGCAAATGAGTGTTGATGTCAGGGAAAGGAAACCTCATTACATATGACTGCAGATTTATCATGCAGCCCACTAGTTATCAAGTTATCAGCCTGGCGGCAGAACACACTGCAGAGAGAGAGAGAGAGAGAGAGAGAGAGAGAGAGAGAGAGAGAGAGAGAGAGAGAGAGAGAGAGAGAGAGAGAGAGAGAGAGAGAGAGAGAGAGAGAGAGAGAGAGAGAGAGAGAGAGAGAGAGAGAGAGAGAGAGAGAGAGAGAGAGAGAGAGAGAGGGAGAGAGAGAGAGAGAGATGCTTGGCGGAGGAGCAGTACTGACAGTGTGAATTGAATTGCTAACAAGCTTTGCCAACAGGTTCTACTATTCCCACAAAGAGCCTGAGATTTTTGTACCTCTTGCAATACATTGGTGTAGAGTCATTGAGTCAAATCAATTCCAATTCAATTAAATGTGTCACAAATGCAATAGAATACAAACCATTGTACATTTTGTACATTACATACATTTTGTGAGCATAGTTATGTCACATTGCATCATTTTATACATGTTATAACAGCTAATAAATTACAAGTCCTACCTGAGCATACACTGAAACGTATAAAGTTTTTTTTTTTTTTACACAAAAGAAAACAACAAACCGAAAACGAACAACAACAAACAAAAACAAACAAACAAATGAGAAAATACAATTTGTGAAAATGAGACAACATACAGTAAGTACAACAAAAAGGACAGGATTAATGACTACTATTATTATTATTGCTCCCTCAAGTCTATTTTGAAGCAATTGCTTTGGTACTTTATTAGAGGTGAGATTTCTGAAGGCAGAACTCTTACACTACACTAGGCATTGTGCTGGAGTACTTCCAACTGATGCACTGAAAAAGGTTTGACAATACAAAATGTATGAATGGAGCTGTGGTGGAGAACTGCATGTTCTCACCCTTGATGTGAAGCTAGCAACACTTTGAATGGCATACCTGTATGCATACCTATGCATACCTCTATATAACACAACTGTGTGTGTGTGTGTGTGTGTGTGTGTGTGTGTGCGCGCGTGCGTGTGTGTGTGCGCGTGCGTGCGTGTGTTACACGGAAGTACTCGGACTTCCGTGTAGTACTCGGAAGTACTCAGTTTACTGTGATAAAAATATGTTATCCATAAAAAGCCTGTATAATTCTGTTTACATGCTGCTATGTTAATGAATCATATACATACAGAAAGACCACAATGGAAACAGTCCCCAGGAGTTTTTGAAAAACATGCTTTTTAGGTTTCTTACTAATAAAGTATTCAATCATTCAAAAATCCTACATTCAGACTTTGACCTCATTTTTGACATCAACATGAAAATATTGTAAGTAATGTACTCATCATATATACAATCTAATAATATTGGGGTTAACTTAACGTACATGTACAGTAGATGTGGTACGATACTATGATGATTATAATAGCAGTCATGGTTCTTAATATTCTACTGCCTCATAATTGGCATCAGGGGTTTTTCATAGGATACAGCCAATAAATGCTACTTTGTATTAAACACATTACTATTATGTTATAATTTAGCCCTATAACAACCAACTGGTTTCACCATTTATCCTGAAGGATATTTATTTGCTTGGCTATTGAACCCACAGACAAGTGCCTCACATGCAACTAACAACAAACAACAAACAAACTAACAACAAAGCTTTGTTAATCCATGGGTCTCTCTTTCATGCTAACCTCATAATACCTCCATGTTTGTTTTTGTTGTCCTTCTCTTTTTTTGGTTGCTGCTGCTGCTACCCATCAGTAACTAAGAGACGCAAGGCTCACTTGAAGAGGCTGGACCGTCGCTGGACCCTGGGAGGGATAGTCAACCGCCAACAGAGCCGAGGTGAACGCTCGTACTTGTGCATGCGTTTGGCTGTGCATGTTTCTGCCAAAAAACGGCCGGACTACAAGCTCACAACATGCAAAATGAGACTTGGGCCAATTTAGTGTAGATGAATATTTTAACTCTTGAGAGCGTAAACACAAAACCAAATGGACCCACAAGGGTCCATTTGGTTTCGTGTTTACGCTCTCAAAGAGTTACATCTTTGTTAACCAACTATACCAGGTAGAACAGGTCCACACGCTGGTTGCTGTGGGCCGGTCTAGGCCAAATCACGCTAAAAATGTCCGGGACGTTTTTTTTGCCCAGTCCACCACTGTTTACACTACATTCAGTACAGACAGGATGTATTATACAGTATATTGCCATGTATGCACATGCAAATATGCACCTAATGTTAATGACCAGGCATATGCATACCGTATGAATTTGTACACATACAAACACGGAATATGCACGCAGCAGGCAAGCACATTTGCAAGCTACATGCATTCACACACATATGTGTGCGCACACACACACATGCCCTTATACCTAAAATGTGCACACAAATATACTGATTTCAACCAGTAGTATATAGGGGAACAGTGCATACCATGCTTTAGCGTTTCCTGTGCCGTGCAATGCTTTAGTGTGTTTCTCAGGTTTTGCAATGCTTTAGCGTGTAAGTCCCCAAAGATGCACCCAAAGGCAACTGAAAAGTATCTTATGGTGTCAGTGCAGGTACCCGTACACTGTAGGTGCACGAAGAATAGCAGGTTGACAAGCTTGTGGATCAGCAGTTTTCCCCGTTGTTGTATTGACACTGACACATTCCACCCTATTAAGTGGAACGGTACGGGCATGCTGGAGTCCCTTCTCCCTCCTGCTCTTTCACACAGTCTCACCTCATGGTAAACAGTCATTTGCATCCCTGACAGCCTCCACCTGGCCTCCTCCAGCCACCCCAGCATCAGCAGCAGCGTACTGGGTGGCCGCTATCTGGAGAGCCTTTCAGCTCCCACAGTAAAAGAAAAAACCTAGAAATCTTCCAACCCGTCACTCTTTGGACTTTTTCTTTGCCCGCATGCTGTGCAACAAAAATAATTGGATCGTATTAAAGTAGATTTATATCATTAGGGCTGTACCCAACTGGCCCACAAGCGCAAACACCACATACACGGCAAAAGCTTTAGTCCTCTCTGTCGGGCCTCTCAACATTAATAATAGGAGGACATCGCTGCTTAATTAAGGCAGGCTAGCTCCCTTAGGTTTTACAGGCTGTTATATTTTAATGACTCTGGCAGGTTTTTTTGTTTTTGTTTTGTTTTGTTTTCTTGTTTGTTCGGTTCTTTGAAATGTTAAAAGAAACGGTCTAGTCTGCTGTTTTTGGCCATGCTTCTTGGCTGATTTGTGTTTTTCTTTCTAGTCTAGTCGTTATATTGCAGAGAGAGAGCGAGAGAGAGACGAGTCTATGTGTGAAACTACACAGACTTGTATGATATTCAAAGCGCCATTGCATTGCCAAGGAAAGGACATGTTTTGACAACCGATTGTCCATCCTGATGAGGGTCTAACGACCGAAACATCAAAACGAAGAAAAGAGGCATTTCTTTTGCAATTTTCCCACAGTGTCTTTTTGTTCTTTTCCAGAAACCCTTTCATGACAACCATCAATCCAAAGCCCCCACTTTTTTAACAATGATCAATGAATATACTACAACTACTGTACTTGAAAAGTAAAGAAAAACAAAAAAAGCTGTTTTGGGCTGAATTATTTATTTCTTTACCCTGGCAGTAATGTGCAGTATGTTCGTGGATGCAGGGCCTAGATGAAAGTCCTTTATAATTTGATCTGCCTGTTCTGCTGTTCTCTCTCTGTCTGTGTGCATAGTATAGCCACAGCCTGCACTCCGAATCTTTGGTGTTTACACAAAAACACTAATAAACAGCTTAAATTTGGGGAAATTGCAAAAAAACAGGCTTCCTCTGGCATTCATGTGCTAATTGATTGCTGAACCCACTGACTGATGGACAAATACAAGCTTCCTTAAATGTAAGCAAGTTCCTTAGACGAAAAAGCATATATCGCTCTATATTTGTCCATGCTAAACACATTTTTGAATAGTTAAAATAGCCAAACTACATCGACATGTGAGCCTGTGGATCGGCAATTCAAAAATGTGAATCATAATGTGGCCAACTTGCACTAACTTCACGGTTCGCCGGAGGACCCCGTTCCACAGGTTGGTCATCATAGCAGTGCAGTATGGAGAAAGTACAGTAGGTGTCGAGTCGCCGATTTCTCATCCAGACATTTCTCAGACGTTCCGTAACGCTCCTGTCTGGTTCTTGGATCAGTAAGACCGCTGAGGTTGTTTCATTTCATTTATGGACCTGTTTGACCTCATATTGGGTCCTCCATGAGTCAGCCTATATGGTAATGTGGATCAGAAAACCTGTATCTCCATTTCAACTGCCATGCTATTAACAAGGGTGGATGTTGCAAAAGAATAGTGAAAATTAACGATCTCACAATGCTCACAATGGTGACACGTTGAAAACAATTTAAAAAATGTTATATTTTTTGACATACAGGGAAAGATATGTGGACTGATCGAGTTGTATCACATGATACATCCAACAAGATAATTAATAATCGGAGAAATCCCTACTACGATGACAAATACAGATTTCATAGGAGGCATATGTTATGCTTCTACTGGACTGACTAGAGCAGAAATGACAACAATTATAACCATGAATACAACTACCCCATGCACATATGCTTGTATAAACAGATTCAGATTTTTAGATACAGGCTTATTTTATTGCTGCATGTGCAGGGTTCTGCACACGCACATGGTGTTGTTTCTTTTTATGAAAATCTCCTTAAAAATGGTATGATCGTTTGTCGTAGTGTTGTTGATAGATAATACAAAGTGTCCATCAACAACACAGAGTAGCGGAGGAGGAATGCACTCAATTTCCCAGAATGCTTTGCCTGCCAGTGTGATGGAAGTTTTCTTTCTTTTTTTCTGATGATGTCATCACAACATCAAATGTATATCATTTAACCAACTAATGAATAATTGATTCATCATTTGACCATGCCATTATCTACGTGAATGGTTCTAATTCCAAAGCAAATGAAATGCGTCAAGAATAGTGAAATACAAGTCGCATGCTTAATTCTGTATTCATCTCAGTTGGGGGGGGTCTCTGTGGTTACATTTCAGGATTCAAATTCCAAAATATCAAAAATCAGGTAGGCAGTAGGGCATTAATTTATAAAACACTAAGGTTTGGCGATGTGAGGTTTCACCATAGCCTGTAACTCCTGCACACAGACCACAGACCACGTAGCACTGCCAGCAGCATGATCAAATGGACTAATATGGGCTTACCGGGTCTACCTCACCCTGGGCATGCTGTTAGCCAGGTCTGCAGCAGCAGCAGTAGGCGGTGTTGCCATGTCTGCTTATTACAGGCCACTTGCTTATTCAGTGTAGTTGCATAGGCCTATGTGGTTCTTTCAAAATGTGTGAGTCATTATTTAAACTACTGGTTCTAAATATTTTCTTCATGGACCAGCAAATGAATATGTATGATTTGTGGTGGTGGTTAGAATATTTTAAGAAATCATTGTATTTCAATATTTTACCCTGTCTGAATCGAGACAATAGACCAGTATAAGCCCACAATGTGTTGCATCACATGACGGTGTGAGCTTGTAGATCAGCAATTTTCAAATAGCTGATGTACACTCTATATTACATACTGTTGTTTAAAGTACTCTTTTAGCCTAGTCACTTCTTTTGGGCACATTTTCCCTAGACCCGGTGGCTTACTTCTCACTCACAGAACCAGGCAGCAGCAGGGCTATAGCTATCTACCTCTCCCAGGATAATGTGAAGACTTGGCTAAGATGGGCCTGATGGAAAAGTGTGAAAGTGGGGCTGAATCCCACACAGTGGAGCTGGTTTTAATCAGACCTTGCAGCCCATCATCATCATCCACTCTCTGTAGAACACGCATGACTCACCAGGCTTGCTGTCGCCGCTGCAGAATGAGGCCATGAAAATCTGTTCATGTTCTGAAGGGATTTTCTTTTAACAAGGTAGTTTGTTTCCTTATGAACGTGGCAGTTTGCAGACTCAGGTCGGCAGCTGCTTCCTTGCACACATGCAGTTATAAACATACTTTTAGTTTTAATGTAGCTCCTTATTCTGTTCATTTTGTGCGTGTGCATGCATGCACATGCTTGTGAATATACTGTAATAATGATTGCTTTTGCACTGTGTCCCTAGCAAAGTGTTGACAGCAGCCTAGTTATCTTTACATGTGCACTTGACTTATAGCCTACAATTCAATTTGAAGTAAATACTATATCATATAGACTATAAAGCCTTTAATGTTCACTGATATTGGCTGTTCTCAGACTTCATCAGACTTCAAGTCCAGACATTATAATTAGACCATGGTTATGGTTAGGGTTAATGTTAGGGATAAGGTTAGTAATGTCTGACTAATGTCTTGTCTGACCGCCGAACACCGATCACTTAACTTGTGCCTGCTCCACTCACCCAAATAATAAACAGATTCTTATATTTGCATCTATAGGCATCTTCTAGTCTCACGTCAAGCCTGCAGTTCAGAAACGTGTCCACCAGTGACCTCATCGTCAGGCAGATTTTATTTCAAACAAGTCATATTTCTCATGTGAACGATGCCATTTTCGCCTTGCAACTTTTCAGGAATAGAAAGCCTGACGTTTCTATTAGCGTGGATTCCCCGCCGATGATGTCACTGGTGGACGTCTTTCTGAACTGCCCACAGTGCTCCTATGAGACACAGACAGAGAAGTAGTAGTAGTAGTAGCTATTTATCACGATCATTAGTGAGGACCAATTATATGAGGATATGCTGAAAAGTGGTGAAGTGGTCTAAGTGGGTACTGTGCTCTGCTTGCCCAGTGGTTTATTAGTGTGTTTGACGACTCCCCTGCTGTGCCTCCTGTGCATGTTTTACCATTCCCCTGCCTACTGCCTAGAAGAGCCTATAGCCCATCTATCCACAGCATTGTGACTTGACTTCTGCAGAGAGCTAGAGCCCATGCAGTTGCAGGGTGCATGGGGCTGGCATATGATTCATGTGGCGGGTAGCGTGGCGCCATATCTTTATAGCCATACTTTTAGGGTCACAGAGAGAGTCAAGGAGACCGACTGAGTGCATAGAGCGGAGTTCTCAACTGGCAGGAGAAGATAACTGGCACACGCCGCGTGCATGCGACCAAACTAACTGCTCCTGGACAAGTAGCACTATTTTCCATCATACAAAATAAACCCACCGTGAAAGCCACTGACTGCTGACTGAAGTCATGTTGGAAAACTCATTTAACTTTATTTTTTTTTCTTTCTCTTGACTCTTTCATGCTCTCCCCAAATGGCATTTTCTCTAGTTTTCTCCATGACTTCAAGTCTTTCTGTTGTATATTCAAGGACAGAATAATGCCTAATCTCCTAATCTTGAGCACTTCTCAGGCAGCGTGGCAGAGCACAGCTTCGCTCCTCCTTTCTGACTGCAGCCAGAATATTAACGGTTATAGCGAGTCGTTATAATTCTTTTTTTTTCCGGGACCAGCCAGATATGGGGGCTTTCAGAGTAAGAGCTCTTTCTGCGCTGGCACAGTTTATCTTCCATTTTATATTGTGTAGTAATGTTGTATTCAGTATCACTATCCACAACTTTCCTACAACCCATAAGTCTTTGCGTTTGTGTTTGTAGAAGTTCCTCTTTCTCTTGCTGTGCTGCCAGGGCTAGGCTTGTTGTGTTTCTAACAGAAACAAGTGGACAGGTTTATAAAGACCAGCACGAATGAACGTAGCTGATCTACAACCTCACAGTAACACATTGTGATGTTGTACATCTGTAATTTAAAACACATTGAGAATAAAAAAAAGCATTAAAAAGCACACAGTATTTTCTGATGGTGGTCTGTGGACAATTACGTTAATCTGGGGTTCCTTACACATGAATAACACTGGTTTAAGCTTTAGTAAGTATTGGTAAGCTCAAATAAACAACTACTGCACACTACAACAACCAGCAACTACCAATAATTTCTTTGTAAGTGATGGTTGCTGTGAATGGTTGCTTATAATAAGCAGACCTGGCATAGCTGCATGAACAAGCGTGTGCTCTGGTTTCGGTCCGCACCAGTGCCTTGGCGTGGAGCACTAGTGCCTTGGCGTGGAAATTCATGGATACCACAATACCGCACACACACACACACACACACACACACACACACACACACACACACACACACACACACACACACACACACACACACACACACACACACACACACACACACACACACACACACACACACACACACACACACACACACACACACACTCCCGGAACTACTTTAACTATAACCAGACCAGAACTCTCACCACGGGACGCGGGCAATGAATAATATGAATACTTTTGTAACAACTATATTAATGTCGAGTACGTCCTGCAGCTTCACGTCCAAAAATCATTAATTAACCATTTAAGGCAAGTGGTTCTAGCTGTGCGATGAGATGTGAGGAAGATTAATGCATTATACTGAGGCTGAGATAAGAATCGACTGGAATGAAAATTTAACAGCTCTCTGCATGCTCCGAGATGCGCTGTGATTTAGCTGTGGCAGCAAAAAGGACAAGAGGGATGAAGACATCATTCAGGCTTTATGACTCCGGAGATGATAATTGGCTAATGTATGAAAAATAGCACTTGTTTGATCTGCCTGTCCGTTTGCTGACACAGACATTTCATCTGTCCATTAACACAGCAGGAGGTGTCATGTAAGGTTTTGCCAATAAACTGCACCTCGCACATAGCACTCAAGTTGCATTACGGAGCTTATTATTATTGTTAAGTGAGGTTGCATTTAGTCTAGTAATTGACTGCTGTATGTCGACACTATGGCACCCCGTGGCGCCTTACGGTTCGATCCGTCTAGAGGACTGGTTCTCAAACTCTTTCACATCAAGGGTCCCCCAAATTGATAGGTGTTTGGCAACGGAACCCCATCTGAAAATGTTTTGTGCCAGGGAACCCCAGAAGAGAAAGCCAATAAAGCTATTATTTTTTTCAAATGTGTCAATGAAAATGCTTAATACAATGTAATAATAATCAAGATCTATACAGTAACTAGTAACTAAAGTGTAATCACATACCTCTAAATTGTAGTGGAACAGAAGTATTTCAAGCAAAAGCACAGACAATTGGAAATATTCAAGTAAAGTGTAAATACATCAAATACATCATACATCAAAATCTTACCTTCCATCCCTGGTTATTGCTGACCAAATGAACCCTATAGGAACCATAATTATAGGCATGTCATAACAGACCACATCACAGCCAGCTAGTTGGCTATCAGTGTCTTTGATGAGTTTGTGACAACTAAAGGAACTACAGGCTGTGAACAGCACCACTGAGCCAATCCCACGCTGGCACTTGGTAAACGAATCCTGCAGAATAAAGCTCCAAACCGCAGGCTGCTGATGTGGTGCATTGTGTGTGTCCATGCCTTGCCTTCCTGCATACGCGTGTGCCGCAATGTGTACCAACCAGTGATCCTCGAGGGAGTTTAAGGTGGTCCCCAGCTAAATGATACAGAGTTTGCCAAATGGTCCCTTTTACTGTCTAGATCAGGGGATTTCAACAGGTGCTCCATGAACGTTTTGCATGCGGTCCCTGAAAATGCATTTAATAATGTAGCAAAGTGATGAGTTTGTAATGTATGTTAACAAATTCCACATACAGTAAAAGGAGCTAATTAATTCTCAAGAAAGCTTGCCATTATGAAATAAAACAAGTATCCTCATGTGACTACTATATCATTACTGTATACAGGTATATGTTAATCTGAGTTGGAATGGAAGGTTGGATAAAGTAACCTAACTGTGATCCTAACTGTGGTGGTCCCCAGCTAGGCTTATTAAAATCGGTTCCCCAGGTTGATTCTTATAGTCAGGGTTGTGTTCCCTGGTTCACAGTTGGTTGAAAACCCGTAGCTTGTTAAGGATCCATTTGGTTTCATTCTACGCTCTCAAGAGTAAAATTATTGTTGAATGATCTGCATTACTTGGAGGTCTACACCCTTAGAGAATGTAGTAGATTTGTTATTTGGAACATTTTCCTTGTTATCTGTCCTAACATATAGCACAATTTAAATACAGTATTTTGCGTTTTAGCTCTGAGGCAAGATCTCATCGAATGGTGGTTCCGGGGCTCAAATTCCAAATTAATAATGGACCTTGACTGGCTTTAAAGATAGGGGAAGTGATTTGAAATTCATGGTGTAGTACCAGCCTGGTGCACTAGGGGCCCCCAACAGTAGCTACACTATGTGAACCTGCTGCTCTCTCCTGATTGGAGGAGAATTGTGGTGACCTGGGGAACTTTTATTAGCTCCTCTGCTAACGTGGGGGAGGGGGAAACTCCATATATGGTTTCCACACCTTATAATAGAGCATTTTAACAGAAAAAATTTTTTTTTGGGTGATATCTGACAAAAGTGAAATCACTTCCCCTACCTTTAACATGAAAAGGGTTGTTAACCATTGGTTTATATTCTAAAAGTAGGATAAAACTGCCTTTTAAATGACCTTGGTGTGTTCATTAGGAGCAGTTTCCCCTTTGTGTTGAAAAATTCCCTGTGTGTGTGTGTGTGTGTGTGTGTGTGTGTGTGTGTGTGTGTGTGTGTGTGTGTGTGTGTGTGCGTGCGTGTGCGTGTGTGTGTGTGTGTGTGTGTGCGTGCTGTTGACCGCCCACTCAACTCACTGCTCTGTGTCTGCTGTGTGACAGCTGGGCCAATCACACAGACATGCTGGAACGTGTACAGTACGCTTCCGCTAGCCAAAGATAAATGCGTGCGTACACACACACACACACACACACACACACACACACACACACACACACACACACACACACACACACACACACACACACACACACACACACACACACGTACACACATGTACACACTCAAACAAAACAAACCTCTCTGACAGATATCTAGTCACACTCACACGTAGCACAAAGCACATCTGTACGTTTACACAAGCATGCACACACACAATATTCTGCCGCTCTGTCGACACCTGTAAAGAAAAGAATGTTTCACAACTCTTCAAACTGCATTATATAAACACTTTGCGTTGAATTGCATCTGTTGAACGCACACTCTCACATTTTGGCAGAGTTGTCACGTAACTAAAGTACTGCTATATTACTTTCAGCAATAATATTACTTTTTCCCCAGTAACTGGTAACATAATATTCTTATTTCACATTTTAATTTAATAATGTTACTATTTTCACAAGCCATGATGGAACGTTTGAAGTGTGTTTGAGTGTTTATTTATAATGGTAGACTGGTTTGGGGTCAAGTTGCTTTACAGGTTGATCCAGCCTATAGATCTAGGGCCCGATTTTGGTTACATTAGCCCTTATGCGCAATTAACGCACTTAGCATTGGGGAAGAGGCGTTCCCACACTAAAGTTGATAATTTCGTAACCATGCCATCTCCCTTAAACACCTCCTATACCCGTTAAATTATGCATAGGTGTGGTTTGGGCGTTTTTAGCTTTCATCCAATCCGTGTTGGTCTTGCCATTCCCTTTAATTCATCCCTTATCTAGTTCCCTTATCCCTACTGCTATGTCTGACCCTCCTAAGCACGCAGCCTGGCTGCGGGCTTAGGACAGACACATGCATGAGTAGCCTATTCCCGAAGATCCTAGCTCATTTTGTCGGGATTTTGGTGGAAACGGTCCACCGAATCCCCGACACTTACATTTTGCTCGATGCGGGATCGTAGAGAAGACCTACCCACATATGCTATGCGTTATCTAGTTCCCAAATCTATTTGACGAAATTAGCAACTTAAGGGGCTGCGCAACAAACACGCCCATGACCACACCTCCAGCCACAAATAACGGTGTCGGCATAAAGAATAGTGGCTAAGGGAAGAGAAAAGGTGACCAAAATAGCAATAAGGGAATTCGCTGCGGGTATCGGGTAACGTTAGGGACAACGGGTGGAACGAAAATCTCACCCCTAGTCTCTAGAGTGGATACGGAAACAGGTGTAAATTAAGACTTTTGGGGAAAAAAGATGCTATTACAGGGGACATAATTGTATTACTTTTTAAAGTAATATTTAATATATTACTGCTTAAGTAATATTTTCACATTTTCACTGCTTGGTGGATATGTTAGTGCACTTGTTTGGTTTATGCTATCAATATTAAGCCAGAAATAGCAGATCTGCTAGCTAAGTATATATAAGGCAAGAAAATCATGGATACCACAACTGCAGCAGCACAAAACCGTAGATCCATGTTACAAGGAAGTCAAAGTTGAGCAAAAGTTGCAGTCTAGTTTTGTAGTTTTGACCCCCCCCCCCCCCCCCCCCAAACCACGCACGCACGCACACACACACACACACACACACACACACACACACACACACACACACACACACACACACACACACACACACACACACACACACACACACACACACACACACACACACACACACGCCCAGCCATCTCCTTCACACTCACCACTAGCTAGCCTAGTTTCAGGCCCAGACATTCCACACACAGCTCCAACATGTGTCTGACCTCAGCTGCTCTGGAGTCAGTAGACTCAGGAACACTAAACAGCGAACAGCCAACCAGGGCTACTCCAGAGTTGGTGTCAAAGTGTCCTGAGCAAGACACCAAACTCTTAATTGCTCCCGATGCGCTCCCTCCGGCGTGTGTGTGTGTGTGTGTGTGTGTGTGTGTGTGTGTGTGTGTGTGTGTGTGTGTGTGTGTGTGTGTGTGTGTGTGTGTGTGTGTGTGTGTGTGTGTGTGTGCATGAGTGAATGTAATGCACCATCTCTGTAAAAGCGCAATATAGCATTCTAATACTCAATGTTGCCTATTTAAAAACATTATAATTATAATTGTCTTTTCTTCTTTTTGGCTAATCTAGTGCGCTATAGAGTGAGAGAGGTGACATGCTTTGATCTTGCCACAAAGGGTGCCTATGGCAGCGTGCAGACCCTGATTAGAACCATCCCATTGAGTTAGAACGAGCACACACACGTTCCACTGTTAGGGAGTCGCTACTCTCCTACTAGACTACTCTGGGCTAATCATCATTACTATACACTGTGGTGACCGTATAAGGAGTTCCTCCATGTCCCTAGTGTGCCCCAGGGGTCAAAAAACCCTAGTTTCAGTTTGGGCTTTGGGAGAAAAGCCCTTCGTCTAATCAGGGGAGAGGATTGAGCGTGTGTGTGTGTCCACCCCCTGTAGAGTGTGTGCATGTGCACATCTTGTTGCCAGGGGCACCAGAGGGTTTTCCAATTCGCCCAAATCACAGAATGTTCCTTTTAAGTCCATTGAATCCCTTCCCTGAAGCAACCTGGGTTTGTATTGTCCTGCTCAACTCAACAGCACCTCTCATCTCCTCTCAGCAATCCCCCATTTTCCCCCTACAAATCCCTTTCACACAGTCCATGCTAATGTCATGGGAATGACAGAGGAGGTTGTGTGCTTTGAGTGTCACCTTGCCATAACTAGTCATTACCTACTGACTGTGATCGGATGCTAAAAAATAGGTCATCCGTCTGTCGGTGAGCCTTTTACTTTGCACTTGCATGATGCAAGCTACCACATGGCTCTTTCCCCATAGACTTCCACAGCTGAGAACCATGACTAGATTCCTGCGTGCGGCGAACAAAGTGAATGTGATGAGTCCTCTTAAGAGTCGGCCGGATGACGCAACGCCATGCAGGCCTTGTTCTTATTTTAGGACAAGGGCGATAATCATATGGAAGTATGCTGGTTGTACGTTGGTATGGAGAAAGCCTCTTAAGTAGGTCACACTTGACATGTTCTCCACTTTCCCAGTGTGCCTCTGGCCTCAGCACACATTTACTGTACTGTTTCCTCTGGAGGTTGGCCTGTTTGATGACAACACTGCATTCATGTTGACTCCATGACTCTACCTCTGCCTATAATTAACTACAGAGCAGCTCTAGTCACTCAGGATGTACTTTCCTCTGTATAACACTAGTATTAAAGACTAAAGAGCCTGCCTTGACTCCATAGCTCCATAGAATGTAATGAGGACACATTGTATGTTAGTCCACTGTGATAGTCTGATGGACTGTTAAAGACTCCCCTGTGGCTCCTATTATGTGGCTGGATAAGACCATGTATTATTTGTGTTAGGGTCAGGGTTAGGGTTTTGGCTTGGGTGCCAAACACAGGACAGGAGATATACTTTGATGCCCTGTAGTGATTTCATATGTGTGACTGTACCCTGTAGTGATTTCCTATGTGTGACTGTACCCTGTAGTGATTTCATATGTGTGACTGTACCCTGTAGTGATTTCATATGTGTGACTGTACCCTGTAGTGATTTCATATATGTGTGACTGTACCCTGTAGTGATTTCATATATGTGTGACTGTACCCTGTAGTGATTTCATATATGTGTGACTGTACCCTGTAGTGATTTCATATATGTGTGACTGTACCCTGTAGTGATTTCATTTGTGTTGGACCGTACCCTGTACTGATTTAATTTATGTGTGGCTATGTACTGATTTCATTTGTGTGAATATTTCAATATTCAATATATATTCAATCAATCAATCAATCTGTATACTGTGTTGCTAGGCCACTGTCTACAGATTGGCTAGAAAGCGACTCCCATGCACTTCCAGCTGGGAATGAAAGCATGTTTGGGAAACGTTTTCCAGCACTACAGATGAAAGTGTGGGAGAGAGAGATCTTCTTCATTGAACTTATGCTTAGAGCTACAGTTTCTCACATTTGCAATTACGTTGCTTATTTACTTTGATTTAACTCAGTGGTTCTCCTGGGACCCTGGAGTTTTCCTTGAGGGTGATCCAAATGGACCCTTGTGGAGGGCCAGAGTTACAGTCTCAGAGTTTTGGGGGGTCCTTTTGAGAATGACGTAACCGATCAAAAGTGGGAAAGTGTCTGTGTTCACTGTTCACTAGTGTTGTAGTTCTCGAGACATTGTCTCGTCTCGAGGCCAGTCTCAAGACAAATTTTCATTGTCTCGGTCTTGTTTTTGTCTCGCTTTGTTTTGTCTTGGTCTTGTCTCGACCTTGCGGCTCTCCACTTCATTTGTCTTGCTGTCTCGTCTTGTTCTCGTATAATTTTGTCTTGGTCTTGTCTCGACCTCGGAGCCATTGTCTCGGGTCTTGATCGCTAACAAGACCCCTCGAGACAAGACAATGCAAAGGAAAAGTTCTATTCATTGTGCGGAGCGAGGACCCATTCATAAAGACAGCTGCAGGCACAAATAGCAATATACTTTTTTCTTCTGTAAATATTGAAAAGAAAGAAGACAGACACTGGGATGTGTCTTATATTCCTGTTATCAACCATATCGCCCCAGCCCCTATTATTTGTAGTTTTGTTTAAAAATGTAATGGTGGACGGGGGCAAAACAATCAAATTCAGTGTTACTAATAATAGAAGATTGAAAATCATTAAGAATGTTGTTTTATATATTAAAATGGGCATGACATGACTGGTCTTGGCCTTGGTCTTGACCAGTCTTGGTCTTGTCTTGTTCTCGGCCCCTCTAGGTCTTGGTATTGTCTTGTTCTCGGCCCCGCTAGGTCTTGGTCTTGTCTTGATCTCGACCCTCTAGGTGCTAGTCTCGTCTCGATCTCGTCTCGATCAAGTCCGTGGTTGTCTTGGTCTCGTCTTGGTCTTGACCCCTCTAGGTACTAGTCTCGTCTCGATCTCGTCTTGATCAAGTCCGTGGTTATCTTGGTCTTGTCTTGGTCTCGATTTAAGTGGTCTCGACTACAACACTACTGTTCACTGTCACATTTGATCTTCCTGTTGGCTATTGAAAGACGCACAGATGCACAACACATAATAGTGTGTCACTTTGTGCCACGTTTCAAGTTTGTACATCCATATTTATTTTCTAATAGCTTTTGAAACCTCTCTGAATGAGGCATTTTATTCGGCTGTATATAAAATGTGCATGTCTCTCTCTCTGTCTCTGCGCCCTCTAGAGGAGAAGTACGTGACGGTGCAGGCCTACAGCAGCCAGGGGAAGGACGAGGTCAGCTTTGAGAAAGGGGTCACCGTGGAGGTCATCCAGAAGAACCTGGAGGGATGGTGGTACATCAGGTGAGAAGCAAATCTCAAAGAGATCCATACTATAACGGTCCATTTGGTTATCAATGGTCCTTTCTAGGAAGGAAGGAAGGAAGGAAGGAAGGAAGGAAGACTATCATAGCAGGAAAAATGTTGACAAATGAGGGCTTTATCTCTGGCGCCTGTCAACCAATTTCGCTTCAACTCACTAGCAAAAAAGCACTAGATTTTCCACCAGGAGTTTTTCACAAATTTTGGCGCTAGGGGGGTCTGGAAAAAGCTTAATATAGTGACAAATGCGCCAAGTTGGCAACACTGTTATGTGTGCTTCACATGTTACCGGCTCAGAGAAATCGCTGTGGTTGTGTTTGATGAGTCCCATAAATTCATCAAATGTCCCTGGGACTCATCCCGGGACTCATTAGATTGAGAACCTATTTACATAGAAATCAGGAAGGTCCCTTTAAAGCGTCCTTTTGGTTGCCAATTATCATTTAGCTGCTGGGGGCCCCTATTAGGGTGCCTGCAGATCCCACTCTGGGGAACAATGCATTGTTCTAAAGGGACACACACACACACACACACACACACACACACACACACACACACACACACACACACACACACACACACACACACACACACACACACACACACACACACACACACACAGACACACACAGACACACACACACACACACACACACACACACACTGATTGGTACTCATTCACCTTGAAGTGAACGTAGACTGTTAGACTGTGGCTAAATGGCTGATCTGAAATGCTTCCAAATGTTGAGTGTTCATTGTGACCATCTGCTTTCCAAGTGAACGGCAACGCTCCATCCGCAGAGTGTTGCTGCCGTCTATTTTTAGAGTGGTGATCAAGGCGGCGTGGACCGCTGTAGCTCTCATCTGGGTCTAATTGTTACAGAAATTAAACCATTAGCACAGCTTTGTGTTGTTTCCCTGCTGTGTGTGTGTGTGTGTGTGTGTGTGTGTGTGTGTGTGTGTGTGTGTGTGTGTGTGTGTGTGTGTGTGTGTGTGTGTGTGTGTGTGTGTGTGTGTGTGTGTGTGTGTGCGTGTGTGTGTGTGATGTACACCTGTTGTATTGCACGCACACATAACATGTATTTGTTGATATTCATTTGCGCACCATACATTTGTGGTTTCATGTGTACGACTTGTTTGTATGTGTTTGCAAACATGCATTTCCTGCCAGTTGCATAGTTTCCTCATGGCCCCTGGGGCACTGCTGATGATTAGCACATGCTACCTTGTTACATCTCTTGTATGCGCGCGTGTTACATCTCTTGTATGTGCGCACACACATACACACACACACGCACACACACACACACGCACGCACACGCGCGCGCGCACACACACACACAGACGCACGACATGCACTCATGTTACAGTATTTGTAGACTTTGTAGTGAAGGGTAATCCGGTGCACAGTATAAGGATATTTAATAATAATATTTCTCCATGGATTTGTGAGTCATGCTTTAATTTCTCAGTGGGTATTTTTGTTTTGACAGTGCATTTCTGGCTACCTGTTTATGTTGTTATTATGGAGACCCCTGGTGGTCATAGTGGGTATGAGACACCAGCAGAGACGGACATAAAATAAATAAAAAAACAGTGATGTAGTACAGTTTAGAGGTACCTTGAATTTACGTCAGTATGTAATAGGCCAGTACTAGTAGAAATTACTCCAAATTATTTTGCTACAATTCACAGGAAGAATATAGTACAATTTACAATTGGAGTCTTTTTTATGTAGGTAGGTCTCTAGTCTACTCTTGTACATCATTGCGAATCTAAATATAGCTGCAAGCAGCGATAAGACGGGCCCCTGCAAGTAGCTAAGGCAATAGGCAAATAGAACAATAAGCACAAATAAGACTGAACATGAGAGATACATGTGGCTGATTTTCCACCTGCTGAAAATAGCCGATCTACAATTGTGTAATATGACTTATATTGGATCTGTTGTCCAGTAGTCCCTTCAGTACACACTATTTTGTTTTAGAAATTGACTTGTCATTAAATTTAGTCTTAGTTTGGTCATTATAGGTTTATATAGGTTTCATCAGGGAAAAATATTTCATTACAGTATTAGTAAACAAAATCGACAGTGTCCTCCACCAGTTGCAGAAAACGTCTCATGAATGTTACCGGCAACTGAGTCTGGATAGTGCCTGCTTGACCCGAACACAGTTGGTGCAGTTGCAGAGTTGAAGTTGAATTTGAACTTCAACGAAGAAACAGAGTTTGGTACACCTGGCTGCCAACAACAAACTCCTGACTCTCTTACATCTGGAATGTTTGTTTTCGTTTCCCAAAGCCTTTATGCTGACTCATTAAACATTCTAATGATGAGTGATAAAATGTTATGTCTCTTTATCAGCCCCAGGCTGTCCTTTCCACGCTGCAATTACAATATTGTTGTAACAGACAGGGTTTTAGTTATGCTTAGTCTAAAGGCCTATGCACAATGTTTATGATTTTGTGTGTGTGTGTGTGTGTGTGTGTGTGTGTGTGTGTGTGTGTGTGTGTGTGTGTGTGTGTGTGTGTGTGTGTGTGTGTGTGTGTGTGTGTGTGTGTGTGTGTGTGTGTGTGTGTGCCAGTCATGGGTGCCTGCCAACCTACTGTTACATAATAGCAAATAAAAATAACAATATGGCACAGAGATTGTAAACGTCTAATCCTGGATGCTTATACGCCTCCATATTCACACTTAGTGAGCGTTAAAGCTGAAATCTGGAATGCATTTGGACAACTATAACCTTACTAGTGTCCCTATATTCGGAGAATTCAGCAAAACTAACTGTAGCATTTCCGATCTACAAGCTCACAGTAACAGTGCATTACAACGTGACACTGTGAGTTTACAGATTGGTTATTTTTGGCAGCAGGATTTTATGCAGGAAGTGTAAAAGAGTGGGGGCCAAGTATAGACCTAGCCTCTGTCCCAGGTTTACTCATCTGCAAAGAGAAAAACCTGGTCACAACATAAGGCAGAGCCACTGTTGGTGGAAGTGTCGGATTTTGTGGTACTTCTTAGCCAGACCTCAGCCTGAATTGTTATTTCATTTCACTTCGTAGAAAAATAAGGTAGAATTTGTTAAGGTGGTTATTCAGGGCTGGAGCCAGGCCACAACTTCTGCTGATAGGCTCTACAGCTACAGTATCTACTGTACTGTATATCTAGTATAGTATACAGAATATAATCACACCCATGTGAAGTGAGGGGTTTGGTTGTCACAATAATCATAGTAGCACAAGTAGGATTCATTCACTGTCCAGCTACAGTATGCTCCCAAGCTGGCTGGCAGAGTGGGTTTCTAGGCGGTAATAGAACATGCCCAACACAACGCCCAACTCATCGAAAAAAAAGAAAACCGCCACCCGGTAGAGACGTCAGAAGACATTGAGGGTCTGATTTCACCCTTCTTCTTCTTCTCCTGGGCAGGTACTTAGGGACTGAAGGCTGGGCGCCTGCCTCCTACCTGAAGAAGGTGAAGGAGGACTTCTCATCGCCCCGCAAGAAGACCCTGACAGGCCCTGTGGAGATCATCGGCAACATCATGGAGATCAGCAACCTGCTGCAGAAGAAGTCCTCCAGTGAGAAGGACATCCAGGCGGACGGCGAGGCGGGCACAGCCTCCATCACCACCACTACCAGCACCACCACCACCTCATCCACACAAGGTTACAATGCTTTGGCATTCTGCTTCGATATTTTAGTTTAGCTTTCATTTTTCTAGATGTTTCTAGATTTGCTATTTTTTTTATTAGTTTTTACTTTAGATTTATAAATTGCTAATAGTTTTAGGACATTGATGATTTCATGTTGTTTTAGTCAGTTTTGCAAACCACACAATACAGTTTCAGTTAGTTAACATTTATTATGTTTTATTTAAGTCCTTACTTTATTTTTTAACCTTTTCAATCTGGGGTGTTTTGGAGCCTTAGGAAACCTAAAATGATTCTACCACCACAGTTTGTTAATATTAGATCCATAGATCCATTGCAACAGCTATGGATGGCTACACTTCCTGGTTAGGAGGGCCGGGGACACTTCAGACATCCGTCCATCAGTCATGGTTAGGCAGATTTTCTTTTAAACAAGATTAGAAATATATATATTACATTTTTATTATCATCAGAAGGATGACTTAAAGTACATCATCGTATTGCAACTTTTCAGGAATAGAAAGCCTGCAGTTTTTATTAGCATGGATTCCCCTTCGATGATATGCAATGTGGACAGATGTCTGAACTGCCCACAGCCCTCCCAAGAGACCCAGACCCAGTAGCATTTTATCATGAACCCTAGTGAGGAAGGCAGGGTGAATAGTGGTCCTAATGACGTGACTGTACTGACCTTGCTTCCTCCACCACCACACCCAGATCGGCACATCTCCAAGAGCGAGATCAGCCTTCCCATGATGCATGGCAGCTCTGAGCTGAACGCTGAGACGGGCCGGCGGCTGAGCGCCACCAGCTCCGGCCACGGCACCAACAGCCCTCTGTGTGTGCTGGTGGGAGCCAGCGCCGCCCTGCAGGAGAGCAAGGCCAGAGCGGAGCAGCAGGGGTCTCCCGCTGTCGCCCGAGTGGCTCCGCACCGCGTGGAGATCGGTGAGTCCAACAGGTTTACCTGGAGCCTTTACTTTCTTCTTTCTAATTATTTGAACATCCCGAAATGCTGTAATTGTTGTCATTGGCTGACCTCTATCTGAAGATATGTCCCAAGGACCCCTGAAGAGCAAAATATTTGAGTTAAAAAAAACATTTGCTGTAACAGAATATTCAAAGATATGCGCCACATTTTCACTTTTTTTTTCAAATATAGCAAACCTACAAGCTCAGATATTTTTCAATAGTTAATGCTAATGCTCTCAATACACCAATATCTCTGTTATATACTGTGCTGTATGTTCCAGTACAGACCTATGTAAAATAATTACCTCAAGAGCTTACAATATTGTTGTTCTTCTCTTGTTTAGGCTTTGATGCCATAGGTAAGCTATTAGGTTTGAGGTATATTTTGTGGCTTTTGAGAAATAACAAATAAAAGGGTTTCTTTCACTAATTGTGGTTGCTTGGTTTTAGCGGTGTCTTAATTAACCACACACTAACATGGGGAGATGTTTGGGTGTGTGTGTTTTTACTAAATGTTGTATTGTCTGGTAGTCTCACATACTCTACATGTCTACCTCTTGTCTGATGTCGGGAAACATCTAAATTGAATGAAATGCATAAAAGTGGGTGGCAACAATTGCTGAACGCAAAATGTCACTAGATGTATGTAGTGTTAAGGTAGACAAAACAAATGTAATTCTTGTTTTCATTTACAAGTTGTTCTGTTGTTTAGGGTCTCCAAACCTCAGACAAAAACCCCCTCCAAGGAGAGAAACTCACTTGGTAAGTTGTCTCGTCCATTACATGTCGGTTTAATGTCTCAACAAATTGTGAACAGTATCACCACAATGATTCGTTGGTCATGTGTCTGTTATTCAGCTGATCAATGTGTTGAGAAGTTGATGTAAATATTCAACTGCCAGCTGGCAGGGCGCCCTCTATTGGCCACTGGATTTTTTAGAACTAAGTTACAGGTGTGGTCTAAGGCTATATGATGTGGGAGATAACCATAATGACAGTGATGATTAATAATATTCCTTCATATTCAGTGGTCACTTTAGATTAGACTAGAGTGCTGCATAGAGCAGGAATGTGTGTGTCTGTACGCGTGCACAGTTGTCGCCTTTCCAACTTTTCATACTTTATGTCGACGAATTGTCAGCAGGCCAATACTTGGGCATAGTTTTAGCCGTTGTAGCTTAGCTTTTATTTATTCAGTAAAGCTGCTTGTGATGCTTGGAGTTGAACATTGCTCTCCTCACAGGGATTCCAGTTACCCAAGCCACCAGAGCCCCCTGCTGTGGAAGCAGAGTACTACACCATAGCCGAGTTCCAGTCCAACATCTCTGATGGCATCAGTTTCCGTGGAGGACAAAAGGCTGATGTAAGAGGACATAGCATGCACCCACTGCCCATCTTTAGAGATTGCTTATTTTAGCAGTCATAAATAAGGGAACTAAAGTAGTACATTTAAACTTCTTAAGTTATTGCCTTCACTTTTTTAGATTATTTTTACATTATCATTAAAATCTAGTATACCACATTTTGGGGGTCCATTTTTCGGGTGTTTGCGTGGCACATGCGAGCCGCCAGCATGCCTTGTACAGCTAACCTGGAAATAGTTTGGTCTATTTGGTCCAACTGATCATAAACCATTGACTAGCCTATGCCGTCTGGGAGTTGACCGCTTCAAAGAGAAGTTTTAGAGCAGACAAACTTTGATCTGCATGCTCCTCATATGCCCTACTAGGGCATTAACTAATTATTAGACTATTTGATTATTTTACTAGCAAAACACTATTCAACATTATGAATTCATAATTGATTATTTTCTAATAATAAATTTTAATGTATATATTTTTTTAATTTGCTAGAGCCAACATAATGGTAACATGCTGTGGGGTTGGTAGTGATGGTTGGTAGTGGTAGTTGATAGTGGTTGATTGCTTATTTTTCATGTCATACTGCAACTGAGTTACAGTAGTGCAAAAGGCATGCGCTGTTTCAATGAGAAGCCAAGAATCTCACATTTTATAGGATAAAAAATATATATAATTACTATCGACTAGTTGAAAATTATTCGACTACCAATGTGTTTGATTTGTCTACTAAAAAACATGTTTGGTTAATGCCCTATATCCTACAGTGTACTCCAGTGTTGCATTATATGCTTTTATGGATGTATTTGTTGTGCAAGAATGCTTGTCAAACAGTTCAGATATGAGAAATACAGCATCTAAAAATGCACAACATTACAATGCAGAAGTAGCGAGTGAGGCACACTTAAAAGCCTTCAATTTTCCCCAAAACAGTGCCCCTTATAATCTGGTATATGTATTTGGATTGTTTGACTGTGGTAGCTTTGTTTGACTGTAGTAGATTCTATCCAGTAGCTTCTATTCTATGCGCATTATAATCCAGTGCACCTTATAGCTAATATATATCATATATTGTATATGAAAACAGTTCTAAAATAGGCCATTCACTGAAGGTGCGCTTTATAATCCGGTACACTTTATAGTGCGGAAAATACGGCATATGATCCTCTCCTCGCTTAGTTTGGGGTATTGGAATTTGTCTGCCGCGTTCACATCTCTCTTACTGTTTCCCCAGGTGATAGAGAAGAACTCAGGAGGCTGGTGGTACGTGCAGATTGGAGAGATGGAGGGCTGGGCTCCGTGCTCCTACATCGACAAGCGGAAGAAGCCCAACCTGAACCGTCGCACCAGCACGCTCACGCGGCCCAAAGTCCCGCCCCCGGCCCCGCCCGTCAAGAAGCAAGACTCCACCGAGGAGACGACCACCTCCTCCTCCCCTGGTAACTCGGCCTCCAAGGCCACAGAGCCGCTGCAGAGCAGGCCAGTGTATGAGGAGCCGTTGTACGACATTCCTGCCGTCGGCTGCGAAGGGGAATCGGACACAGATTCTTTAAAAGACGAGCGGCCCCTGGAGATGAAGCCGTGCGGCGCGCCGAGTGACAAGTACCGCACTACACCTCCTGCTTGCAAGGCCTCCCCGCCGCTGTCCAAGGCCTCCCCACCGCTGTCCAAGGCCTCCCCACCGCTGTCCAAGGCCTCCCCACCGCTGGCCAAGGCCTCTCCGCCTCTCTCCAAGGCCTCTCCGCCTCTCTCCAAGGCCTCCCCACCTCTCTCCAAGGCCTCCCCGCCACTCTCCAGGGCCCCGCCTCCTGTCTGCAAAGCCTCCCCCGTTTTGAATCACAGAAGAACTTCGTTCAGGACTTCTCTGGAGGAGGTGGCCAGTAAGGAGGAATGCATCTACGAGAATGACGGCCCGTTCAGGCCCCTCGGCAGCGGCGGCGAGGGGATCTCGGCCAAGAGCTCCAGCGGGCCCAACTCTCCGCGGAGCTACCACTCTTCCACTGTCCCGCGACGGCCCTCCGGCTCCTCGCCGCTGCCTCACGGGAGACCCGTGAAGACCGTGACGCCAGAGCTGAACCGCCGGAGCCAGACCCTGGGAAGGCGTCACATGGACACCCGGTCCCGAGAAGAGAGCCCGCGCTCGTCATCGGACGAGTCGAGCCGAGGCCACCAGAGGAAGAGCCTCGTTGCTTTCAGCCAAGACGTGGAGCAGAGGATCGGCCCGAGTCCCTCGGCCAAGTCCAAGCCCTCCGTCCGTCCCAAGCCTCTCCTGAACAAGTCGGAGCCGCAGAGCCCCGAGAGGATGGACATCAGCTCGCTGAGGCGCCAGCTCAGGCCCACCAGCCAGCTCCGACCCAGCCTCAAGCCCTCCCGCGGGGACGACTCAGAGACGGCCTCGGTCATCTCGTCGGAGGACTCGCTGTGCTCACACAGCACCTCGGACCTCTCCTCCGTCTACTCCAAAGGGAGCCGTGGCGACTCGTCGGACCTGGAGGGCCTGTCGAGCCTCTACCGGACCCTGGACGCCTACAAGAAGCTCCAGGAGTCTGAGCTGAGCTTCCCGGCCGGCGTGGAGGTGGAGGTGCTGGAGAAGCAGGAGAGCGGCTGGTGGTACGCCCGCTGGGGCTCTGAGGAGGGCTGGGCACCGTCCTACTACCTGGAGCCTGCGCGGCATGCTGGGGGCGACGCAGGGGGGTCAGAGTCGGACGGACATGGGAGTGGCGGGAGCAAGTCCAACAGTCTGGAGAAGAATGAGCAGCGCGTTCTGGCCCTCAACAACATAAACCTGCAGGTACTATACTGTAGGCCCGTCCAGAAACCACTTATATCCATATCTGTTTGTAAATGAATACCCTAATTGACCATATTACACTGTCGCACAAAAGCACTAAAAGTAGCACATTCACAAACTCAAAACACAGAGTAAAGTGTGTATTGTCGACCTGCTACTTTTGCTGTTTCTGTATTTGAAAAGTAACAGTTTTGGACACATGAGGTTACCAGCGGACAAGATTTTCTCTTAATCGGCAGACTAGTTTCTCTTTTAAATGCATTTATCTGCTGAAAAAATAGAGGAAATTGCCAATCTACAAGCTCACAACAACCAGAATGAGATCTCTTTTTTGAGATTGTGAGCAGTCGAGCGGAGTTGCAGTTTGTTGCAATTGCAGTTCCCTGCAATTTGAAAAATGTCTGGTTTTGAAAAATGACCAAGGTATTTGGCAAGAATTGCAAGAACAGTGAATTAGAAACCTCAGTGTAAACGTTGACAAATACGCTGCAGCCTCAGACCCAGATAATTTGTCAGGTCTGCCATGACGTGCAATTTTCTGTTTAAAAACCTAAAAGGCAAATGATCATTTAGATTCACTGGAGGTTCCCAATTTTATGCTTCAGGACAAAAACACCATCCAATCATTAATCTCAATTATTTGCACAGAAATTAATCATCTAAACCAGTGGTTTTCAACCAGTGGTCCGGGGACCACCAGTGGTCCTTGAGAGGGTTCCAGGTGGTCCCCAGCTAAATCGCTTAACCAGATGTAACTCTTAAGAATGTAAAAATGAAACCAAATGGAGCCTGGCGGGTCCATTTGGTTTCATTTTTACACTCTCAAGAGTTAGAATATCCAACATGTGAATCAGTCCAAGTCTACACAACTGGAATATTAATGGTCATGGACAGAAGCAAAATAAATCTTTAGTTTGGGGGGTCTGAGGGGCTAAAATGTCCTCAAATGGTGGTCCGTGGCTCAAAGGCTGAATGAAAGGTGGGCCCTGGTATGAAAAAGGTTGAAAACCCCTGCTCTAAACTCACCTGTCCTACCCCTGCAGGGGCTGACCCAGCAGCAGCAGCACCAGGGCCTGAGATCCAGGAACACGCCTCCCATCCCGTCCAAGCCTCCCGGCGGCTTCGCCAAGCCCTCGTCCGGCCTGGTCAACGGCGGCGTGCGCATGCGGAACGGCGTGCGTCAGGTGGCGGTCAGACCGCAGTCGGTGTTCGTGACCACCACGCAGACGCCGGCCAAGGACGGCCACTACGCCACGGGCTCCCTGCGGAGGAACGAGTCCCTGGGCAGCAGCGACCACTACCGCTCAGGGTCGGCCACGCTGGGCGTGCGGAGGAACGCCTCCTTCAGCACCGTGCGGCCCCACGTGGTGGTGGAGAGCCAGCCCAGGTCCTCGGAGCGCTCCGGCCTCGGCTCATCGTCCTCCACCTCCTCATCCTCCGTGTTCGGGACGAGCAGCGCCGCCGCCCAGGACTCGCTGCGGGTCGGTGTCGGCGGCCAGCGGAACGGGATCCCCGTGTCCACGGTGCGGCCCAAGCCCATCGAGAAGAGCCAGCTGATCCACAACAACCTGGGCAGGGACCTGTACGTGTCCATCGCCGACTACCGAGGCGACGAGGAGACCATGGGCTTCGCCGAGGGCACCTGTCTGGAGGTGCTGGAGAGAAACCCCAACGGGTGGTGGTACTGTCAGGTGCAGGACACGCTGATGCCCCGCAAGGGCTGGGTCCCCTCCAACTACCTGGAGAGGAAGAAATAACCTCCCCCAACCCCACAGTGATGCTCGCCAAACAACACTGGCGGCATTGCTCATTTGCGAATGTTACCCAAGCAATATGCTCCCCCAAAATGTACAGTACATTTCTGAAAAGACTGTGTAAAATATGACGTTTTAATTTGAAGAAGAAAAAACAAAAGAGAGAGAGACTTTTCTCGGTGATGGTTTATTAAAAATGACCATGTGGAGGAGTCTATCAGTTTTAAAATTATGTCAGAATGCAATGTTATGAGACTTTAGGAAGGGGCTTGGCCACCCCAGAGAACAAGGATATCCAAGAGGACACATTATCTATGAGATATGGAATGAGAAAGATGCCCTTAAAAGGGTTTTTACATCAGTTAATGATGGAGATGTTAAGCAGGGTAATGGCTAGCCTTATTCCTGCGCGATCATTGACTTACGATACCAAATAAGTGCCTTTGTATACAGTAATGATTGACCTGAACGGAAGGTCCTAAGAAGAAGTTTATGGCAGTGAATCAACCAAATCTAAAGAGTGCCATAGGCCATAATTATGAGAGCGTGGATACTGACCGCAAGTATTTTTATAAATGGGAGATAGCTCTAGTTTTAGTGGTGCTAAACAAGCAAAGAGGTTTGATCTGGGAGACGCCGTAGGAGTGGAATCAAAAACGCCAAATATGGAGGGAAGAAATCGAGATGTAAATCACTGTTTCTCAATACGGGGTCCTGGGAATGCAAGGTTACACAGTCCTGTTATGAGTCTACTTGGACATCCTGGCAGGTCCCCAAACCCAGTGTTGAGAACCAGTAACATTGATGGAGTGACCGTGGTCACACAATAAGCCACTCATTTTATGCCATAGTCATCGTGCAAAGTAAAATAGAAAAGAAAAAAGAAAAAGAAAAAAAAGAATTAAAATCAACATTTCGATCATCTTTTTTTATTTTCTGTATATGTTTTGTCATGCATATTCTAAAGACTTCCTTAGAGAAATATTTCTGCTTTCTTGTGACATCTAGTTCTCCACCGACAGCCTAGGAAGAGTTTGAATGCTCCTGCCTCACATGCTTTTGCCTTCTCCACCACTTCAACCCTACAGTATAGCTTCCCTATACTTAAGGGGCGAACATTCGTGGAAGAAAATAACCAGAGCTTGTTGTTTTGTTCGTTTTAGGTTAAGATATTTGTTGTGGGGGGGGTGGGACCAAGTACAGAACCATCTCAGGTCAAGTTTACCTAGAGTAGCGTATGGGTTTTAAGTGGTGTGACCGGCAAAATGTTTGTGTTCAGCTTGAAATGATTCTGCATAATTAGCTTTGTTGGTCACAGAGACCATCCCCACCCCATCCTTCTCCACCAAATAACGTCTTTAGTTTACATTTTAATGTAAGCAAGATATCAATATATTTTAATTACAGGTACAGTCAAAAGAAATTTTGAATTACAAACAAACCAGTCTGATATTCTTGCTTGAGCATACATGAGTGCATTCTACAGTAGTACATTGCCTCCTCATGTATGCTTATTCGTTTTCTATTCAATTAGTTTACACTATTTTAGGTTTACTTTAGTTGTCCAATTTTTTAGTTGTTGAAGAAATTGACTTTGTATATATTGCTGCTTTGTATACATAGTAGTATGCCACTGCTACAGCAGTGCAGAAACTACGTAAAATACTGGAATATGGTGAATTCCATTGAATCCCAGGGATATACTTTACATAGCGTTAAGCCCAAAATGTGATCGAACCAAAGAGTTATCATTTCATCAGCTACTTCTTGTAGCTTTTATTATTTATTTATGGCTGCAAGTAATGCAGCCAATCCTACAACATATTACCGTGTTTTCATGTAATTATGTGGAAGCACTTGATGCATCACACCCAGAGTATGGCAGTTCAACGCAGTTCAACAACTAAAGTAATAAGAAAATTCAAATATTGCTGTGCAGTATTGGTTTAGATTTTGAACTGTAGGAAAAAAAAATGTTTACCTTGTTTGTACTGTAGCTTTGATTTTGTTTCCGTTTTCCAAAACACAGTTGTAGCCTACATCCCACTCTTTAATGAGTCATTTTGAAAGAAAATGATAGATACATTTATTTTTTTTTTTTTTTTTTCCCCAGGACAACAAATGCTAACATTATTGCTAATGTTGCCACATTTGAATATAAATACCACAACAACCCTAAAATATTACTCTAAATGGCTGATGTTCAAGACTGCTGAAATATATTTTCTAATGAACAGTGTAAAAGCTCCTGTTTGGGCTTCAACACTGACCTTTCATTCATGTTTTCTGCTGGACAGTATTATAGTATTTAACAAAGTACAATACCTGCTAGATCGCAGTTATCTATTTAGCCAACCATAGTTGTTGTTTATTTTTGTTTGTTAATGTGTGATCGTTACACAGGGACAATAATGAAGAACGAAGTGGTTTTGTTTTGTGAATTAGTGCACTTTAAAAAAAAAACATATTTTTTAATGGTGCATTAATGTAAAGATGCAGTAAATACTCAGCATATAATTTATTGATACACAGTTTTTTTTCCTTTTTGTGTATTTAATTATTATTATTATTATTATTTTTACCTTTTTACCTCAACTGAGGCCGCAGTTCCTGTCATACAAGAGTTGCCTCAGTCACAAAAAAACAAAAATAGCCAAATCTCTTCCACAGCAATGATAACACAATGGGTTGAGAGATAGCACAGCCTTGTGGGAGACAAAATGTACTGCAAGATTATTTTATGCAATCCCATTTTCAAGGATTATGAACCATATCCTACCTCAGTGCAATAGGAAATGCACTGCTGGTCAGTGAGTCTACCCATAATAAACGTTTTATTTTTTTCATTCTAAATATCAATGCAGCTAAAATTGTATTGTCGACTTTTTTATATGACATATCTATATATTTTTTTGTCCTTGGCCAAAACCTATCCAATTTTAGTTTTGTTTTTTGTTTTTTCAAATGCTGTGTGCTGCACCTTAAGCAAACCATGGGCACTTCCTTCCTCTTTATTGGACATTACATAATGCCAGATTATACCTGTATTTATTTTAAGAGCATTTACACACATGAGAAGGGGGAAAAGTGACAATCATAATATACCCCTTTAACAGGCCTGTCTAGGGTGACCAGATCGACTGGCACCTGCCAGTCAATGTGGGACAGGGTTTCAATTTTGTGGGACTGCTGAAAAGTCTTCGAAAATAGAACTGCGCAGTGACGTCACCGCCCCTGTTCCGGAAGTCTTTTCCCAATTCATTTTTCTCATAGACTTTTCGAAAATAATTTATATCAAGACGATTACGCCGCGGACAAAGCCAACTCGAGTCGTGACGAATCATGATGACACACACAAACTTTTGGGACAATAAAATAATTTCTAAGATGAAAAACGAAACAAAAAGTCTTGTATCATGCCGTTTTCTACTTCTTCCCAATTATATATTATATGACGATATTGTGTTTGTTGTCATGATTTGTCACGACCTGAGTTGGCTTTGGCCGCGGCGTAATCGTCTTAATATAAATTATTTTCGAAAAGTCTATGAGAAAAATGAATGGGGAAAAGACTTCCGGAACAGGGGCGGTGACGTCACTGCGCAGCTCTATAAGGGGAGACTGGCCCACAAAAAGAGAGACATCTGGTCACTCTAGGCCTGGCAGTCCATTCCAAAAGAGTCTTTATTAAACTCTTTTCGCATATTAGATCTAAAATTAGGTCTCAAAATTGCCAACACAGAACAGAAGAGTCAAAATGTTGTGTACGTTGTTTTAAGGGTACATGGATTAGAAAGCTCTACCAATGCAACAGCATCAGTGGTAATCATCAGTGGTGGACCGTAACACTTGGCTATGGACACCACGAATAAACCTTCACCATTATTTTTTATTTGAATGTCAAAAAACATCTTACATTTTATGGGTTGGAAATGTAATTACAGGCATTTCAACACGACTATGCTTTTGCATGCAATTTTTTACATTTGCAAGTAAAAAGCAAAACGTGAGGTGCTACAGTTCTCTATGTACCAACTAGACAGAAGAACTTTCACTTGTAGTTGAGCCAGGTGGTCCCCAAATGAACCATTTCATTTTACACTTTCAAGAATTACATATTAGAGAATGTGGATGAATTATTTTGGTCAACATTTGTCAAAATCATGGACTTGGAGAAAAATCTTATCCAACAACAACAAAATATTCTTTAGTTTTGGGTCTGAGAGGATAAATCTCTTCAAGTAGTGGTTCCTGGCTTAAATGACTGAATTAACTGAATTTATAATATTGTAATATTGTAATGGGCCTTGAACTCAATAGACTTGAAAACCAATGGTTTACATTGCCCAAGCAATTCTCTAAAGTATATCTCATCTCATACTGGTGTTAAATTCTTTGTCCACCACTGATAATATCGGGATGCTGTTTCATTACCAATGAATAACCCTTCCTGACGAAGGCATTATGTAAAAGTGTTGAATCACTCTTTAACGTTTTTTGTTTTGTTTTGTTTTGTTTGATTTGTTTGTTTGCTACCACATATTTGCATATCGCTTTAACTGAGTACAACATGGAGTACTCTGCTCATTGGCGGCTGAAATTACAAGGGAATTTACATTTCAGGCTTTTTTTCTCATGCTGTTTAGTTGTGTAGCAATAAGCTGCCTTTTCTTTGTATGTTCATCTATCGTCATTTTGTTTTTCTCATCTGAACCTACATTATGTTTTGTTGATCATAACTGAAAAATATATCTGAGAGGAAATGTGCAATAGAAAATAGGCATCAACAAGAGGTTCAAAAGAACATTGGACATTATTGGAGCGGTTCCCAACGTTTTCTGTATCGGAGCCCACTTGAAATTCCCACTTCGGAGCTCTAAAAAGTGTTTAGATGGGTGGGCCCGCTTATTTCAGTGATTTGTTTTGGTTTGGCTCAATGGTACTAAGATATGGTAGTATAACTTCCTATTTGTTCAATGAAAATGTAATCATTGTAATAATTTGGGGCCCCACTTTTGAAGTACCATCACGGTCCTCCCACCAGTGGGCCCCGACAGATGGCTTTGGAATCGCTGAGGATGTTGTAATAGAAACTTTTAAGTAAACATGGTCAAACCCTTTTTATTTCCTGCCTCCCAAGAACGGGGGTATAGCAGCCATTCTATCTGCCAGTCACAGCCTTTCACCGAGAATTATTATTTGTAAAGGAAAAACGATGGACATTCTCCATAGCCCAACAGTTAGATCTGAATCGTCATCTCACTCTTCATGCCCCCTCCCGACGCCACCTTGATCGACATGAGTGGCCGATGAATCGTGGAAGAAAAGGCACTCTGCCTTTCGGGAGAAACAAAATCAATGACCCTCTCACTGGGTTGTTGAGGTGTCAGACAGACATCTGGAGCAGCGCTTCTTTGACAGATGGAGGATCATGAGGCGAGACAGCGCCGCCGGGGGCTCCCCACTCGCACGGAGCCGTCACATTTTGTGCCTGGATGGAATTTTTTGATAGTTTACCGTGTTTTATTTTTGTTTTGCTTTCTACCTGTCCCCGTCCTCACCAGGGTCCTGTCTCTGCACCTATACGTATTTTGACAGTTCCCTCACTGGCCAAGCCGTGCCAAGCCGTGCCGGGCCACGCGGTGGTGGTGGTGCGACAGTGGAAAATGACATCGGGAGCCATCAAGCATGTGTCAGGCGTGGAGTTGTCGCTTGAAGGAAGGGAGAGAGAGAGAGAGAGAGAGAGAGAGAGACTGGCTGAGGCAAAACAAAGCGACTGAGACATGAAACACTATTTCAGGCGATGTGGGTTCAGGCCCGTCGGCCTCCTAAGATGTATGCTGACCCGCTACGTGTACTTTTTCTTTTCTTTCTGTTCTCTGCTCCACCCCAGAGGCCCAGACAGTGTCATCAGTGTGATCTGCGGGTGACCGTGTCATGTCATAACAGTGCTAAGGCCAGTGCTTCTCAAAGTCCGGCCGGGGGGGACCCTCAGGGTTCCTTTCAGGAGGTTACAAATGGAATCCTCGCAGGCCTGTATGCTCTGAGAGCATGCAAACGGAAACAGATAGACCTTTTTTCCGGGTCTGTCTGGCTCCATTTGGTTCTGCTCTTAGGGTTGTGATAGCGGCATCTGTGAAATGAAAACATTTGAGAACCACTGTGCTAAAGGCCTGCACACTTTGCAGGCTGTGGCCGCGAAAACGCTTCTCTTTGAATGGTTGTACCTACGTTCCTTTGCACCTCTATTAACGCGTTACTTATCAAGGTTGACTGTTATTTCTTTTGTCAATTCATTTTGGATGAAGCAAGTCATGGCAATCAGGCCATCCATGGTTGCATCTCTCGCACTCACTCGCTGACTCGCATCTCACTTCTGCAGTAAACCACATCCAGGGTTCGATGTTTCATTCGTTTTTTTTCACTGTACTACAACGTACTTCTCCCCAAATGACCAAGCTTGTAGAGCTGCTATTTAAGACAAAAACAAAAAAAACATATGTGCCTGACATATAGAGATGCCAGTGGCTTATATTTTTAATTAAACTCTTAACATTTGACACAAGGAATTGCATTAATTCAGTCTGACTCTGACAAATGGCCGGCCACTAAAAAGAGGATGGCCAGGGGGGCTATCAACAGCAGAAGCACGGATGCCCTCACCAAGCAAATCGAACCCTGACAGTATCTAGAAAGCTTATACAGTAGTTTGACATTGAGGAGGGCATTTGAGGCCAAGTGCCTTCCTTATTTCGTTGCTGCCGCCCTCAGTCATGTGCCCACACACCACACACCGCCGTACTCAGAGATGAAGTGAATCCATTCATGTCAGAGGAAATAGATTAGCTTGCCAAACCATATTCCGGAGGTCAATCAAGCTTGACGGCTCTGATACTTGGCCGGTTCCCTTCAGTGTTCTTCGGCGCTCGCCTTTTTAGTTGGAACAAATTGACGGCACCCCTCGAGCGTGACGCGCCTTAAGCCCCGTAATCCCAGAAAGAAGCAGGGCTTTCTACTGCACTTCTTCTGCTACTTTCCCCCTCGTCTCCTTCATCCTCCCTCTGCCTGTCTGCTCTCCCATCCTGGCCCTTTCCTCAACACAGCCTATAGCGGTGATTCTCAATCATTTTATTGCCAAGGACGACCCCGCACCATCACCACCAAAATGTTTTAGACCACAGACAACCCAATCTGCAGCAGAAGATTGGGGAGGGGGCGGTGGGCCCTATGGGAGTATACGTGTGTTTTCTTGTGTAAGGGCGAGAGAAGAGGAGGAGAGAGAGACTGTGTCCTGCATGATGAGATGGATTGTGTGCGTAGGTGTGTCAAGGAGAAGTGAGGCTAGTGAGATATGTTATAAATAGAGAACATGGACAGACATGAGACGGATCAGATGGTGGATTTTGGGAGAGGGAGGGAGAGGGAGAGGCGAAGTAAGGTTCTCTTGATTGGAGATGAGTGCGTATAGTGACGAGAGTCGGTATATCTCATGCTGTCACAGCTACCGGTTCATCTATCCGATTAGGAAAAAGCCTGGCTGTGAATCTTGAACTTCTCGCAAAGAGAGCCTAACAAGCTCTCGGTGTATGAAGTCCGACTGTGAAATCTCATTACCCCCATACAGCGTTTTTAATGCTTTTTATTTAAAGTTTGAAATCTCGCCGCATGCTGATAACTTAAGTGGAAAACCTGTAAGGGGGGGCCTTTTTGATTCAGAGATGGATCGTTTTTCCCGCTCTCACTCCGTGCTCGTATAGCGTCTATAAGAAGACGTACTAATCCTTATGCTTAGTCTTGAATTACTTTTATCTGTGTGGCATTTAAGTACATGAACCCTAGTGTCCTTAACTTGGGGGGGGGGGGGGCATCCTGTGAAAACTCACAATGCCTAGTTTGACGTTCCATCAATGGGCATTGATGCAACAGCAAACTGGTGTTTATTTGTTTGTGTTGCCCCAACTGACCATTCGGAAGCCATGGTTCAATTTCACCTGAATTCATGTCCTACCTAGCTTAGAGATAGGGACCTTAACACATTCATAGAGCACAGACATTCAAGCTGGAACTCAGCCTGTTCCGCTAGTCGATGTTGATGATCTGCATAAGATTAATGTAATTATATATAAATAGATGAGCCAATGGAATGAACAATGTGGCAGACAATGAAAACGGCGAAATAGACTTTCTGTGTAGCCTGGAAACAAAAGTATTGTTTTCTACAATGAATGAACTGAGTATATGGGTGTTAATGGCAAGTTGTCAATAAAAATAAATCTAACCCATAAACCAGTGAACCAGGAGAGTGGAGTGGAAGTTTTAAAGGGGAAATGGATGGGGAATGTTTGAAAAGAAAGTTATATAGCAAGTGTGTGTAAGAGGCATGGTGGTTAGGGGCAGTATCTTATGGTATCCAACAAGATTGTCTTTTTTTTGTTAGCGAGAGTTAAAAAAGGTTTGGTGGACACACAGCCTCACAGGGAATGATTATGTATGTTGTTGTTTTTTTAATATGTTAAATTAACACCTGTGTTTTATATTTATGTTTTATTTATGTAGGGAAGGAAGTGAGGAGGAGTAAAGGTGCTTTTAGCGGTCTGTCACACCAGTGACATGGACGGGGTATAATTAGGCTTGATTGTGTTGCTGCTGTAGCAACGGTACAGAAACGCTTTAAGTTTTTAGAGTTGCTGAATGAATGCTGATTATGGCGGGCTAACTGGCTTAACCCATTCTGTGCAGGAACCCCTTTGGCGTTTTCAGCATTGTTATACTTTAGCTAGAGTAAAAAGAGCAGATAGACAAGCACATAGTGTGGCAGCGAGTGCCATGAATCACGAATGTGGTGCAGAAGATTTTTAACTCATAACTTTGTTTCTGGAGGGAGTGGGGGTTGTCCTATTACATTGGGGGCTCCTTGAACTTTGAGAACCACTGATATAGAATGTTTAAGAAGAGATATAGAATCTGGTGTCAGGTCTGACTTGCTTAACACGGCAGCAGGCAAGCAGTCATCAGTGCTGCCCGTCTCAGAAGCATCATCATCATCAGTATGGCTGTGTGGGGAGATGAGGCCCAATGAACCCTTTTGTGTCTTGTCTGCTTCCCTTGTTGTGTGCTCCAACTCTCTCTCTCTCTCTCTCTCTCTCTCTCTCTCTCTCTCTCTCTCTCTCTCTCGTTTTCCATTTCCACTTCTAATTACCACAATGGCGTGTCTTAATTAAACCTCAGACAGGCTAATGATATCCCAGTGTCGTTTAGCGGCACAGCCACAGCTATACTCCAATCAAAAGCCATTGTCGTGGCTATTGTCGTCTCAGTATGGGGAATTGTCTGAGTTGCAAGCATGCAAGCAACTTTGGAAGCTTTGGCCTTCCATGGTTTGTGGGCTGTCGATAGTGCTGTCCTGACCGGCAGTGACTGCAGACCCGGATGCATGGAAGTTTGGGGTTGTTCGATCTGCTTTGACCTCTATTACAGGAACACCTCAGAAAGCATAACCTTTGGCAGAAGGACGTTTGTAACTGTAAAAAATAAATAAATAAATAAATACAAATGCGTTGTTCGTGTGACAAAACTCAGCCACGACCCTTTGACAAGAACTTTAAAGTATCAAAACCCAATCATTCATTTTTCTCTCGAGCAACAACACACTCCCCTGGACTTGAAAAAAAAAAAGATTCAGATCTTCTACCAGCATGTCAACTCTGTGATGAACAACCACATGCCTCGAGTTGGACCAATAGGAGGTGCTATTTTTTTTGTTGTTTGTTTGTTTTTTTGTCTGTTTTCTGTTTCTTTACGTTTAAAATGACCATTATTCACAGCACAGGTGATCATTCTGTTGAACTGTTGGGGAAGTCCTTGTTTTCAAAAGCAATGCCCTGCTACGTATAAAAGAAGAACGAAGAAGAACAGACTGTCTGTCGCTTGAGGTCAGCTGCATGGTGATGAGAATTAATGGAATCGTATGCAAAACAAAACATTACGATATTGGCTGCGACTGTGCTTTGGAATTAAACAAAAATGATCAACATTTTATCAATTTACTTTTTGTACATGCGCATTCACTTTGAAAACAGGGTGTTTCCTTTCTAACATTTCACTTTGGTAAACTTTGTTTTCTTCTTTTTTTGTATCTTGTACATGTTTACATTGTATCTCGCATTGCCCTAAAAGAGAAACACTATTAAATGTATTATCTTTGTTGTTTAACTTGTCTGCTTGTCTTGTCTTTCACAATTTTAACTCCTACCACATTGACATTCAATGTACTATATGTGGGCTACCAAACAGCATTGTTGGTTTCAGACATAAACAGCATCTCCTACACGGCTCTGAAATGACCAAGTTGTTGTATTGCATGCATAACTTACATTACAGTAGGCCTACAAAAACAAAACAATAGTGCTACTCACCATGTGGCAAGTATCTGCAGCCTGTCATGGTCATACCACTAAATTTATAGGCCTAATTAGTTAGTTTTCATTGAATGAAATTAGATTTGTAGGTATTATATTGCTTGCTCCAAGAGAAAGTGATATGGCCTGATGCCACATATATTCACCTTTAGAATAGTTATAGTCTCTGTTGCCAAATACAATTGTAAACGTTTCAAAAATTATACTGATATTTTTTTTTTAGCTTGCGGCCCTTCGACTTTTTGAATTTTTCCGAGTAGCTGTTGAACCATCTTAAGTTGAGCATACCTTCAAGGCTGCAATGCAACATACAAAGTAAGGGGTCTAACTTTCCACTAGATGACAGTGTTGAGCCACCACTATATTCAATCTCTGATTAAACAAGAATTGTATCACCCATGTGAAGTGAAGTGGTGCTGATGAACACAATGCCAGAGCACTCTGAATTGTGAAATTGTTGATGGACTTAAAATGATAAAACATCAAGAGTGAACCTCTAGGGCCTAGTCATTCTTTGCTAATGTGTGTAGGCTATAGTATTTGGCAAAAATAAATTGAGTTACTTTTTCATTGTGCAGGGTAGTGAACAGTATTTTATATTGGACTTTACAAATATCACTTTAGAATGGACCCTTTCTTTTAACTTTTCAAGCAAGTGGACACGACCTTTGGGCAAGTAGGATGTGACCTGTACATGATGGTTACTGTATTGACAGCATCAAACGTTTAACCACCTTCATAATATGGTCAAAAAAACCAATATAAGCTTGCAGATGAGCTACTTTCAGCAACACCCTTTCATGTAGCCTACTGTAGTAATGGTACTAAGGCCGAGTAGAAAAAATAGTGTTATTTTTTCATGTGCATTAGTGAGGACATATTATATGAAGATTCCTGAAAAGTAGTGAAGTGGCCCTTTAAATCAGTGGTTTTCAACCATAGAGTGTAAAAATGAAACCAAATGGACCCTTGTAGGTCCATTTGGTTTCATTACACTCTCAAGAGTTCAAATATTCATCATGTGAATTAGTCCAAGTTTACACAACTAGAAATCTGTATGCTTAACTGTTTTGTTTCCCAAATCCAGCCTGGAACTGTGGACAAAAACAAGAGTTAGTTTTAGTTTTGGGGTGTGTGGGGATAAAATGTCATCAAATGGTGGAGCTCTGGCTCAAATTCTGAATAAATAGTGTGTCATGGTATCAAAAAGTTTGAAAACCAGTGATTTAAAGGGATGGTTTAGATTTTTTGAAGCTAGGTTGTGTGACATGTGTCATTAATATAGTAAGTGGTGTCAACTACTGTATTGATGTCCAGAGTCCCATGGTGGGAGCCCTGTTTTTTTTTGTTAAATATGAAGTAGTTCCGGTCATTTTGTGGGGGTCACCGGGAGTAAAAGTAAATGAAAGCAAAAAAAAAAAAAACTTCATGTGTATTGTTGACACATTTCTAAAATATTATCCCATCCTACGCTCATTTTTATTCCTCTATCACAGGGAATTGTGTATTTTGTGTTAATATCACTATGCCCAAAAAGTAGGCTAGTTCCATGTGATACGGGGGTCCAAAATGAACGAAGGATGTGCTAATATTTTAGAAATAATTCACAATACAAATCATGTTGGTTTACTTTTACTTTTATTGCGTGGCCCCAGTGACCCTCCCAAAATTACCAGAACTACTTAATATGTGAACAAAACTAGAGCAGAACCCCCACCACTCTGTCAATCAATTAATATAGTTGACACCACTATATTAATGGCAAGTATTTCATACAACTTAAGTTCCAAAAATCTGAACTACCCCTTTAAATGTATTCCCGCCGTGGGGGCGGAGCGTTCTGAGCAGGGGGCGGGGTTTACCTTGAGCTGCGGTGGGATCCATACAAGCAGAGCCTTAGAAATAGACAGAGTTGCGCCAACTCCGTTCACTTCATTGGGCCAGTGCAATGGCGGCTCCTCTACCTAAACTTCTATTGGATAGTGACAATGAATAGTGACAGCCGGAAGTTACTGAATGCATGCGAGCCTATGGGCTCGCGTGAGTACGTGAACCACGTGACCAGCCTATTTTCTGCCCCTCAATGTCGCAACTCTGTCTATTTCTAAGGCTCTGCATACAAGAATGCGTGTGATCCACCACGCCGACTCTCACACACACTCACACACCAGCTGTTTGCTGCTGCTAGTGTTTGTTACAATACGTTGTTTGTTTTAATATTAAACATTTATTCATTGACAGTAAAGCAGTTGGTGAATAAAGCTATACATAAAAGCAGCAGATGGAACGAAAACTCACCAGCCTGCAGAGGTCCACCTCAGGTTAGTGTTAATGTTGAGCACAGTACAGGTTTTTGTGTTTTACTCCAGTAAAAAAAAACACTTTATTCACCATTTGATCCACGGAGCACCACCATTTGAGGACATTTTAGCCCCACAAACGTCAAAACTAAAGATTTATTTTGCTTTTGTCCACAATTCCAGGCTGGGTTTGGGAAACAAAACAGTCAAACAAACGGATCAAAATGACCATTAATCTTCTACGTTCTCGTTGTGTTGAATTGGGCTAATTCACATGATGAATATTTTAACTCTTGAGAGCGTAAACTTGAACTGGTTAACCAAAATGAACAGTTTTACACCAGGGCCCACTATTTATTCAGCATTTGAGCCATGAGGTCTGAGAGGACCACCACTTTGACATTTTAGTGCCACAGATCCCCAAACTAAAGATTTCGTAAATCCAGTCAAACAGACAGATCAAAATCACCATTAATCGTCTACATTCTCTAGTTGTGTAGACTTGGGCTAATTCAGATGATGAAACTTTTAATTCTTGAGGGCATAACCAGATGTAACTCTTGAGTATAAAATGGGTGCATTTGGTTTCATTTTACACAAGAGTTGCATCTCATTAACCAATTTCCCATCATTTAGCTGGGGGGCGTAGTCAAAATAATTCTTCTACATTTTCTAATTGTGGAGATTCTTGAAAATTAAAGGGATAGTTCAGATTTTTTAAACTGAAGTTGTATGAAATACTGTCTATCAATATGCCTATAGTGGTGTCAACTGTTTCAACCAATTTTGACATGCAAAATGATTCAAAGATTTTTTTCACCATTTTCCAAAAATAACTACATCTACAAGCTCATAGCGCATCACGCAATATGAGCTTGTACCTAAATTAAAAACTATTGTTGCTACTAATGCAAAGTATTGCTAATAATGCTAAGTAATGCTGAGTATTGTTAATAATGCTAAGCATAAGGAAATGGTAGCATATGTAATGCTAATGATGCTAAGTAATACTAATAATGCTAATTAATGTTAATAATGCTAAGTAATGCTAATGCTAAATATTGTTAATGCTGAGTATTAATAATGCTAATAGTGCTTAGTTAGAACACCAAAAGGCCGCCAAAATGGATTACCTGATGTCCAGAGTCCCGTGGTGGGAGGTCTGCTCTGGTTATGTTCAATATCAAGTAGTTAAGGTCAATTTGAGGATCACTGGGGCCACGCAAAACGGCCCAGTGTGAAAGTACATGAATCCACAAAACTGACGAATCCAAAAACGTTGTAATGTTTTTTTTTTGTTTGTTTTTTTGTTTGTTTTTTCTAAAAATGTATGACCTCTTTTGTTCGTTTTGACACCTATCACATGGAACTACATTTTGGGGCGGAGTGATATGGACACAGAGGGCTCAAAAATGTGCTAATATTTTAGAAATGGTCGAGGATATAAGTGATGTTTGTTTTTGTTTTTGATTCATTTACTTTAACTGTGTGGCAAGAGTGATCCCCACAAAATGACCAGAACTAGGCTACTTAATATTTCACCAAAACCAGAGCAGAACTTCCACCATGGGACTCTGTCAATCAATTAATACAGTTGACACCACTATATTACTGGCTATTGGCTATTTACAGCTTAACTTCAAAAAATATGAACTATCCCTTTAAGTAGGTATAGTAGGGCTGCAACAATTAATAATTAATAAATATCAAAAAGGACTGCCCTAATGCATGCACACGCCATATCATTTATTGATTGATTTTTTTCTATTCTCCTTTTCTGGAATCCTCAGGACGACGGTGGCATACAGGGTTGGAGAAGTTCCGCCAGCCAGGGAACCAACAAATGGGCGCTGGGTCGTGAGGGCGGCCCATGTGGATGTGCTGAAGAAAATGCAGAGCGCAGAACACCACAGACAGCTGGCCGGGTGGATGGAGAACCTGGATGGACCTGACTGGATGGATGAAGATTGAAGAACCCGGATGGATGAAGATTGAAGAACCCGGATGGATGAAGATTGAAGAACCCGGATGGATGAAGATTGAAGAACCCGGATGGATGAAGATTGAAGAACCCGGATGGATGAAGATTGAAGAACCTGGATGATGGACCGAACCGGGTCGGATGAAGATTGAAGAACCGGGTCGGATGAAGATTGAAGAACCGGGTCGGATGAAGATTGAAGAACCGGGACGGACCAGATGGATGAAGAACCGGGACGGACCAGATGGATGAAGAACCGGGACGGACCAGATGGATGAAGAACCGGGACGGACCGGATGGATGAAGAACCGGGACGGACCGGATGGATGAAGAACCGGGACGGACCGGATGGATGAAGAACCGGGATGGACCTGACTGGATGGATGAAGATTGAGGAGCCTGGATGACCTGACCGGATGGAAGAAATGGCCAGGATGACTGAAAGCACAGATGGAAGGCTGGCCTGAGGACGACCGAGATGGAGAGAGCCCAGGCAGGACAGGTGTGTGGGGTGTCTTGCCTGAGGGAGATGGGCTAGTTCGGGCTCCCTCCCTCGGGCATGCCCGGAAGGACCCTTCCGTGTAGATGATGCCGGATCTCGTAGAGGTTCGTCGCGGATCACGGAAGGTGCGCGTGATGCCGGGTCTCGTAGAGGCTCGTCGCGGATGCACAAGGTCGACTTAGTGCGTGTGATGCCGGGTCTCGTAGAGGCTCGTCGCGGATCACGTGGCCCTTAATTACACCTGTATCCTGTCTGGGACCCGGCTGAAAGGACAGGCGCATCAGATCATCATGGGCTGGACCATCAGGAGATCTTCATGGGCTGGACCATCAGGAGATCTTCATGGGCTGGACCATCCATCATCATGGGCTGGATCATCAGATAGCTGGTATCTACCGGGGTCTATTTCCGGGTGCCAACGGAGATACGATGCTCTGTTAATACCAGCTATCTACAACCACCTGACTGAAGCCCCATGCGTGGTACGTACCTGGATTACAATGTGACTGCAGTAGAAACCAGAGCCATAGAATACCGTAAGACAGAGTTATGCAAATCCTCTTAACTTCATGCGGCCAGTCGAGTGGCGTCATTTATTTATTTATTTCATCACGCCAACTTTGGGCAAACCAGGGAAAAAACCCTGCCCCCGATGCTCAGAAACCTATGAAAATATTTTAGCTACAGTCCACCATGTGTTGAATTTCGTGTCTCAGATCCAAATCTAAGGATTTTCAAGTTTTTGTCCACAATTTAGGAGACATAACTGGCAAAACGTTGGTCAAAATAACAGTTCTTCTATATGTTCTAATTGTGTAGATTCTTGAAAATTAAGTAATTCAGATGTTTAAATATAATTTAACTCTTGAGAGCCAGTCCACTGGTTTTATCTTAAAATAAAAAATGAAAGGAAAAGCAAATGTTCACTCCTAAAGACACAAGCAGTCATGTAACATACAAAAAGATGCTAGTCTTTTTATAGACCAATAATGTACCCTCCTTTTATTATTCTCCCATAATCTAGGCCTACTACTCAAGTTTTAAAGGAATGAGTTGTATTTTTTCCATAAAAAGTAAAGTGTAATTGTAAAGACTATCATTCTACTCTACATTTTGATCAGTTTGGCCAATATTAATATCTATGTAAGATTTAATATCAGATTTACAGATAATAGCTGGGATTAACAGAATTTTCTTTTACCATTGCAAACAAACAGCGTAATGCAGAATCGTGTGTAACCCATCTGGTGGGAGTGCCACTGGAAGTAGCATCACGGCATCGCATGATGCTGTGATCAAATGATCACAGCTCCTTCCTATTACTTTTGTTTTTATTATATTGTATGTATTTTTTTTTAGGTACCTCTGACTGGTATTGGTATTTCGGGGGTCAGGTTGAGGCCCTGGAGGGCCACCCCGCCCGGACGATGATAGAGGCACCCAGGGCCGTAGGGAGGGCAACGCGCATAACGCGCAGTGCGTTGGGCCCCACGTGACCGGCAGGGCACAATTAAAAATAAAAATAAAAATCTATAAATATGCATTTTCCCGAGAAAACTGTTGAATCTGCTTTGTGCCCCTCTCCAGAGACATGGTGCCCCCCTGTTTGTCACGCAGTCCCTTAAGCTAATTTCGTCAAATAGATTTGGGAAATAGATAAGGGGATTTCAAAGCCACGTGCGGGCACAGACTGTGCGCACTGCGCAGCATTGGAGATGTCCACAGAACCGCCAGTTCAATTCATCTCCTTATTTATGGATTGTCCTATAAACAGCTCTAGACAGCTGCCTGCTGTCGGTCACTTGCTTGTGTTTAGCTAAGGCATATGATATAATTAAATACATTAATTAACTTGTGACAATGCTGCTGCTTTCACGTTTCCACTGAAATCCCGACGGTTACATTTGTCTTGATTCCGCTTCGGAGAGAAGACCTACCTGCATATCCTATACAGCATCTGAGAGAATGATTTTTGCCCGTCACGCTGCATTTTGAAATGTACAAAATGGTCCAGAATTGAAGGAGATATGAATGGTCAAAAAGATGTCTGTTTTGCCGCGAATTTCCCGACTTTTTTTTTTGCAATTTACTAATGTTTAGTTTAATAACGTTTTGCAGACTTGGGATAAATGCTCGCCACATACAGCAAAAAACATGGAACATGTTTTTTCAACATAACATGTTGAATGGTAAGAAATGATCGAGAATTGACCGAACTGTAATTGTTTGAAAATACGAACTAAAATACTCAGCCAGGCTGCGGGCTTATTCAGGGCCGCAGCGCCACTACTAGGTTTTGGAGGCCCTAAGTATAACTGGTCAGGGATGCCCCCCACCACCACCTCACCCTACACACGCCCCCACCTCTCTGTGTAGGCTGCAAGGGTGCAGCCTACATGAAAATTTCAGTAGGATTTCACAGGGGCTGTGGTTAATTTGCTGGTCCAGGCTATAGCTTGGGCCAGGAATTCAGGGAAGGAAAAACAGGGGTTGACACTAAGGTCTCGGAGGCACTTGCCATCGGAACGTAAAAATGAAACCAAATGGACCCTTGCGGGTCCATTTGGTTTCATTTTACACTCTCAAGAGTTAAAATTCATCATCTTAATTAGCCCAGGTCTACACAACTAGAGAATGAAGATTAGGTCATTTTGATCTGTATGTTAATTTGCCTGTTTTGTTTCCCAAACCCAGCCTGGAATTGTGTAGGCCTATAGCTAGAAAGCAGGGAAAGACACAGAGGCAGAGTGCAATGACTGCCTTCAAGACAAATTTATCTTGTGTTGTGTTATAGTGCACTAAGTTGCACACTTGCCCGATCGGGCAACCAGGTAGCAGTCTTCACTTGCCCGACCATTTTTTTTTTACTTTCCCTGGGCAAGCAGGCAAGTGTTGGTGTCAACCCATGAAAAAAATCGCCCTTGCAACTGAGAAACAATGAGTAGTGGTGGGGGATTCGGGGAACTATACATTACAATGGCATTAGGAAGGTTGTTCCAAGGTGTTAGACTTCATTAATTCAGCCTTTTGTTATCAAATGAGTCAAAACCTGTTTAACTGGTTCTGGAGACTGGAGGTGTTGGATCGTTCTGAAAACAACAGGATGGCTAATGGCCCATCACTGCTTATGTGAAACGGTGGCCCTGTGAGAAATACAACATTTTTGTCTTTTTTGTTGGGAGTGGGGAGTGGGGGGTGGGTGGGGGGGGGGGGGGGAGTGGGCACCAGAAAGCATTTGTGCTTAGGGCACCCAAATGGCTAGCAACGGCCCTGGAGGCACCTATCCTTGTCTGGGATCAACAAATGTACCTCAGCAGAGGTACATTATGGAGGTATGCCCTTAGGCCCGTCTCGATTATGACTCTTGCTTTGTAATGAATGTTCCTTGAATAATTGAACCAATTAACAATTTAATTGCGTCATACTAATGTTCTTAGTTGACGTAATAGTGAGAGTATTGGATCTACGACATCAAACCAGGTTTTGAGCTCGTAGATCTGCGACTTGCACGACTTTTCAACTTGGAAAGGATCATGACTGTTATCCCAAAAGGAGATTATCTTAAATACTTATCATAATTGTGATGGGCCTAAGTTGGTGTGTAAGTTAGTGTGTAAGTTAGTGTGTAAGATGTGGATGTCAGGGTTGTGTGTGCACGTGTGAGTGCGCAGGGGTGTGGGGTGCATGTGGGGGTGCACAAGGTGGCAGGGTTAGAAGCACCCTGGGGTACTTTAGTGGGGTTGGAGACGGGCCATGATGGGCAGGTCGGGTTGCGTGGTGCGGGTCATACCAAAGTTCTGGCTGCGGGACAGTACCTCCTCCAACAGATCTGCGATGAACCTGGCTTACCCACGTATGGCTCGACTGTGGTCCAGTGCGTCCTGGCCTCCACTTCGCGGTATCTCGGGGGAAGTAGGTTAGGCAGTTTAGTTTAGTTAGTTAGTTAGTTGGGCACAGTCATTAATCACAGTACTTTGCACACACGGAAAATAAATGGGAAATAAATAGGTTGCTCTAATCTTTTTGTGCGTATTTTCAGGTACCTCAAGTATTATTAGGAACTTGTAGTGTGCTTGTGTTGGTGTGTGCGTGCTGGTGTTTCATCATCGGATGAAACAATCGGTCCATTTCATTTCTTCAAGACGATTTCATTTCTTCAAGACGATTTCATTTCTTCAGGACGATTTCATTTCCTCAAGACAGATTTCATTTCTTGGCAGAAGAAGATTTATCTGGGCAAAAAATGAATGAACTTGCCCAAATAAAATCAAATTTGGAATATTTTTTTTTTTGCCCAAAGAAAATGGAGTGTTTTTTTTATACATTGTATAAATGATGTAATACATCAAATGTTATAACGAGCATTTTTCTCTTCTGTCTTTCTTTCTCTCAAGGCTACAGAGTGAGGTTGAAGGGTGTTGGACAACCATGGCTATGCTGAGGGGTCTGGAGATGGCAGAGAAGCTGCTCTTCCTAAATCCAGTGGAAATGTGAACTTGGAAAATGGTGGACTGGCTGCTTGTGATTCCGCGAATGTCTGCCATTACTGCCACCTTTCGGGGCAGTGTGGTACCTGTGTGGTCACAACCTGACAAGTCTTTAATCTTTTTGTATCTACAGGCCATGTGTCCATGACTGGCGGTGGAGAGAAGGTGCCAGTTACTATCCTGTGTGACACGGGGACGCTTGATTTGTTCATTTTGTCATCTGCTCTTTTTCCGAAGAGACTCAGACAGGGTCCTTTCTGCCTGTGCTGGGCATGGAGATGGCAGTGTTCCATGTCCCAGTGCACAAACTAATCTTGCATTCTGGTTTGTTCGAAGGTGAAATGTGCATAGGGGTGAGACCAGCTCTTCCTGTTAAAGGGGTGACCGTTGTACTGGCAAATGATGTGGCAGGGGTGTTTTTTTTTTTTTTTTTTTTTCCCAGATCAGCCTGTTCAGTGACAGGAATAACCTGCATGTCTCTCTAACCTTCCTGCAGAGTTGGTGAAGTAGCAAAAAGCTGACTGAAAGAGCTGTTCAATTGTTCTCCCTAAACGGGTGGAAAAATCTGGCACAGGGGTACTTCATTGAAGATGGTGTGCTGCTGCGCAGACGGCCATGGGTTTAGTGGAGAATAATGATGACATTCCTTTCAGGTTCCAGGATGCAGTTTTGTGCATTGCTCACTGAGTTGGGGCATAAGGGGGGTGCAGACAAAACTTATGAGACTCGTGTTCAAAATGTTCTTTTGGGCGCCTGTTTGGGCAATGTACTGTACATAAAAATTCTTGGCCCATTTCCATTTCAAGTTGATTAACACTTTGGGGGGAAAAAATATTCGGCTGATGCCATTTAGTTTCCGAAGTATGTGTCACATGGGGGGGGGGCAGTTTTTTTTTCAAGTATTTGCATTTTTGCTCTGTATTTTCACTTTCTGTTGTCTATTCACATGTTTTCCTCTGCATATTATGAACACTTCTCTCTCTCTCTCTCCTTCAGGTGGGCTACAGGTTTATCAATTTCCTTGGCAGTAGTTCCCTGCCAGCTTAAAGGAGGAATGACATGAAATACAACTTTTTTAAAAAAAATATATATATTGTGTTTTAGATGCTCCCATGCTTGTTTTCTATCCCCACAAATGATCTAGTATGAACAATCAGTCTTTCATATCATAGAGAAGATTTAATGTAAATTGCTCTCAGAAACAGCTTGTTTGATTTTGGCCTCATAATGATGTCATCAGTGCACCCAGTGCCCCACCACCTCAGGACATTGTGGTACTCCAGCTAAACTGTCCATAAGGACAGAATGATGAAGACTGGTTATCAGTGCTGAATGAGGCTCAAACTATTAGAAATAACTTATTTCAAATAAGTTGAGGGACATGTACAATATGATATTAAGCATTAAAACAATTTTAGGAATCCATGTTAGTCCTCCTTTAAGTTGGAACACTTCCAACTTAATGACCAATCAAATACCACGTCAACAGATGATGCTTCAGCTCTCGATTCCTAACCACCATTGTCAATGCAGAGTCAAGGGGTTGAACCACCAGAGAACTCCAGTCGTCCCTCTCCAAAGCAACATTAGCAGCTTAATTCTGGGGGATCCCACAGTGTTCCCGGAAGATCTGGGAAGATGCAGTATACTACTTTTGTCTCATCGTTGGGCTTTCCATGGGTGTCTTCCAGAGGGGATGTTCATCGAAGACCTCCCGAGGGAGACGCTCAAGAGGCATCCTAACAAGCTGCCCGAACAAAACCACATAATCTGGCTCCTTTCCAAGCAAAGAAGCAGCAACAGCAATGCCAGCCACCCATTAGAGAACTCGTTTTTTTGTTTGTTTTTTTTTGCACTTAATCTGTGACTTTATCCTTTCGATCATGACACATAGTTAATCCCGGCTCTGATAAGTCATAGCCAGCTTGAACTCCAAGAGAACAAACAATCTGCATGAGCAGGAAAATGCCACCAATGCTGTTCCGATTTTCTGTCTAATTTCCTTGATGTCCTACTGCCAAGCTATGATGTAGCTTATTACATGCTTATTACATGCACACGCCAAATAATTTATTGATTTTTCTATTCTCCTTTTCTGGAATCCTCAGGACGACGGTGGCATACAGGGTTGGAGAAGTTCCGCCAGCCAGGGAACCAACAAATCGGCGCTGGGTCGTGAGGGCGGCCCATGTGGATGTGCTGAAGAAAGATGCAGAGCGCAGAACACCACAGCCAGCTGGCCGGGTGGATGGAGAACCTGGATGGACCTGACTGGATGGATGAAGATTGAAGAACCGGGACGGACCAGATGGATGAAGATTGAAGAACCCGGATGGATGAAGATTGAATAACTGGGACGGACCTGACCGGATGGATGAAGAACTGGTATTACCTGACCGGATGCATGAAGAACTGACCAGGATGACTGGAAGCACAGATGGAAGGCTGGCCTGAGGACGACCGAGATGGAGAGAGCCCAGGCAGGACAGGTGTGTGGGGTGTCTTGCCTGAGGGAGATGGGCTAGTTCGGCTCCCTCCCTCGGGCATGCCCGGAAGGACCCTTCCGTGTAGATGATGCCGGATCTCGTAGAGGTTCGTCGCGGATCACGGAAGGTGCGCGTGATGCCGGGTCTCGTAGAGGCTCGTCGCGGATGCACAAGGTCGACTTAGTGCGTGTGATGCCGGGTCTCGTAGAGGCTCGTCGCGGATCACGTGGCCCTTAATTACACCTGTATCCTGTCTGGGACCCGGCTGAAAGGACAGGCGCATCAGATCATCATGGGCTGGACCATCAGATCATCATGGGCTGGACCATCCATCATCATGGGCTGGACCATCAGGAGATCATCATGGGCTGGATCATCAGATAGCTGGTATCTACCGGGGTCTATTTCTGGGTGCCAACGGAGATACGATGCTCTGTTAATACCAGCTATCTACAACCACCTGACTGAAGCCCCATGCGTGGTACGTACCTGGATTACAATGTGACTGCAGTAGAAACCAGAGCCATAGAATACCGTAAGACAGAGTTATGCAAACCCTCTTAACTTCATGCGGCCAGTCGAGTGGCGTCATTTATTTATTTATTTCATCACGCCAACTTTGGGCAAACCAGGGAAAAAACCCTGCCCCCGATGCTCAGAAACCTATGAAAATATTTTAGCTACAGTCCACCATGTGTTGAATTTCGTGTCTCAGATCCAAATCTAAGGATTTTCAAGTTTTTGTCCACAATTTAGGAGACATAACTGGCAAAACGTTGGTCAAAATAACAGTTCTTCTATATGTTCTAATTGTGTAGATTCTTGAAAATTAAGTAATTCAGATGTTTAAATATAATTTAACTCTTGAGAGCCAGTCCACTGGTTTTATCTTAAAATAAAAAATGAAAGGAAAAGCAAATGTTCACTCCTAAAAAGACACAAGCAGTCATGTAACATACAAAAAGATGCTAGTCTTTTTATAGACCAATAATGTACCCTCCTTTTATTATTCTCCCATAATCTAGGCCTACTACTCATGTTTTAAAGGAATGAGTTGTATTTTTTCCATAAAGCAATACAGATTTCAAAGTAAAGTGTAATTGTAAAGACTATCATTCTACTCTACATTTTGATCAGTTTGGCCAATATTAATTTCTATGTAAGATTTAATATCAGATTTACAGATAATAGCTGGGATTAACAGAATTTTCTTTTACCATTGCAAACAAACAGCGTAATGCAGAATCGTGTGTAACCCATCTGGTGGGAGTGCCACTGGAAGTAGCATCACGGCATCGCATGATGTTGTGGTCAAATGATCACAGCTCCTTCCTATTTTGTTTTTATTATATTGTATGTATTTTTTTAGGTACCTCTGACTGGTATTGGTATTTCGGGGGTCAGGTTGAGGCCCTGGAGGGCCACCCCGCCCGGACGATGATGGAGGCACCTATCCTTGTCTGGGATCAACAAATGTACCTCAGCAGAGGTACATTATGGAGGTATGCCCTTAGGCCCGTCTCGATTATGACTCTTGCTTTGTAATGAATGTTCCTTGAATAATTGAACCAATTAACAATTTAATTGCGTCATACTAATGTTCTTAGTTGACGTAAAAGTGAGAGTATTGGATCTACGACGTCAAACCAGGTTTTGAGCTCGTAGATCTGCGACTTGCACGACTTTTCAACTTGGAAACGATCATGACTGTTATCCCAAAAGGAGATTATCTTAAATACTTATCATAATTGTGATGGGCCTGTAAGATGTGGATGTCAGGGTTGTGTGTGTGCACGTGTGAGTGCGCAGGGGTGTGGGGTGCATGTGGGGGTGCACAAGGTGGCAGGGTTAGAAGCACCCTGGGGTACTTTAGTGGGGTTGGAGACGGGCCATGATGGGCAGGTCGGGTTGCGTGGTGCGGGTCATACCAAAGTTCTGGCTGCGGGACAGTACCTCCTCCAACGGATCTGCGATGAACCTGGCTTACCCACGTATGGCTCGACTGTGGTCCAGTGCGTCCTGGCCTCCACTTCGCGGTATCTCGGGGGAAGTAGGTTAGGCAGTTTAGTTTAGTTAGTTAGTTAGTTGGGCACAGTCATTAATCACAGTACTTTGCACACACGGAAAATAAATGGGAAATAAATAGGTTGCTCTAATCTTTTCGTGCGTATTTTCAGGTACCTCAAGTATTATTAGGAACTTGTGTTGGTGTGTGCGTGCTGGTGTTTCATCATCGGATGAAACAATCGGTCCATTTCATTTCTTCAAGACTATTTCATTTCTTCAAGACTATTTCATTTCTTCAGGACGATTTCATTTCCTCAAGACAGATTTCATTTCTTGGCAGAAGATTTATCTGGGCAAAAAATTTGGAATATATATATTTTTTTTTGCCCAAAGAAAATGGAGTGTTTTTTTTTTATATACATTGTATAAATGATGTAATACATCAAATGTTATAACGAGCATTTTTCTCTTCTGTCTTTCTTTCTCTCAAGGCTACAGAGTGAGGTTGAAGGGTGTTGGACAACCATGGCTATGCTGAGGGGTCTGGAGATGGCAGAGAAGCTGCTCTTCCTAAATCCAGTGGAAATGTGAACTTGGAAAATGGTGGACTGGCTGCTTGTGATTCCGCGAATGTCTGCCATTACTGCCACCTTTCGGGGCAGTGTGGTACCTGTGTGGTCACAACCTGACAAGTCTTTAATCTTTTTGTATCTACAGGCCATGTGTCCATGACTGGCGGTGGAGAGAAGGTGCCAGTTACTATCCTGCGTGACACGGGGACGCTTGATTTGTTCATTTTGTCATCTGCTCTTTTTCCGAAGAGACTCAGACAGGGTCCTTTCTGCCTGTGCTGGGCATGGAGATGGCAGTGTTCCATGTCCCAGTGCACAAACTAATGTTGCATTCTGGTTTGTTCGAAGGTGAAATGTGCATAGGGGTGAGACCAGCTCTTCCTGTTAAAGGGGTGACCGTTGTACTGGGAAATGATGTGGCAGGGGTGTTTCCCCCCCGATCAGCCTGTTCAGTGACAGGAATAACCTGCATGTCTCTCTAACCTTCCTAGGTCCATTTTTTCCTGCAGAGTTGGTGAAGGAGCAAAAAGCTGATTCCCTCACTGAAAGAGCTGTTCAATTGTTCTCCCTAAACGGGTGGAAAAATCTGGCACAGGGGTACTTCATTGAAGATGGTGTGCTGCTGCGCAGACGGCCATGGGTTTAGTGGAGAATAATGATGACATTCCTTTCAGGTTCCAGGATGCAGTTTTGTGCATTGCTCACTGAGTTGGGGCATAAGGGGTGCACACAAAACTTATGAGACTTGTGTTCAAAATGTTCTTTTGGGCGCCTGTTTGGGCAATGTACTGTACATAAAAATTCTCGGCCCATTTCCATTTCAAGTTGATTAACACTTTGGAAACTAAATGGCATCAGCCGAATATTTTTCCCCCCAAAGTATGTGTCACATGGGGGTCAAGTATTCAAGTATTTGCATTTTTGCTCTGTATTTTCAATTTCTGTTTATTCACATGTTTTCCTCTGCATATTATGAACACTTCTCTCTCTCTCCTTCAGGTGGGCTACAGGTTTATCAATTTCATTGGCAGTAGTTCCCTGCCAGCTTAAAGGAGGAATGACATGAAATACAAAAAAAAAAAAAAAGTGTTTTAGATGCTCCCATGCTTGTTTTCTATCCCCACAAATGATCTAGTATGAACAATCAGTCTTTCATATCATAGAGAAGATTTAATGTAAATTGCTCTCAGAAACAGCTTGTTTGATTTTGGCCTCATAATGATGTCATCAGTGCACCCAGTGCTCCACCACCTCAGGACATTGTGGTACTCCAGCTAAACTGTCCATAAGGACAGAATGATGAAGACTGGTTATCAGTGCTGAATGAGGCTCAAACTATTAGAAATAAGTTGAGGGACATGTACAATATGATATTAAGCATTAAAACAATTTTAGGAATCCGTGTTAGTCCTCCTTTAAGTAGGAACACTTCCAACTTAATTACCAGTCAAATACCACGTCAACAGATGATGCTTCAGCTCTCGATTCCTAACCACCATTGTCAATGCAGACTCAAGGGGTTGAACCACCAGAGAACTCCAGTCGTCCCTCTCCAAAGCAACATTAGCAGCTTAATTCTGGGGGATCCCACAGTGTTCCCGGAAGATCTGGGAAGATGCAGTATACTTCTTTTGTCTCATCGTTGGGCTTTCCATGGGTGTCTTCCAGAGGGGATGTTCATCAAGGACCTCCCGAGGGAGACGCTCAAGAGGCGTCCTAACAAGCGGCCCGAACCAAACCACATAATCTGGCTCCTTTCCAAGCAAAGAAGCAGCAACTCTACTCAGTATGCGACTGAAGTTCTCACCCTATCTCTTAGGAGGATGCCAGCCACCCATTAGAGAACTCGTTTTTTTTTTTTTTTTTTTGCACTTTTGTTGACGGGCAGTTATAGAAAATGTACCGACTCTAAGAGGGTGTGTGCCACACATGCCACAGAAAAACAAACCCAAGGCACAGGCATGGAGCTCCTGGTTTACTGGGATGGGGTTCAATTCCCTACTGCGCCATACTCATTGTGTTGGCATTTTAGTGGGGGAATTTTAGTAGATATTTGACCAATCTGGGCACTAAAAGTCTGTTTCTAATGGTGTCTAATGACATCTACTAAAATGTTGATATTCAACTCCTTCGGGAAACCTAATAAAAAATAGGGCAAAGTCGGGGTACTAGTCACAACTTGTAGAAGGCAAAACATGAAAAATGTCATCATGCTTTATGTAGCATGTGATATGTCTAACTAGGAGATTTTTATGATGCTGAATCCATATGGGATTGGGACCAAGGAAGCAGTTAAAGCAAGCAGAACAAGAAGTCTCAGAAACCTGGGCTACTGAACTTGACAAATGCATCACATAATTGTGGGAGCAGGGCAGGGGTCTTGAAGAATGAACACATTGTGAATCCTGACACATGTTCCCATGAGTCATGGCATCACCACCATTGATTTTAGTAGTATGATAGACTGATGTACAAAAGAGTTCTTTAGTCTGTTTTGGTATTTTCCATTCAGAACATGTAAGGGGTCAGAGATCCTATTGGCCAGTCTCAGCATGCTGTTGTTTTGGGCTTCTTTGAAAGAGTGTAACAGCCTCAACCGGCCTAACCAGTAAGTTTAGCACAGAATTTGCCTATACAGTTTGTTCTTAAAGGTATAGTAAAGATTTTAAGGTAAACTATGAAATGCTTGCAATTAATATAGCTGTCAACTGTATGAATTGATGCCCAGAGTCGTGTGGTGTGACTTCTGCTATGGTTTTGGTGAAATGGGAAGTAGTTGCGGTCATTTTCGCAGTAAAATTGGGGGAATATCGACACGCTTTGATCTTGCCGCCTCGTGCCTGGCTGGAGCTCTGCAAGTTCAACTGAATAGTTCAACTAGCCAGTCTACATTGACACCTTGTGAGATCGTGTACTGGCCATTTTAAATATTAACCCTTTCAGGTCGGGAATCCATTTTTGGATTCTGTATAGTATGTACAGTATTCCAGAATTAACTTTTTATTTACTTTTTATGCTGGTATAGAAAATTTTCAAGTATCAGAAACCTTAGGTCAGGCCTACATTTTAAAATGTTGTTCAAAATAGTAAATAGGCAAAGAAGTTTAGGCCTAAGGGCTTTATCCCTAACGCCCTTAGCGTTAGTGATGCGCAGGTCGACTCGTAACCCCTGCCGGCTGGGTTGGTCGAGTCAAGAAATGTTAACTTTATTTGCGGAATGGGTTGGAGACGTTCAAATATATAATGGGAGTTTTTCAAATGATTGTTTTAAACACAAGTCCTGGGAGAACATTAGCGCAGCCTACCGGTTTGTTGCTGTGCTGGTTGATAATATAGCAAATATAGCGAATCTACAACCACTCTCAGCATGACATGCTGATATTATCGTCCTGATGCCCTCTTGGGATTTCAGCCCCTGCCCCTCTAACATCCCTGCAGTTTCTGTTCCAAACTTTTTTTCCCTGCGTGTCAACTGCGGCAAGTTTTTCTCAGGTTTTTAGTAGCCTTTTCTTTCAGCATCTGTCTCCAGACCCGTTATACTGCATCTATATCTGTGACACACGGATGCATAACAAATCTATGTCCTTGCATCATCGGAACCACAGTGTTGTTGTTGTGTTTTTTTTTCATACATAATAGCCGCGTTCATAGGCATATTTAGCCTGTATTTAATGTAGATGGGTTGTGGCCCAGGTTGAGTTGCGAAAATGGATGTGATGCTGTTGGCTGGGCTGAGTAAGATTATCCCATGTGGGACTCACAGGTCACAAAACTACTGCCTGACAGGCAAAACAGCTGATCTACAAAGGTCACAACAACAACACCACCTGCATGCATTACGTGCAGAGTGCAGACGTGATGGTTGACAATATACATTAAAGGGAAAAATGTATTGCCGCACACTTGTAGCTGCCGATGCATGTATTTAATGAGGACACACAGGGAAAAAACGATGTTTTGGACAGGTAGGCTGCCGCCTTCAGGGTAATGTTATACTTTAGCTATTGAAATATCAGATCTACAAGCTCATAGTGTGCCACAGAGTACCGTGAGCTTGTAGTTCTGTCAAAATCAGAGACAAAATGTAATTTCTCAGTCTCTTATTCCTTGTCAAGTCAAGTGAGAGATATTGGTGTTGTCCTAGGCGCAGTGTAATTTCATCTGCCTATTATCACCTTAAAATAGTGCAAGAGTCAGGGAAATTATGTCCAAGCAAGACCTAGAAGTACTGACACACGCTTTTGTTTCCAGTAGACTAGAATCTGGATTATTGTTAATGGTCTGCTTACAGAACTTCCAAACAAAGCTCTTCATCAACTCCAACTGGTTCAGAAAGCTGCTGCTAGAGACCTGACAAAAAACTAAGAAATACCACCACATTACACCAGTCCTAAAATCTTTACATTCTCACAGAGAATTGATTTTTAAATGTTGTTGTCTATAAATCTATTTGTGGATCTGGGCACAGCTACATTTCAGATATGCTGAATCCATGTGAACCCTTAGGTCATCTGATTGTTGTTCACCCCATGGATGAAACAAAACAAATGGTGAAGCAGCATTTCACTCCTGGAATATCAGCTTCCTGCCCACCTGTGACAACGCAAAGAATGCCTAGAGATGATTTGTTGAAATGTACATTTACATTTCAACAGATGGACCTGTAAAGCAACCTGTTAGCAAAAGGCACCGGTTGTGGTACTTCTGGTTTACCGGAACGGGGTTCAACCCCCTGCGGTGCCCTGCTCAATGTGTTGTATTTACATGATTTATTTTTATTTTCTGCCCATTGTGTTGACTTTTCATAGAATAAAAAGGCCCCTGGTTCCTCACTGTGCTGGTACTCCATACAGTTAGGTTGCCAACTAAGTCTATAAAAAGTTGTTACCAATAGCAAGTCAACTATATAGCTATATATATATATATAATTTTTTTTTTTTTTTGCTCTTTTCCCTTCTATGTAGCTTCTACTTTGATGCTGTAGCAGTTTACCTGCAGACACACATGCTTTGCCCTGCAGATGGTCCAGAACTTTTAAATCATGTCTGGTTCAGGACAAGGCAGTGATAGTGAGTAGGCAGTGGGGGGGGGGGGGGGGGGGGTGTCGTTTTGGAGGTGAGGTGGCGTTAGATTCAAACACTGAACCAATATGGTCTATTTATCGTATTATGGTCAAAATTTGTCATTATACACCTAAATACAACATACTATGCCGTTTTTCGTTATTTTCAAGATTCAGTTTTCATCATGTCTTCAAAATCCATGAAAATTATGAAATGTCATTGATTGTATGTGTTTTTGGAAGGATTTTCATCATTTTCAAGAATTGTGAAGAAATTATGAAAATTGCAAAGAAACTACATAGTTCATGGTTTCTGAAGACATGATATCGTACCATAGTATGTCGATTTTTCATTTCAAGGATTTTGAAGAAATGATGAAAATTCCAAAAAAGGAACAAAAAAATACACTATAGTAGATGGTTTCAGAAGTCATTAGTTTGCCATTTTTCATGATTTTCAAGGATTTTGAAGAAATTATGAAAATTGCGGGAAAATAGCTATAGTTCATGTTTTCGGAAGACAGAATATAGTAGGCTATGTTGTATTTGATAATTTTCATGATTTTTAGAAAATAATGAAAATGCCGTTTTTCATTGATGGATCACATTTGACCACATCTACATATTAATCAGTAGTTTCCTAAAGGACTTAATCTGAAGTTGACCATTATGCCAAGCCGAAAGGACAGTATTGCCTGCTATTTGACCTAAAAACAGGACACTATTCTGACCTGTTCTCACCACAGGGTTCCACAGGTCATCCCTCAACAGCTAGGCTTGACACCTGCTCTACTTCTTCCTGACATCATCCAAAATGTTTGTTTACAACTATCTGGAGCTAAGTGTATTGACAGCCCGCCTGTCACTCAGAAAGTACTTGTCAGTGATTGGCTAAGATTCTAACATGAATATACTGTGTTGTTAACTGAAAGGGAGACTGCTTAGTACACCAGTGCATGTTGACACCTTCATTTTCAGCAGGGGTGCCCACACTTTTTTGACCTGAGAGCTACTTTCAAAATGACCGGCTGAACAAGATCTACACATAAAAAAATCCATTTTAAGGCCCCCAAGAAAGTTTGAGCTTTGAAATAGTGGTGATGGTGTTACTTGCTGTTATAGTGTTTAAGAATTATGCATTTATAATGAAAAATAGAGGGGAAGAATTGGAAGGTTTTCTTGTATATACCTGTATGCTACTACTGACATTTGAAAACACTATTTGGGGTTTGAGTTGACAGTTTGTGATGTTGAATTTAGTCTCTTGCACCCAAAACTAAGAACTTTCATGTTTTTGTCCACAATTGGGAAAGAGAACTGGCAAAACCTTGTTCAAAATAACAACATACAAAATTTTCCATTTTCTAACTGTGTGGGCTCTTGCAAACTACTGTATGTAATTCAGAGGTTTAAATATAATTTAACTCTTGAGAGCGGTAACATTTTAACATTCTCAAGAGTTACAGATCTATAAGGGTGCCCCCCCCCCCCCTAAAATCTCCTATGTTCTATATTTTAGGGGACTGTCATGTGATCTACCTGTATGGTCTGTGTGATCTACTGGTAGATCACAATCTACCTTTTGGGCAGCCGTGTTTTAGAGTCTGGGGCCTTCTGCCCAGGGCCTATACTTTAATGCTTGTGCTCAAAGATTTCTGTTCTATAAGAGACTGAGCAACAGAGAACCTCTCCATGATTGCCTTCTTTCCTCATCATGGTGCGCAAAGAGTGAGGGACAGCTGTACGATGAGCTATATATTGACCATGATACATGGATGTTTACCAACGTCCCTCAGCTCTGCCGCTGTACTGCTATGTGGCTTATTCCTACCACGATGTGTTCAGATATTCTAACATGAGTACCGTATTTTCCGGGCTATAAGGCGCACTTAAAAGCCTTTAATTTTCTCAAAAATCCACAGTGCGCCTTATAATCCAGTGCGCCTTATATATGGATTGTTTGACTGCAGGTGCTTCTATTCTATGTTAACTGTAGTAGCTTCTATTCTCTGCGCCTTATAATCCAGTGCGCCTTATATATGAAAACAGTTTTACAAGGTGCGCCTTATAATCCGGTGCGCCTTATAGTGCGGAAAATATGGTAAGTTTAAACCTATTGGCTTTTATTGATCAAAGTGGCTACTTCATCACGGAGCACATTTTCGCTATCAGGAAGCAATTAAATTTCGAGCTTTTATGGAGTTTTTATTTAAAAATACACAAAAGTGAAAATGTTCCTATTTTTTTGGCAGGTGTTGTTGGGTGTGGTCTAAAAGTGTGAAATGCATTATTCAATTCACTTCCCTTTAAGGGTCTAACCCGGCGAGGTGAACCTAAAGGATCAGGTGACAGCTGAGATGGGTGTTGTGAATGAGATTTGGCTGTCCAGGACAACACCAAGGTCTTGTCACTGAAGGGGCTGAGGTTAATGAGGTTAGTTCTCGTGTCAGGAAGATTATTAGTGCTGTCTGCTACTGGGAGGGGTGGACGGCCGGCGGGCTTAGGGCCGGGCGTCCTAGATCTCGGGGTTATATGAAATGGGACTCGATGTCCAGAGCGACCACTTGCACAGGATGTGAGTCGCAGGTGCCTTTCCTTGAGTGGCAACTCTTAGTGAGGTGTTCAGAACCTTTTAAAGCCTTCTCCGAGAACCCCCTCGGTCCCCCAGGCCACGGGCTTTATGGCCTGGAGTTCACCTTCGGGTGCATTATCATGACGTCACGCTGTCGCAGCGTCGCCCTTGGCAACATTATTATATTTTGTTTAACAAATCATCGTAGTACAAGGTAGTAGTAAGATTAAATGTCTTCCCTTCAAGTAGAAATGTATTTATCTAAATCTTAAAGGGGATCCAGGTTGGTTATTTGTACCTCTTATATAGTTTCAAAGTTACCAACCTGTAAGGGTCCGTTTGGTTAGCATGTGCATGCATGCGTGCGTGTGCGACTGTTCATGTGCATTTGTTCACGGTGTTGGACAACATACTATAGCATGTTGTTTTTCATCGTTTTTGAGGATTCTCAAAAAATGTTTAAACTCACATCTAAAATATCTTTGGGGACAAAAATATGTATTTTGACTTGTCATTTATGTTTATGGATACAATTAAGCTTTGTAAACCCTGTTTCTAAATATGCTGTACATGTCAGTATGTTTTAATAGTGTGTATGTGTGCATGCGCACATGCCCACAAATGTGAGCGAATGTGTGCATACAGGAGCCTTATGAGGCGTCCCCCACTACAACACTGTTTGTGAACCTTATGGTGCCATAACATTAGAATTACTTAAAGGGGTACTCCACTTTCAAAAAAACTTTTGGTCATTTTATGGTCTACTCAGCCTCATGTGAACCGACCAGACAGTTTATAAGTTACTCCTTTCAGTATTTAGATATTTGATGTTCATTAGTCTGCCGGAATGTCCTTCCTATACAAACCCATTATAACTTAAAACTCCATTTTAACCATGAGAGATTATTCAAAAACAACCAATCTTTTTTTCTGGTGACTGATATTGTCCTCCTAATATGTGAGAGGGCTGTGGAATTTCATTAAAATGGAGTCACAGATGGACCTGTAAAGCAACCTGCTAGCAAAAGGCACCGGTTGTGGTACTTCTGGTTTACCGGAACGGGGTTCAACCCCCTGCGGTGCCCTGCTCAATGTGTTGTATTTATGATTTATTATTATTTTCTGATGAAAAACGGCATGCTGTGCAAGACCGTAAAGGTATAGCCTTGTGTTTTTGCCAGGTTTCGTCATTTTTAGAACATCTTCAAAAATCCTCAAAACAATGAAAAACAGTAAGGCTATAGCCTTGCTTTTTTGCCAGTTTTTGTCATTTTTCGAAAATCCTCAAAATCATGAAAACGGTAAGGCTATAGCCTTGCGTTTTTTTTTTTTTTTGTTTTTTTTTTTTTTTTTTCAAAATTCGACATTTTTTCGAAAATGCTCAAAAATGCTCAAAACGATGAAAAAAACATGCTGAGCAAGACCGTAAGGCTATAGCCTTGCTTTTTTGACAGTTTTTGTCATTTTTCGAAAATCCTCAAAATCATGAAAAACGGTAAGGCTATAGCCTTGCGTTTTTTTCAAAATTTCGACATTTTTCGAAAATGCTCAAAAATGCTCAAAACGATGAAAAAAAACATGCTGAGCAAGACCGTAAGGCTATAGCCTTGCTTTTTTGCCAGTTTTTGTCATTTTTCGAAAATCCTAAAATCATGATGAAAAATGGTAAGGCTATAGCCTTGCGTTTTTTTCAAAATGTAGACATTTTTCGAAAATGCTCAAAAATGCTCAAAACGATGAAAAAAAGCATGCTGAGCAAGACCGTAAGGCTATAGCCTTGCTTTTTTGCCAGTTTTTGTCATTTTTGCGAAAATCCTAAAATCATGATGAAAAACGGTAAGGCTATAGCCTTGCGTTTTTTTCAAAATTTAGACATTTTTCGAAAATGCTCAAAAATGCTCAAAACGATGAAAAAAAGCATGCTGAGCAAGACCGTAAGGCTATAGCCTTGCTTTTTTGCCAGTTTTTGTCATTTTTGCGAAAATCCTAAAATCATGATGAAAAACGGTAAGGCTATAGCCTTGCGTTTTTTTCAAAATTTCGACATTTTTTGAAAATGCTCAAAAATGCTCAAAATGATGAAAAAAAACATGCTGAGCAAGACCATAAGGCTATAGCCTTGCTTTTTTGACAGTTTTTGTCATTTTTTGAAAATCCTAAAATCATGATGAAAAATGATAAGGCTATAGCTTTGCGTTTTTTTCAAATTTCGACATTTTTCGAAAATGCTCAAAAATGCTCAAAACGATGAAAAAAGGCATGCTGAGCAAGACCGTAAGGCTATAGCCTTGCTTTTTGCCAGTTTTTGTCATTTTTGCGAAAATCCTAAAATCATGATGAAAAACGGTAAGGCTATAGCCTTGCATTTTTTTCAAAATTTCGACATTTTTCGAAAATGCTCAAAAATGCTCAAAACGATGAAAAAAGCATGCTGAGCAAGACCGTAAGGCTATAGCCTTGCTTTTTTGCCAGTTTTTGTCATTTTTCGAAAATCCTCAAAATCATGAAAAACGGTAAGGCTATAGCCTTGCGTTTTTTTTTTTTCAAATTTCGACATTTTTTGAAAATGCTCAAAAATGCTCAAAACGATGAAAAAAAAAACATGCTGAGCAAGACCGTAAGGCTATAGCCTTGCTTTTTTGCCAGTTTTTGTCATTTTTCGAAAATCCTCAAAATCATGAAAAACGGTAAGGCTATAGCCTTGCGTTTTTTTCAAAATTTCGACATTTTTCGAAAATGCTCAAAAATGCTCAAAACGATGAAAAAAAAAACATGCTGAGCAAGACCGTAAGGCTATAGCCTTGCTTTTTTGACAGTTTTTGTCATTTTTCGAAAATCCTAAAATCATGATGAAAAATGGTAAGGCTATAGCCTTGCGTTTTTTTCAAAATGTAGACATTTTTCGAAAATGCTCAAAAATGCTCAAAACGATGAAAAAAAGCATGCTGAGCAAGACCGTAAGGCTATAGCCTTGCTTTTTTGCCAGTTTTTGTCATTTTTGCGAAAATCCTAAAATCATGATGAAAAACGGTAAGGCTATAGCCTTGCGTTTTTTTCAAAATTTAGACATTTTTCGAAAATGCTCAAAAATGCTCAAAACGATGAAAAAAAGCATGCTGAGCAAGACCGTAAGGCTATAGCCTTGCTTTTTTGCCAGTTTTTGTCATTTTTGTTTTGGCGAAAATCCTAAAATCATGATGAAAAAACGGTAAGGCTATAGCCTTGCGTTTTTTTTCAAAATTTAGACATTTTTCGAAAAGCTCAAAAATTTATTTTTCAAAATTTCGACATTTTTCGAAAATGCTCAAAAATGCTCAAAAATGCTCAAAATGATGAAAAAAAGCATGCTGAGCAAGACCATAAGGCTATAGCCTTGCTTTTTTGCCAGTTTTTGTCATATTTGCGAAAATCCTAAAATCATGAAAAACGGCAAGGCTATAGCCTTGCGTGTTTTTTTTTCAAAATTTCGACATTTTTTGAAAATGCTCAAAAATGCTCAAAACGATGAAAAAAAAAACATGCTGAGCAAGACCGTAAGGCTATAGCCTTGCTTTTTTGCCAGTTTTTGTCATTTTTTCGAAAATCCTCAAAATCATGAAAAACGGTAAGGCTATAGCCTTGCGTTTTTTTTTTCAAAATTTCGACATTTTTTGAAAATGCTCAAAAATGCTCAAAACGATGAAAAAAAACATGCTGAGCAAGACCGTAAGGCTATAGCCTTGCTTTTTTGACAGTTTTTGTCATTTTTCGAAAATCCTAAAATCATGATGAAAAATGGTAAGGCTATAGCCTTGCGTTTTTTTCAAAATGTAGACATTTTTCGAAAATGCTCAAAAATGCTCAAAACGATGAAAAAAAGCATGCTGAGCAAGACCGTAAGGCTATAGCCTTGCTTTTTTGCCAGTTTTTGTCATTTTTTTTGCGAAAATCCTAAAATCATGATGAAAAACGTAAGGCTATAGCCTTGCGTTTTTTTCAAAATTTAGACATTTTTCGAAAATGCTCAAAAATGCTCAAAACGATGAAAAAAAGCATGCTGAGCAAGACCGTAAGGCTATAGCCTTGCTTTTTTGCCAGTTTTTGTCATTTTTCGAAAATCCTAAAAATGATGAAAAACGGTAAGGCTATAGCCTTGCGTTTTTTTTCAAAATTTAGACATTTTTCAAAATGCTCAAAAATTTATTTTTCAAAATTTCGACATTTTTCGAAAATGCTCAAAAATGCTCAAAAATGCTCAAAATGATGAAAAAAAGCATGCTGAGCAAGACCATAAGGCTATAGCCTTGCTTTTTTGCCAGTTTTTGTCATTTTTGCGAAAATCCTAAAATCATGATGAAAAACGGTAAGGCTATAGCCTTGCGTTTTTTTTTTCAAAATTTCGACATTTTTCGAAAATGCTCAAAAATGCTCAAAACAATGAAAAAAAGCATGCTGAGCAAGACCGTAAGGCTATAGCCTTGCTTTTTTGCCAGTTTTTGTCATTTTTCGAAAATCCTCAAAATCATGAAAAACAGTAAGGCTATAGCCTTACGTTTTTTTTTCAAAATTTCGACATTTTTCGAAAATGCTCAAAAATGCTCAAAACAAAGAAAAAAAGCATGCTGAGCAAGACCGTAAGGCTATAGCCTTGCTTTTTTGCCAGTTTTTGTCATTTTTCGAAAATCCTCAAAATCATGAAAAACGGTAAGGCTATAGCCTTGCGTTTTTTTCAAAATTTCGACATTTTTCAAAAATGCTCAAAAATGCTCAAAATGATGAAAAAAAGCATGCTGAGCAAGACCATAAGGCTATAGCCTTGCTTTTTTGCCAGTTTTTGTCATTTTTTGAAAATCCTCAAAATCATGAAAAACAGTAAGGCTATAGCCTTGCGTTTTTTTCAAAATTTCGACATTTTTCGAAAATGCTCAAAAATGCTCAAAACAATGAAAAAAGGCATGCTGAGCAAGACCGTAAGGCTATAGCCTTGCTTTTTTGCCAGTTTTTGTCATTTTTCGAAAATCCTCAAAATCATGAAAAACGGTAAGGCTATAGCCTTGCGTTTTTTTCAAAATTTCGACATTTTTCAAAAATGCTCAAAAATGCTCAAAATGATGAAAAAAAGCATGCTGAGCAAGACCATAAGGCTATAGCCTTGCTTTTTTGCCAGTTTTTGTCATTTTTTGAAAATCCTCAAAATCATGAAAAACAGTAAGGCTATAGCCTTGCGTTTTTTTCAAAATTTCGACATTTTTCGAAAATGCTCAAAAATGCTCAAAATGATGAAAAAAAGCATGCTGAGCAAGACCATAAGGCTATAGCCTTGCTTTTTTGCCAGTTTTTGTCATTTTTGCGAAAATCCTAAAATCATGATGAAAAACGGTAAGGCTATAGCCTTGCGTTTTTTTTCAAAATTTAGACATTTTTCGAAAATGCTCAAAAATGCTCAAAACGATGAAAAAAAGCATTGAGCGGACAAGACCGTAAGGCTATAGCCTTGCTTTTTTGCCAGTTTTTGTCATTTTTCGAAAATCCTCAAAATCATGAAAAACGGTAAGGCTATAGCCTTGCGTTTTTTTTCAAAATTTCGACATTTTTCGAAAATGCTCAAAAATGCTCAAAATGATGAAAAAAAGCATGCTGAGCAAGACCATAAGGCTATAGCCTTGCTTTTTTGCCAGTTTTTGTCATTTTTCGAAAATCCTCAAAATCATGAAAAACAGTAAGGCTATAGCCTTGCGTTTTTTTCAAAATTTCGACATTTTTCGAAAATGCCCAAAAATGCTCAAAACGATGAAAAAAAGCATGCTGAGCAAGACCGTAAGGCTATAGCCTTGCTTTTTTGCCAGTTTTTGTCATTTTTCGAAAATCCTCAAAATCATGAAAAACAGTAAGGCTATAGCCTTGCGTTTTTTTTCAAAATTTCGACATTTTTCGAAAATGCTCAAAAATGCTCAAAACAATGAAAAAAAGCATGCTGAGCAAGACCGTAAGGCTATAGCCTTGCTTTTTTGCCAGTTTTTGTCATTTTTCGAAAATCCTCAAAATCATGAAAAACGGTAAGGCTATAGCCTTGCGTTTTTTTCAAAATTTCGACATTTTTCAAAAATGCTCAAAAATGCTCAAAATGATGAAAAAAAGCATGCTGAGCAAGACCATAAGGCTATAGCCTTGCTTTTTTTGCCAGTTTTTGTCATTTTTGCGAAAATCCTAAAATCATGATGAAAAATGGTAAGGCTATAGCCTTGCGTTTTTTTCAAAATTTCGACATTTTTCGAAAATGCTCAAAAATGCTCAAAATGATGAAAAAAAGCATGCTGAGCAAGACCATAAGAATATAGCCTTGCTTTTTTGACAGTTTTTGTCATTTTTGCGAAAATCCTAAAATCATGATGAAAAACGGTAAGGCTATAGCCTTGCGTTTTTTTTCAAAATTTCGACATTTTTCGAAAATGCTCAAAAATGCTCAAAATGATGAAAAAAGCATGCTGAGCAAGACCATAAGGCTATAGCCTTGCTTTTTTGCCAGTTTTTGTCATTTTTCGAAAATCCTCAAAATCATGAAAAACAGTAAGGCTATAGCCTTGCGTTTTTTTCAAAATTTCGACATTTTTCGAAAATGCTCAAAAATGCTCAAAATAAAGAAAAAAAGCATGCTGAGCAAGACCATAAGGCTATAGCCTTGCTTTTTTGCCAGTTTTTGTCATTTTTGCGAAAATCCTAAAATCATGATGAAAAACGGTAAGGCTATAGCCTTGCGTTTTTTTCAAAATTTCGACATTTTTCGAAAATGCTCAAAAATGCTCAAAACGATGAAAAAAAGCATGCTGAGCAAGACCATAAGGCTATAGCCTTGCTTTTTTGCCAGTTTTTGTCATTTTTTGAAAATCCTCAAAATCATGAAAAACAGTAAGGCTATAGCCTTGCGTTTTTTTCAAAATTTCGACATTTTTCGAAAATGCTCAAAAATGCTCAAAACGATGAAAAAAAGCATGCTGAGCAAGACCGTAAGAATATAGCCTTGCTTTTTTGACAGTTTTTGTCATTTTTGCGAAAATCCTAAAATCATGATGAAAAACGGTAAGGCTATAGCCTTGCGTTTTTTTCAAAATTTAGACATTTTTCGAAAATGCTCAAAAATGCTCAAAATGATGGAAAAAAGCATGCTGAGCAAGACCATAAGGCTATAGCCTTGCTTTTTTGCCAGTTTTTGTCATTTTTCGAAAATCCTCAAAATCATGAAAAACAGTAAGGCTATAGCCTTGCGTTTTTTTTCAAAATTTCGACATTTTTCGAAAATGCTCAAAAATGCTCAAAACGATGAAAAAAAGCATGCTGAGCAAGACCGTAAGAATATAGCCTTGCTTTTTGCCAGTTTTTGTCATTTTTTGCGAAAATCCTAAAATCATGCTGAAAAACGTAAGGCTATAGCCTTGCGTTTTTTTCAAAATTTCGACATTTTTCGAAAATGCTCAAAAATGCTCAAAATGATGAAAAAAGCATGCTGAGCAAGACCATAAGGCTATAGCCTTGCTTTTTTGCCAGTTTTTGTCATTTTTCGAAAATCCTCAAAATCATGAAAAACAGTAAGGCTATAGCCTTGCGTTTTTTTTTTTAATTTCGACATTTTTCGAAAATGCTCAAAAATGCTCAAAATGATGAAAAAAAGCATGCTGAGCAAGACCGTAAGATATAGCCTTGCTTTTTTGACAGTTTTTGTCATTTTTGCGAAAATCCTAAAATCATGATGAAAAACGGTAAGGCTATAGCCTTGCGTTTTTTTTTTTTTTTTTTTCTAAATTCGACATTTTTCGAAAATGCTCAAAAATGCTCAAAATGATGAAAAAAAGCATGCTGAGCAAGACCATAAGGCTATAGCCTTGCTTTTTTGCCAGTTTTTGTCATTTTTCGAAAATCCTCAAAATCATGAAAAACAGTAAGGCTATAGCCTTGCGTTTTTTCAAAATTTCGACATTTTTCGAAAATGCTCAAAAATGCTCAAAACGATGAAAAAAAGCATGCTGAGCAAGACCGTAAGAATATAGCCTTGCTTTTTTTGACAGTTTTTGTCATTTTTCGAAAATCCTCAAAATCATGAAAAACAGTAAGGCTATAGCCTTGCGTTTTTTTCAAAATTTCGACATTTTTCGAAAATGCTCAAAAATGCTCAAAACGATTAAAAAAAGCATGCTGAGCAAGACCGTAAGAATATAGCCTTGCTTTTTTGACAGTTTTTGTCATTTTTGCGAAAATCCTAAAATCATGATGAAAAACGGTAAGGCTATAGCCTTGCGTTTTTTTAAAAATTTCGACATTTTTCGAAAATGCTCAAAAATGCTCAAAATGATGAAAAAAAGCATGCTGAGCAAGACCATAAGGCTATAGCCTTGCCTTTTTGCCAGTTTTTGTCATTTTTCGAAAATCCTCAAAATCATGAAAAACAGTAAGGCATAGCCTGGCGTTTTTTTTCAAAATTTCGACATTTTTCGAAAATGCTCAAAAATGCTCAAAAATAAGAAAAAAAGCATGCTGAGCAAGACCATAAGGCTATAGCCTTGCTTTTTTGACAGTTTTTGTCATTTTTTGCAAAAATCCTAAAATCATGATGAAAAACGGTAAGGCTATAGCCTTGCGTTTTTTTTTTATTTTTCAAAATTTCGACATTTTTCGAAAATGCTCAAAAATTGCTCAAAACGATGAAAAAAAGCATGCTGAGCAAGACCGTAAGAATATAGCCTTGCTTTTTTGACATTTTTGTCATTTTTTTTTTTTTGCGAAAATCCTTAAAATCATGATGAAAAACGGTAATGCTATAGCCTTGCGTTTTTTCAAAATTTCGACATTTTTCGAAAATGCAAAAAATGCTCAAAATGCTCAAACGATGAAAAAAAGCATGCTGAGCAAGACCGTAAGAATATAGCCTTGCTTTTTTTGACAGTTTTTGTC
>CM076973.1:30680666-30943537 GCA_039105355.1 Benthosema pterotum | reverse complement strand
CTTGCATTTTGCCAGGTTTCGTCATTTTTTGTCATTTTTCGAAAATCCTCGAAACGATGAAAAAACGTAAGGCTATAGCCTTGCGTTTTTCAAAATTTCGACATTTTCGAAAATGCTCAAAAATGCTCAAAACGATGAAAAACGGCATGCTGTGCAAGACCGTAAGGCTATAGCCTTGCATTTTGCCAGGTTTCGTCATTTTTTGTCATTTTTCGAAAATCCTCGAAACGATGAAAAAACGTAAGGCTATAGCCTTGCGTTTTTTCAAAATTTCGACATTTTTCGAAAATGCTCAAAAATGCTCAAAACGATGAAAAACGGCATGCTGTGCAAGACCGTAAGGCTATAGCCTTGCATTTTGCCAGGTTTCGTCATTTTTTGTCATTTTTCGAAAATCCTCGAAACGATGAAAAAACGTAAGGCTATAGCCTTGCGTTTTTTCAAAATTTCGACATTTTTCGAAAATGCTCAAAAATGCTCAAAACGATGAAAAACGGCATGCTGTGCAAGACCGTAAGGCTATAGCCTTGCATTTTGCCAGGTTTCGTCATTTTTTGAAAATCCTCGAAACGATGAAAAAACGTAAGGCTATAGCCTTGCGTTTTTTCAAAATTTCGACATTTTTCGAAAATGCTCAAAAATGCTCAAAACGATGAAAACGGCATGCTGTGCAAGACCGTAAGGCTATAGCCTTGCATTTTGCCAGGTTTCGTCATTTTTTGTCATTTTTCGAAAATCCTCGAAACGATGAAAAAACGTAAGGCTATAGCCTTGCGTTTTTTCAAAATTTCGACATTTTTCGAAAATGCTCAAAAATGCTCAAAACGATGAAAAACGGCATGCTGTGCAAGACCGTAAGGCTATAGCCTTGCATTTTGCCAGGTTTCGTCATTTTTTGTCATTTTTCGAAAATCCTCGAAACGATGAAAAAACGTAAGGCTATAGCCTTGCGTTTTTTCAAAATTTCGACATTTTTCGAAAATGCTCAAAAATGCTCAAAACGATGAAAAACGGCATGCTGTGCAAGACCGTAAGGCTATAGCCTTGCATTTTGCCAGGTTTCGTCATTTTTTGTCATTTTTCGAAAATCCTCGAAACGATGAAAAAACGTAAGGCTATAGCCTTGCGTTTTTTCAAAATTTCGACATTTTTCGAAAATGCTCAAAAATGCTCAAAACGATGAAAAACGGCATGCTGTGCAAGACCGTAAGGCTATAGCCTTGCATTTTGCCAGGTTTCGTCATTTTTTGTCATTTTTCGAAAATCCTCGAAACGATGAAAAAACGTAAGGCTATAGCCTTGCGTTTTTTCAAAATTTCGACATTTTTCGAAAATGCTCAAAAATGCTCAAAACGATGAAAAACGGCATGCTGTGCAAGACCGTAAGGCTATAGCCTTGCATTTTGCCAGGTTTCGTCATTTTTTGTCATTTTTCGAAAATCCTCGAAACGATGAAAAAACGTAAGGCTATAGCCTTGCGTTTTTTTCAAAATTTCGACATTTTTCGAAAATGCTCAAAAATGCTCAAAACGATGAAAAACGGCATGCTGTGCAAGACCGTAAGGCTATAGCCTTGCATTTTGCCAGGTTTCGTCATTTTTTGTCATTTTTCGAAAATCCTCGAAACGATGAAAAAACGTAAGGCTATAGCCTTGCGTTTTTTCAAAATTTCGACATTTTTCGAAAATGCTCAAAAATGCTCAAAACGATGAAAAACGGCATGCTGTGCAAGACCGTAAGGCTATAGCCTTGCATTTTGCCAGGTTTCGTCATTTTTTGTCATTTTTCGAAAATCCTCGAAACGATGAAAAAACGTAAGGCTATAGCCTTGCGTTTTTTCAAAATTTCGACATTTTTCGAAAATGCTCAAAAATGCTCAAAACGATGAAAAACGGCATGCTGTGCAAGACCGTAAGGCTATAGCCTTGCATTTTGCCAGGTTTCGTCATTTTTTGTCATTTTTCGAAAATCCTCGAAACGATGAAAAAACGTAAGGCTATAGCCTTGCGTTTTTTCAAAATTTCGACATTTTTCGAAAATGCTCAAAAATGCTCAAAACGATGAAAAAACGGCATGCTGTGCAAGACCGTAAGGCTATAGCCTTGCATTTTGCCAGGTTTCGTCATTTTTTGTCATTTTTCGAAAATCCTCGAAACGATGAAAAAACGTAAGGCTATAGCCTTGCGTTTTTTCAAAATTTCGACATTTTCGAAAATGCTCAAAAATGCTCAAAACGATGAAAAACGGCATGCTGTGCAAGACCGTAAGGCTATAGCCTTGCATTTTGCCAGGTTTCGTCATTTTTTGTCATTTTTCGAAAATCCTCGAAACGATGAAAAAACGTAAGGCTATAGCCTTGCGTTTTTTCAAAATTTCGACATTTTTCGAAAATGCTCAAAAATGCTCAAAACGATGAAAAACGGCATGCTGTGCAAGACCGTAAGGCTATAGCCTTGCATTTTGCCAGGTTTCGTCATTTTTTGTCATTTTTCGAAAATCCTCGAAACGATGAAAAAACGTAAGGCTATAGCCTTGCGTTTTTTCAAAATTTCGACATTTTTCGAAAATGCTCAAAAATGCTCAAAACGATGAAAAACGGCATGCTGTGCAAGACCGTAAGGCTATAGCCTTGCATTTTGCCAGGTTTCGTCATTTTTTGTCATTTTTCGAAAATCCTCGAAACGATGAAAAAACGTAAGGCTATAGCCTTGCGTTTTTTCAAATTTCGACATTTTTCGAAAATGCTCAAAAATGCTCAAAACGATGAAAAACGGCATGCTGTGCAAGACCGTAAGGCTATAGCCTTGCATTTTGCCAGGTTTCGTCATTTTTTGTCATTTTTCGAAAATCCTCGAAACGATGAAAAAACGTAAGGCTATAGCCTTGCGTTTTTTCAAAATTTCGACATTTTTCGAAAATGCTCAAAAATGCTCAAAACGATGAAAAACGCATGCTGTGCAAGACCGTAAGGCTATAGCCTTGCATTTTGCCAGGTTTCGTCATTTTTTGTCATTTTTCGAAAATCCTCGAAACGATGAAAAACGTAAGGCTATAGCCTTGCGTTTTTTCAAAATTTCGACATTTTTCGAAAATGCTCAAAAATGCTCAAAACGATGAAAAACGGCATGCTGTGCAAGACCGTAAGGCTATAGCCTTGCATTTTGCCAGGTTTCGTCATTTTTTTGTCATTTTTCGAAAATCCTCGAAACGATGAAAAAACGTAAGGCTATAGCCTTGCGTTTTTTCAAAATTTCGACATTTTTCGAAAATGCTCAAAAATGCTCAAAACGATGAAAAACGGCATGCTGTGCAAGACCGTAAGGCTATAGCCTTGCATTTTGCCAGGTTTCGTCATTTTTTGTCATTTTTCGAAAATCCTCGAAACGATGAAAAAACGTAAGGCTATAGCCTTGCGTTTTTTCAAAATTTCGACATTTTTCGAAAATGCTCAAAAATGCTCAAAACGATGAAAAACGGCATGCTGTGCAAGACCGTAAGGCTATAGCCTTGCATTTTGCCAGGTTTCGTCATTTTTTGTCATTTTTCGAAAATCCTCGAAACGATGAAAAAACGTAAGGCTATAGCCTTGCGTTTTTTCAAAATTTCGACATTTTTCGAAAATGCTCAAAAATGCTCAAAACGATGAAAAAACGGCATGCTGTGCAAGACCGTAAGGCTATAGCCTTGCATTTTGCCAGGTTTCGTCATTTTTTGTCATTTTTCGAAAATCCTCGAAACGATGAAAAAACGTAAGGCTATAGCCTTGCGTTTTTTCAAAATTTCGACATTTTTCGAAAATGCTCAAAAATGCTCAAAACGATGAAAAACGGCATGCTGTGCAAGACCGTAAGGCTATAGCCTTGCATTTTGCCAGGTTTCGTCATTTTTTGTCATTTTTCGAAAATCCTCGAAACGATGAAAAAACGTAAGGCTATAGCCTTGCGTTTTTTCAAAATTTCGACATTTTTCGAAAATGCTCAAAAATGCTCAAAACGATGAAAAACGGCATGCTGTGCAAGACCGTAAGGCTATAGCCTTGCATTTTGCCAGGTTTCGTCATTTTTTGTCATTTTTCGAAAATCCTCGAAACGATGAAAAAACGTAAGGCTATAGCCTTGCGTTTTTTCAAAATTTCGACATTTTTCGAAAATGCTCAAAAATGCTCAAAACGATGAAAAACGGCATGCTGTGCAAGACCGTAAGGCTATAGCCTTGCATTTTGCCAGGTTTCGTCATTTTTTGTCATTTTTCGAAAATCCTCGAAACGATGAAAAAACGTAAGGCTATAGCCTTGCGTTTTTTCAAAATTTCGACATTTTTCGAAAATGCTCAAAAATGCTCAAAACGATGAAAAACGGCATGCTGTGCAAGACCGTAAGGCTATAGCCTTGCATTTTGCCAGGTTTCGTCATTTTTTGTCATTTTTCGAAAATCCTCGAAACGATGAAAAAACGTAAGGCTATAGCCTTGCGTTTTTTCAAAATTTCGACATTTTTCGAAAATGCTCAAAAATGCTCAAAACGATGAAAAACGGCATGCTGTGCAAGACCGTAAGGCTATAGCCTTGCATTTTGCCAGGTTTCGTCATTTTTTGTCATTTTTCGAAAATCCTCGAAACGATGAAAAAACGTAAGGCTATAGCCTTGCGTTTTTTCAAAATTTCGACATTTTTCGAAAATGCTCAAAAATGCTCAAAACGATGAAAAACGGCATGCTGTGCAAGACCGTAAGGCTATAGCCTTGCATTTTGCCAGGTTTCGTCATTTTTTGTCATTTTTTGAAAATCCTCGAAACGATGAAAAAACGTAAGGCTATAGCCTTGCGTTTTTTCAAAATTTCGACATTTTTCGAAAATGCTCAAAAATGCTCAAAACGATGAAAACGGCATGCTGTGCAAGACCGTAAGGCTATAGCCTTGCATTTTGCCAGGTTTCGTCATTTTTTGTCATTTTTCGAAAATCCTCGAAACGATGAAAAAACGTAAGGCTATAGCCTTGGGTTTTTTCAAAATTTCGACATTTTTCGAAAATGCTCAAAAATGCTCAAAACGATGAAAAACGGCATGCTGTGCAAGACCGTAAGGCTATAGCCTTGCATTTTGCCAGGTTTCGTCATTTTTTGTCATTTTTCGAAAATCCTCGAAACGATGAAAAAACGTAAGGCTATAGCCTTGCGTTTTTTCAAAATTTCGACATTTTTCGAAAATGCTCAAAAATGCTCAAAACGATGAAAAACGGCATGCTGTGCAAGACCGTAAGGCTATAGCCTTGCATTTTGCCAGGTTTCGTCATTTTTCGAAAATCCTCGAAACGATGAAAAAACGTAAGGCTATAGCCTTGCGTTTTTTCAAAATTTCGACATTTTTCGAAAATGCTCAAAAATGCTCAAAACGATGAAAAACGGCATGCTGTGCAAGACCGTAAGGCTATAGCCTTGCATTTTGCCAGGTTTTGTCATTTTTGTCATTTTTCGAAAATCCTCGAAACGATGAAAAAACGTAAGGCTATAGCCTTGCGTTTTTTCAAAATTTCGACATTTTTCGAAAATGCTCAAAAATGCTCAAAACGATGAAAAACAGCATGCTGTGCAAGACCGTAAGGCTATAGCCTTGCATTTTGCCAGGTTTCGTCATTTTTTGTCATTTTTCGAAAATCCTCGAAACGATGAAAAAACGTAAGGCTATAGCCTTGCGTTTTTTCAAAATTTCGACATTTTTCGAAAATGCTCAAAAATGCTCAAAACGATGAAAAACGGCATGCTGTGCAAGACCGTAAGGCTATAGCCTTGCATTTTGCCAGGTTTCGTCATTTTTTGTCATTTTTGAAAATCCTCGAAACGATGAAAAAACGTAAGGCTATAGCCTTGCGTTTTTTCAAAATTTCGACATTTTTCGAAAATGCTCAAAAATGCTCAAAACGATGAAAAACGGCATGCTGTGCAAGACCGTAAGGCTATAGCCTTGCATTTTGCCAGGTTTCGTCATTTTTTGTCATTTTTGAAAATCCTCGAAACGATGAAAAACGTAAGGCTATAGCCTTGCGTTTTTTCAAAATTTCGACATTTTTCGAAAATGCTCAAAAATGCTCAAAACGATGAAAAACGGCATGCTGTGCAAGACCGTAAGGCTATAGCCTTGCATTTTGCCAGGTTACGTCATTTTTTGAAATTATATAAAAATCCTCAAAATCATGAAAAACCCTAAGGCTTTTTTTTTCCCGAATTTTCGACATTATTCAAAAATCCTCAAAACGAGGAAAAACAGCATGCTGTGCAAGACCATAAGGCTATGGCCTTGCGTTTTTGCCAGGTTTTGTCATTTTTCAAAAATCTTAAAAAATCCTCAAATTCATGAAAAAAACGTTTTTTTTTTCTTCGATATTTCGACGTTTTTTTCGAAAGGCTCAAGCTCAAAACCATCCAAAAATGGGTAGCATTGAATAACAGTGATGCACACAGTCCTTTTCACTGTTATTTACAGTGAAAAGGACAGTGAAATGGACAGAAAAGGACAGTGAAAAGGACGGAAAATGACAGTGAAAAGGGCTTATTCATTTTGTGTCAATAAAATAACACCAAATGCCCTAAACCATCATGATATGGTACATTACTGCAGGTGTTTGCATTTATTTGGCTTAATTAGTGGCCTAGTTATTTTAGCTGTATATTACTTTCAAGCAATCCCTTGCTATAAACCCCTGCTGATATGAGTTGAATAGGCATTGCAGGCCTATGTCATAATTGATACGTGTCTGTGCAGACACTATGCGCTCTGCATAGGGAAGAAAAATACTCCGGTGTAGGTGAGCTCTTTGGCTGGTGGCGGCCCAGGGGCCCATCATTTCTAGATGCGTCTATGCTGTTATACCATTAGATCGAAACATTCTAAAATAAAAGGGATTCCATTTTAGTCTGCCTGAGTCCAATGCTTTTCTACCAGTCTTCAGTCCTTATCCATATTTGCTGTCTCCATTCTCAATAGAAGTCTATGTAAAGAGCCCCCATTAGATCATTCTCAAATAAAAATCTATTTCGAAGAGTCTCCAGTGTAGGCCTATCATTCTCAATAGAAGTCTATGTAGAAGAGCCTCCATTGGACCGTTCAAAGAATGTAGAAGATTAATGGTCATTTTGATCTGTATGTTTGACTGTTTTGTTTCCCAAATCCAGCCTGGTTTTATATACAAAAGCAAAATAAGTCTTTAGTTTTCAAATGGTGGTCTGTGGCTCAAATGCTGAATAAACATTCTGAATAAACAGTGGGCATCAAAAATGTTGAAAACCACTGCCTTAGAATATCTGTGGAGTCTGGAATCACCAGTCACCCAGGACTGTAGCCTATATACAGTACATTTCCCACCCACCGCCTTTCCCCCCTCCTTGTACATTTCTCTTTTGCCCTTTACCTCCACTATGACTTTACAGAAGTGAAAAATTTCTTTAAATGCTGTGATCAAATGAACAGGGTCACAGGGTGGCTATCATTGTGAACATGTGTAGGCCTATGTCCACTCCAAGCTACCAGTATAGGCTGTTGAGTTGTGCTTAAATTGTAGCCTACTGTAAATCTCCAAACTGTTAATACAAAACTCAGGCAAAATATTTACCGGTATTTCAGTTTAACCCTGAACAGAACACTAAACTTAATTTTTGTTACTCCATCACAAGTATGTTACGGGTATGTTTTACCCAACGTAAACTATGTAATAAAAAAAATCTGATAATACATGGAAGTACAGCAATACATGGAAATTTGGGCTGCTCTTCTTTTATATTTCATCATGACTTTTCACAAAAAAAATGAAATCAATTACGTATCATTGGGGGGGGGGGGGGGGGGGGGGGGGGGTGCATAGGCCCATGCATGGTCTCGGACAACATTTTATAGTATGCCATTTTTTGTCGTAGGATGTTTGAAAAATTCCAAATTGAGAAAAGATTGACGTTTTCTGCAACACTAGTTGCAGATTTCCCTTCACACCCCCTTAGTTGCCCATGTTTAGTGTAGGAAAGTCCCTATACTGTATCGGTATCGGAAAAAGTATCAGAACGGCTCTTTTTTGCCATATCGGTTCATATCGGTATCGGCAATACTGTATCAGTACCAGAAAATTATCAGTATTGACCTATTATAGTATGTTGTTTTTCTCGATTTCGTCATTTTTTTTAAATTCTTCAAAAACGAAGAAAAAAAGCATACTACAGCATGTTGTCCAAGACCACGCACTACAGCCTGTCGTTTTTTCTTTTGATTTCGTCATTATTTGAAAATCCTCGAAAACAACGATTTTGACATACAATACTATGTCGTTTTTTTTTCTTGATTACATATTTGAGATATGGCCATTTAATCTCTGTCTGGGAGGTGGAAAGTGACAGCTTTCTGAGGCATAGATTTTGGTAGGGGAGACAGCAAGATCAATTTGCGACCGCGACATGCCGCAACGGTTACAAACTTGTCTCTAAACCATGCCTAACCATGCCTCTGACTGTTATGCCTGTGGTCGAGACCATTATGAAACGGTTGCAACCGCTATACAAAATGGTTGCGACGTATGCCGCAATCGCAAAATTATGTCACAGAAGTTGACGACTGTTGGTCATCCCTTGTGCCGTACGTCACGGTCACAAATTGATTTTGCCACTCCTGTATGGGAAACTTTTGTGTTGTATGTTATTTAGCATGCCCAGTACTGCCAGAATCTATCGATCCTTTGTATCAATTGCAACCGTATATTCACTCAACTAATAAAAAAAAGGTTTACAATGAAGACGGCAAACTCTTAACAATAAAAATATCAATCTTTATTTATTTGAGATATACCAAAGATAAACCTTATTCTATAATACCATAACAAATTACACAATAACTATACAACAGTAAACAAACTGTAATCCCATTAGTCATTTTCTTTAAAGTCAGAGACCACAATAGTCATCTTTCTTGGCTTTTGAATCTTTTTTTTAACCCGTTTTTGTGCATGTGTGTCTGTGGAATGATTGAATGCAACACTGAATTTCCTGAAACATCAACCCAAATATAATGTTATGAGACAGTTAATAAAATCTTCTGACGTGGGAAGTGGTGTTTTTGGTGACACAAATGCATACACTCAGTGGTAAAAAGGTTCACTCTTCTAAAGGAACACCATAGGATTAAGAATATTATAATTATTAATTGGATGGATTCATCACATTGCAATCATTCATTCATAGAAGTTTTAATATATCAGTGGCCTGTACAGGCTACTTACTGTATATGGACTTTACTAGGAGGAAAGTTCCTTGGAAGCTATTTACATTGTAGCCATGCCATTAATAGTACAGTATATCATATGAATGATTAAAACAAAAAATAGGCTGCCTTGAACACCATCACAATTTACTGTAAGACCTGAAAGATTCTCAAAAAGTCCATGGTTGTAAAAATCATTACTGAAATGAATTGGAGTACACGGAAAAGTACACATAAATACCTACCCATAAATCTACTCTCAATGTGCTTCTCTTTTAGTACAACAACAAAAATACATTTATTTGGTTTACAGTCAAGAAAATTGATTGAGAATGAGAATGGATGAAGCAATGGCATGGCAGCTCTGCATGTTCACTCCATCCTCATAATCAAAAACAACAGCAATAAAAATACAACATATTAAATGAGCCATGTAAAATGCACAGTAGACTGAGGCTGATACAACACGACATATTGGCATTATGTAAAAAGGGAATTTGGGAAATGGGAAAAAAACATCATAACAACAGAGAACGGGGTTTGTGATTTTAACAGCTGCTCCACACTGCAGATGTTTTTTCTTCTTTTATTTCGCAGTGCAGATGTGTCGATGTCTTCTCTCCCTCCGTAATACTATAAGACTAAACTAATCCCGACTCTAGCATTCTACACATTACTAAACACACGACAAGACAAAATAGAAGTCACTGAAATACCTACTCGTTTGACTTCGATCTATTATTGTCTGATGTGCCATACTTCATTTGGATCACCTGTGGCTCAATAAGGTTCCAGATTTTTTGTCAAACAAGGATCTCCTGCTATTTGTAACACATCTAGCATGTTTTTGTGTAATGCAATTTCAACACTTTGATTTATGCAGTTTATAGCAACGGTAATCTCACTGTGTACACGTGTGTCTAATGTGTATGAAAATGGATGTGGGGTTTATGTATGATATGCATTCACGTGTTATCACACCAGTATGAACTGAAACCTTTTTGCATTCGTGAATCGTTCCATTTTCTGATATTAAGAACTGTTATCTGGCCCATGCACACAGATCTCTCTCTCACATCTCGTGGGACAGCGCAGCGACTCCGTTGGCTTGCACACTGGGGACTGCATTGGGCTGACCATTAGCCTTGGTGGGCCCAGCGCTGGGCTGGCTAGCAGGCGGCTGAGAGTTGGGGTCGGTGTTGGACTCGTTTAACCGGCGAACTCGATACATCTCATAGTGGATGCTGCCTGTGATGTCTTTGATGTTCTGCATGTGCGTTCTGAAATGAAAAAAAGGCCACAAACTCGTAAGCATGATTGTCCCTTGCATACAGTACATGTCAAACTCAAGGCCGGGGGTGGGGGGCAAATCAGGCCCTTGAATCAGAACTGGCCCGCTGTTACATTGCACACACCATGTTAAGAATGAATGAAGAATGATTTTTTTTACTTTCTCCACTCAATTGATTTACCCTGAAAGCAGTGTGTTGTGAAGAATGGATGGCAGCTGGAGTGTTTGTACCATTTTTTTTACTTTGGCCTGCTGTGTATTTGCGTATGACATCCCTGGTCTAATGTGTGGAAAAAAATGTTATGAGTTACAGCAGGTGTAGGCAACCTTAGGCACGGGTGCCAAAATTGGCACATCAGAGGGTGAGCACCAGTGTGAGAGATGTCATATCTGTATGTCAATTATATCCTGCACATAATTCTACATTCATTCAACCTCACATTCATTGACACCAACTGCAGAGACAGTGTGTCTAATAATCATACATCCTAAAAGAAAACATAATGGGTGCTTTGTATGGACAATCAAAATTAACTCGTGGCACCGTTGAGGTGTTATGGAAGCCCAGCTTTGCTTTGATAACGGCTGTAAATTAATTTGTATTATTCGGCCTTATGTCTCACACCTTCCTGTTGACAATACAATGCAGATTCTCTCTGGACAGTTAGTTGGTCAGTTAAGCAGAGTAATACCATGGACAGGACAGCAGTTACTGATAGTTTTGGCTCTATGGGCAGGTGCCAAATCGAGCTGGAAAGGAAAATGAGCATCTCCATGAAGCTTATCAACAAAAAAATATTATATTGTAAAATATTATAATTCATTGAGATAGGATTTTGGGGTTTATATGAGCTGTACACCATAATCATCAAGATTAAAACAAAAAACAAACAAACAAATGTTTTTAAATGCACACTAAATGCACAGCGAAGAAATTTCAAATTTCTTCGCTGAATAGTCAACCTCGATTGAGAATGTACATGTAGGAAAGTTTCACTTTTTGTATTATATTATGGAACAAAATTAACTTATACTGTACTGTATTTCGGAACTATATTATTTGACTTTTAATGTTCTTCTTACACAATGAGTCTTACAGTAAATACTGAGGGTTGTCTTATAACCACGGTCGTCTTACAGTATATTCCTGACAATATGGTGTAATTTTGTTGTGGTGTCATAATTAAACATAATGTAGATATGGCAAGAAAATAAAAATACAACACTTCCATTTCGAAAAGGTTGCCTATACCTGAGTCACAGTATTGCCTGTGGCATGTATTGTGGTCATTTTCACAGATAAACAGATCTTCCTTCCAATACAACTACACACAAGCATTAGTGTCATCCAGGGTTAGTGGATGAACAATAATACCACAGATCTGCTTTGCAGGACTGGGACTTTGAGGTCTAGACACCAGTGAAACCATCAAAGGTTTGGCTAAAATGACATCAGAAAATGATTTTATGTTCTCCAACTAGAACGCTACCTGATGAGAAGGTCTCGAAGGTAAGCAAATTCACAGTGTGCAATATTCTCAACTGCAAAAAAAAGAGAGACAAAGGAATGTTAATTACACTATATGAAAGAAAACCTCCACATTAGGACATAATGCATGCAGAACAGGCACTGATTATTGCCTTTGGTTTAATATATAGAGGGAGAAACAATTCAGAACAGTAGGCACATATGTACAGTTACTGATACTACAATGAAACCCTCACTTCACTGCATACCCAACCAACACACTTGCGTTGTTCCATCTCCCAACACTGGGTGGCAGATTCGTACTAAAGTCAGCTGAAGGACGTTCTCCAACTTGACATCTGCAGCAATTTCTTTAAGTCAAGATAATACCTACTTCGCAGTAATTTAATACAGCTCAACTGCCACCCCGCCACGGCTGGTGCCTCCCTCTGATAGGGCAAACACATGTTTGAATTATAGATTTTGTCAAAAAAAGAATACTATTTTTGAAACGCTTTGAAATCCAAGGGCAGGAAATTAAATTCTCCTTGAGCGAGAGCAACGCAACAGCTGCGTCTGGGAGTGTTGATTAGTGGCGGGGAGAGAGAGGGAGAGAGAGCGCACTCCCAAGTTAACTAGCAAAAAGCAACTACACCAGCCCCCAACCCACCAGGAGTCCAGGAGACATTGAGAGACCCTGAAACTTAATTATACTTTCTATTTTATTTTCATACATTCTTATTTTTGCTCTGTTTTCTTCTTTCTTTATTTTCTCGCCATGTAAAGCACTTAGAGCTGCATTTTATGTCATGAAAGGTGTTGTACACCTTTCTTCTTCTTATTATTATTATTATGCATAAAAGTAGAAGAGCCTCCACTAGACTGGCCCCATGACGTGAATGGAGTTGTCGTCTATAGGAGTAGTAGTCTATAGTTTTAGCCGCTGAGTGCGGTGAATGTCAAGAGTTTTTTTTCTCCGCCCTTTCCCAATAATGGTGCACTCAACACGGCTCAGGGAACACAGACTACGGCGAAATAGATCATCATCAACCATGCTCAACATTGGATTTTACCGGTGCAAGCAATCTCGATTTTTTTCTCGCCAATTGCATCGATAGCCAGTGACAGAGCCGATGCACTCGCATCATGCAAGTGGGTGTCAATGTATCGCTTGATATCGATGAATCTCGACATGACTTTGTGTGATGTTTTTCTAGGTTTTTAAATGTTTGATAAACAAACAAGGTGGCTGCCATTGTGCACAAGCGTGAGCCCAACGGGTTTGTCCATTCACAGGCAGCAGTTTGGTATTGAGTTGTGCTCGAATTGTACTATAAATCTCCAAGCTGTTAATAAATAAATTTGTCAATCAATCAAGCAGAAGAAACGAAGAGTGTTGGTCATGATAAAAGGAGGGCTTAAGATGGGGTCAAATGCATATTTTGTGGAAGGATCCAGTGCTCCAGACGTCGCGTCATTCCTCCATCCAGACCTCTAACCCTAACCCCAATGTTTGCCCTTCCAATTGTTCCCTGGCTACCCATGCAGGCCAACCCCAACCCTTTCAGCGTAAGAAAACACTCACTCATCCCTAGGATGAGGCAAGGACACCCCTGCACCAATCATGCCACCAATCATGACAGACAAGCTGGCCCCATACCATTTTCGCCTGCCCCCCCAATTGGGAAATGTTACATCCGGGCCTGCCCTCTCTCCTTGGCAGCACGAGAGCTAAGCATAGTCCAGCCAACATAAGAAAAGGTAAGGAAATGTGTGTGCGCACACGTGCAGGTGTGTGTGTGTGTGTGTGCTCACGTGCAGGTGTGTGTGTGTGTGTGTGTGTAAGGAGTGAGCTCACTGACACACCATCTCCCTGCATTATATCACAGCCACAGACGGTTCTGTAAATCTCCCTCCTCCTGTCTCTTAAATCTCCCCAGTTATACCAAGCCAATCACAAACATGGACATGATAAACACATGCACGGCTCGGTGACGACGGACAGACGCTTTAAATCAGTCGAACATACAGTATGCTGGCTGCAGTTGCTAAGTTTTGCACACAATGGTTAATCTACCGTAAATCAGGCAATGGTAAATCTGATCGGAAATGGTGACCCATTTCCCCTTTGCCTGTTTGTTAGGAAAATCCACGACCAGCTGTGCCTGTGTGTGTGTATGTGTGTGTGCGAGGCCACGTGCGTTCATGCGCATGTGTGAGTGTATTTATTTTACCCTCTATGGTTCCCCACTTTGTTTTCCTGCCTAGAATTCGCTTTCCATTGACCTGGTACTCCTGGTCGCTTCCCACCACAGCAAAAGGGATCATCTCCTGTTGAGTGAGTATGACACACACACACACACACACACACACACACACACACACACACACACACACACACACACACACACACACACACACACACACACACACACACACACACACTTGACATCTTCCATCTCTGAAGGGGGGCGATGGGTGTGTACTAGAGTACTTCGGGTTAGCCCGAGACCCGATAAAGCCCGAGCACCGACCCGGCCCGTGGCCGGTTCCGGTTCCGTTTACAAGAAATGACATCCGGGCACAAACGGGCCGGTTCCGCGATGTCGCGGGTTCGTTCAGGCCGGTTCCTGCATGTCCCCTGCATGTCCCGGGTACAATCAGGCCGGTTCCGGGGCGTCTCGGACCTCGGGTTACACCCAAAACCCGGGGATTGGCCGCCACAGCTGTCAATCACCCTCGTCATCCCCCCCTTGTTCTCCTCCGGCCAGTGAGAGGCGAGCATTGAGTCACGTGACTTTAGCATAGCAGGAAGTTACTGCATACGTCATCATCACAACAACAACACCCCCCCCCCCCCCCCCACACACACACACACACACACACACACACGAAGACCGGCAACAACTTAACTATCGTGATAATAATAATTATTAAGATAAGCAATAAAGACTATGGTCTGCTGCTGGTGCGACAGAGACCACAAGAACAAAAAAGAAACTACTCTTCCACAACGGAGATATGAATTGTGTGATCTACCATCACGAGACGGCAGTTATAATAGTTGACTATGGATTATTATTTTTATTCACACACAATGGTGGATGGCTAAGAAGAAAAGTACAGCTACTACTGGGATTCAACATCTAAAGACGACGTGGATTTATTTTCTATGCTGTGAGTCGAGTCCGTGTTCAGCATGGTGTTCAACCATGTACAACTAACAGTAAGCTTCCGTCTTATTCATAATATACTAGTAGAACTCATTAAAGCGTTCGGACATTTCGGGTACTCGGACATTTACGGTTCGGACCCATGATTTCAATAATAGCACCGGGCTCGTCTCGGAGCCGGGTTAAATCATCCCGGGCGTTCAACGGTTCGGAGCCGTCATGTTAATTATAGCACCGGGCTCGTCTCGGAGCCGGGTTAAATCATCCCGGGCATTCAACGGTTCGGAGCCGTCATGTTAATTATAGCAGCGGGTCCAAAGCGGAGCGGCTCCGATTACGTCCGGGTCTGAACCGGGCCGGTTCCTTGAAAATGGACCGTGAAGGACTCTAGTGTGTACTGAGAAGTTTCATTATGTATACGAATGACAGTCAAAGCCCACAATAATGATCCACAATTTATAAATGATGGATAAGGGGTCAGGACATCTAGGACTTTTTCGGGAGGGGTCAGATTAAAATTATGGACTTGAAGACTGTTATATGCCTTAACGGCTCTGTGATACACATTGTACGGCTATCATACTGTGGCGGTTTACATCAAAGCCTATTTGAACTCACCCTGATTTTGTCATTGATCATCCTGTCCTCTGCATCTTCGTCAAACTCCTTTTGAGGGTACACGTCGATTCCATTGGCTCTCAGCTCTTCCCTAATCTGCAAGGAGATAACATTTGAAAACATTTTACAAGTACCCCTAATTTTTAGAACATTGCAGCTCGTTATTCAACACACAAGATTTCCATTATTTCTTCGGGAGAACATTGTATATAGGGCTAAACAGTTTTTAGCCGTGCCAGTATTTATAACCCCGGCGATTGCAACTTGATTTCATTTGCATGTACAGTAGCTGTGTATTAAAGTGAATGACAAATAATTAACCTCTTGAAGTAATGAAGACGGATAGTCTAGGATAGTCTATGTAAATAATTGTGGCTGCATGATCGCTACAGATAGCTAAAATCCAACCTCTATACCAGGGGTGGCCAACCTGTCATAGGCTCGTGAGCCACATGCGGCTCTTCAGATGGTTTCATGCGGCTCTTAAGGTGCTTCCACATGGAACCGTCAAAAACGCTCCGCCTGGCGCACTCATGCATTCCCTATAACAGTGGTTTTCAACCTTTTTATACCAGGCCCAACCATTTATTCAGAATTTGAGTCACGGAGGACCACCATTTGATGACATTTTAGCTCCACAGACACCAAAGCTAAAGATTTTGTTTACTTTTGTCAACAATTAATCTTCTACATTCTCTAGTTGTGTAGACTTCTGTCTAACCAACTTTACATCATTTAGCCTGGGGACCACCTGGAATCCTCTCAGGGACCACTGGTGGTCCCCGAACCACCTGTTGAAAACCCCTGCCCTATACAGTGGTGCCCAGCCACTCGACCAAGGACTGATTCCTAGTCCACCGTGGAGGTGTATGTGTATGTTTTTTGACTTGTCAAATACTTTTTGGGGTTGTAATCCCTGTTTCTAAAGATATTTCTATGTTTTAATAGTGTGTCTTTGCATTGCGCACCTGCACACAAACGCACATGTCTTATGGCAGGAGAGGGGAAACCTATTTGCGACCGTGATGGCCGTCGCGGCGGTTTTATAACCGTTGTGACCGTTTGATGTGGCTCTTTGCAGTAACACAGTGAAAAACGTGGCTCTTAGTCTGTGACCGGTTGGCCACCCCTGCTCTATACCATAACAACTCCATATAGTTAAGGATTTATAGCAGATTTTTGACCAATCTGGGAACTGAATCATTACCCCAAAAAAGTCTTCACCAGTGTGTTTCTAATGGTAATAACATGTACTAAAATGTTGAAATTTAACACCCATGGGAAACGTCCAAAAAACAACAACAAAAAAAAGTCAGGGTACCACATCACATACTAATGTTTTGGCTTCAAATGGTTAGTGAATAGTGAATTTCAACATTTGGTAACACTTTCTATGACACCCACATCAACATTTTAGTACATATTATTAGACATCTTTAGAAACTTTCCCCTACAAATGTTACCCACAGAGAGTCCTACTAATTGCCCAAAAGTACACAAAACTACCCAGAAGTACCCAAAGGTGCGCAAAAGCATACCCAAAAGCACCCAAAAGTACCCAAAAGCATACCGAAAAGTACCCAAAACTACCCAAAAGTACCCAAAAGCACCCAAAAGCATACCCAAAAGTACCCAAAACTATCCAAAAGCATACCCAAAAGTACCCCAAACTACCCAAAAGCATACCCAAAAGTACCCCAAACTACCAAAAGCACTCAAAAGTACCCAAAACCATACCCAAAAGTACTCAAAAGTACCCAAAAGCTTACCCAAAAGTACCCAAAAGCATACCCAAAACAACCCAAAAGTACCCCAAAATACCCAAAACTACCCAAAAGCATCCTACCCCAAACTACCCATAACAACCCAAAAGCACCCAAGTACTACTACTACTAAGTCTGTAGCCAGGTTTCCATGCGCACAAACAGGTCTTGCGAAGAGAATGTTGAATGGAAAAACTTCAAAATGCGAATAAGTTTCCATTTTGTGCAAAAATACTTTTTCGCTGAAAGGTGGAGGATTTTGGAGCGCATCGAAAGAGACTAATGAACAAATGAGGGATGGAAACAGCTTGCGAAAAGACTTCTAATTGGAAAGCACTGGACATGCATTATAGCGCACTTCTGCTCTGCTCTGCCGATGAGAGCATTGTTAATGTAAGTTGTATTTCTACAAAACCTCTTAGACGCAGACATCCAAGGAGACTCTCCGTATGTCCTTGGCCAAAATGTAGCCTAAATGTAGACTCCCATCACGTTTGTTCATGAAAGTCACAAGGCAACTACAGGTCCAATATTTACAGTATCTGTATGTTCATGCATGATAGCTGCTGAAGATATGCAAGTGATATCATACATAAACAGCTGTTTTACACGGCCAGGCTCTGCCCTTAGATATTATTCATTTCGTTAATAAAGTTAAAGCCTTTTTCCCCCGCATGTGTCATGCTGTAGATAACATGATGTAGTCTACAATATCACAGTAGATCAAGTAGATCTACAACAAATCAGCAGGCTACCGAATCTCACAAGCGCTCTGGTTCAGGAAAACAGTTGTGTAGATATTAGGATTGTAAGCTATATTAATTATTGTTATTTATCTTGCGACAGCAGAGCCAGAACAGCCGATCTGCATAGCACAAAGGAATTATAGTTCAATAGGAAAGCAGGCAGTCTATTATGGACTAGAAAAGAAATAAGGTCCGCAACACTGGATTAGAGACTCAGCTCCTTTGCTTTAGTCAACGTTTCGATCATTTGTGATCTTCTTCAGGAATGAAGAAGATCACAAACGATCGAAACTTTTGGGCAGACAAAAGGTTCCTATAAGCACTCTTGGAGACAGAGGGAGGGAAGTGCGCATACACACGCGCGCACACACAACACACACCCACACACACCCCCACACCCACACCCACACAATCAATCAATCAATCAGGACCAATCAGGACCAAACCTTTCTTCATTTATCATCTCACCATCTCAGTGTTGGCTTGCAGCTAAATACCAAGTCAATGCCTGTTGTGCAAGCACACACACGCACTAGTACAGTAAAGCATATAATGACCATTACTGAAATCATGTACTGTATACACAATATGGTGACACAGACATCAACAAGGACCCTATTATTGAATAGAGGCACTAGAGGCCCGTCAACGACTTCAATAAACACCGTCATGCTGCTTGGGGCCGGCGGTCCCGACGCTAAGCGACTCCTGATCTCCATGACACAGAGGAGATAATTGCAGAGGTTAACCTCCGCTATACGAAAAACAACAGCCAGACATAGTTATGGCTTATAAAATGGCTGCCCGATATCCACTATATGTCTTTATAATGACTTATTTACAAGGCGGAGCGTCACAGACAGAGGCAAACGGCCCTTTTCTGGAGTGATGTGCTCTAAAATGAATGACTGTTCTCCTGCACAATTACTACTTTGACTATTTGGTCTGTGATCAAAGGCATTATTGTGTATCCTTGGAAGACTTTCTCAGGGTTCCATCATATAGGGTGACATTTAACCAAAAGACAAAGAAAAGCCACATCTACGGCCAGCGAGGGGAACATGAGCAGAGGCACACAGCTGGACAGACATAAGGCAGACCTCTAATAAAATAAAATAAAATAACTCCTGGTAACTTTCACATGTCCACTTGCAAGCAAGAGGAATGGCAATGGAAAAAGAAAAGTTTGGAAGGAGAGTTTTTTAAGTCAATAATCCTCACTTCCCTACAGTACATAGTGTGTGGCCAACCAAAGCAACACTACTGTAAGCCCGCATTCTCTCTGCCCGGCGCTGGTCCATTTCCTGTTGTGTTCTTACTGGACCGTGTTTGCCGTCGTCGTTGAGGGAAACTCTGGCCACAGGGCGCAAGTTTTTTTTACCCTAGGATGGGTCGTTTTGTTACGGTTTGTGATTGGTTATCAGTTGAGTAGAGAGCGTTGCCTATGCCTCACAAAGCATAGATGCATGGATTACAAGTCGGCGCAGCAGTCCACTAGCCTATAGGCAGCTGGCAGATTTGGGGTTCTAGTAGAAGGTAAAGCTCCGCCCGTGCAGACGGTGCTTTCTGTGGTTACTACTAGTAGTAGCAGTGGGGTAAAACAAGCGCTTCTTCCCAAACCCATCCTAGAGATAAAAATGTCGCTCACAGGGCCCTACTCTGCCCAGCATGTTTGCTCAACTCTAGGATTTGCTACTCCTGTGCTTCTGGTTCCCTGTGGTCGCCGCTACGCCACACTGCCACCTGTTCACTTCAACCCAAGAGGACAATGACCAAGAGGGTCGTACTTACGTTGCTTCCTGACTCTAGAAGAAGGGGGCGGGTACAATATTAGGAGACGGGAAGTATGTTGGAGTCTATTCATTTCCAATGGTAGAATGAACGTGAACACAACTTATGATCCATTCCTTAACTCCATGGACACTGAACTAAATACTGGACCCGATCATCAAAAGGCATATACGGTATTATTTACAGCATATTCATAGTAAAATGGCTTTTAAACAGAACAGAAGAAATTTCACTTTGTTATCAATTATTCTTTATCCCACCGCCCAACTCTCGTGAGATTTGTTAGGAGTCAGGAAGAGTCTCTTTGTAATCTGCAGTTTCACATACGACAGATAGGGGGCTCTGATCTAAACCATTACTACTTAGAAGACCATTTGGAGGCTTTGTAGTCCATATCATTTATATTAGTGGCGCCAATGGGAGTATGGCCATCTTTATAAATAGAGTATCTTTGCTTCAACTATAAAGCATCAAGTTTATACTTCCGGGTTCATCATACAGGATGTTGTTAGGACAGCAGCAGCGCAAACTGTTAGCATTAGCTGCTCCTCTTTGGCTGTCCCAACCATAGATATACAGTGTATATAAGAAAGCTAAATGGCTCGCCTGCACTGCCCGCCAATGGGGAGTGACGTTGTTATGTGGCGGCCATCTTGCCAGAGTAGAGCATAGCATTGTGTCTATGGGCATATACTTTTTAAATGACGATAACTCGCATATTTTTCAACCGATTTTCAAACGGATTGGTTTGTTGTAAATGTCAGGGACGTCCACATACATATGAGCTGTTATATGATGTTTTTAGAAAAAAAAAAAACATTTAGCAAAAATCATAGCCACGTTGATAACGTTCATAATTAAGTAATCAGTTTGTAAATCTGTCTAGTTTTGAGCGAGTTATAGCGTTTTTTGTTTGGGCTGCCATAAAGCATAATGTATTGAGTACTCTGGTAAAATGGCCGTCATGAACGACATCAGAGGTCCGCCTCAAGACATCTAGCCTTCTATATATATCTATGGTCCTCCCGACAGACATTTGGATGTCAACAGCCGTGCGAGACATCCCTAAATAGGCTGTGCGCCAGGGAAGCATGTTCTTTTATTGGAGGAAAAACATTAACATGATGAAGCACAACTTGATGATGTGATCAAGTTGTGTTTCACCATGCTAATGTTTTTTTTTTTTCAGACCTCCATTTCTAGGAAACACAAATGGGGGGAACACAACATCTCAAGAACTGTATATGAATGACATAGTAAAATGTTGAACATGGGTGGACTTCTCTTTTAAGTGGGATTATTATACCACTAGAGTAGACCAGTGAATGGCTGAGAACTTGGCAGACGTCTGGCTACGGTCTCCCTTTCTTCACCCAGTAATTCTCTGGTAATGACGGGGCTAGCGTGCTCCATTGGGCAGAAGTTCTCCCTTTTTGAAACGCTGTACTGTAAATAAATACATTTAAAACAAAAAAGGGTCTTAAACACTTCCTTCTGAACCAAACATGACTTTCGACGTGTTATGGCTATTGAGACGACGTGCCACTTCCCAGGATGGGAGCACCGTTCGTGGCTTTATCCAGATGTCTTTTGTTTGTGATGTCTGGCACTGCTTTATATGGTACCTACCAACCAGGGAGTGTGAGAAAGAGTGAGTGTTCGTCAGGGCTGTCCCTGGCCTTTCTGTTGCCCTACGCACAAGTAGCTGCTTGTTGCCCCCAAAGCCCCCCCCCCCCCCCCCCCCCCCCCCCATGTCTACCGCCCTGACTGATCGATACATAAATACATACATAAAACACAATATTAAGATAACAAAAATCAAATGATTTACTTCAAGGCGTGATCTTCTTTTCAAGAAGATGGCTCTAGTTTATTGTCATTTGACAGCAGGTTATATTCTAGGGTGCTAGGGTTTTTTGTCTTTGGTCAAGTGAGGTAAGTTTGTGTGACCTAATGGACCCTGAAACACAAATGACACATCTTATACTGGTGATATAACCCATTGAAGAAATTTGATGATAATTAGTGGGTTCCAGAACTCTTGTTGTTGATATATTATCAATGTGTCTGCAGAAAAGTAAAAAATACATGTTTTTGACAACAACCGGTATTTGTACAGCCTCTGGCATATAGAAACATTCATGCTCAGAAGTGTTTCCACATCTTAAAACAAACTTAATGGTGTGTAGAAACACTGTGGAAAGTTTCATGCTTTAGTCATAAAGTGCACAATTGGTTTGCTTAACCGCTGCACTACACGTGCGAAGAAGGGAGGGGGGAGCGCTTCAGCAACACACACACACACACACACACACACACACACACACACACACACACACACACACACACACACACACACACCACACACACACACACACACACACACACACACACACACACACACACACACACACACACACACACAGGCGGGATGGGACGGACGGTCGCGCAGAACCGCGCTGTGCCATTGCAACTTGAAGAAGCCAGCACAGGAATATATAATACTGCGCAAGTTGCGCAGCTCATTGTGGTGCCCCTGGGCAGAGTGCGTGCCCTACGCTCTCTGCGTATCCCGCGTATTGGGAAGGACGGAGCGAAAGAGTGGTGTTCGTGCATGCGTGCGTGTGCACGCATAATGTTATTCCTCTGTATTTTAAGCTACAATTTAAAGACCTTCAGCGGATTGTTACAGCTGGGATTGAGTGCATGCAAACGCATGCATGAAACGTTAATGTATAATTGTGTCTGTTCTCAGTAGAAACAGCTCAAAACTGCTAACTTTTCAGGATTCGAATTAAAAAAGCATCAGAAGTAGCAGACAGACAAGTTCAAACAACTAGTAGATCTGCTACTTTAGGTACTTTTGTGTGATGTGGGAGTATATAAAGTATGCCTCAAAGCATCCATTTAAAAATATATATATTTACAGGTTTTCTGTCATAAACACTGGGGCTATCCTGGCCTAACCTGAAATGATTTTAGCCTAGAGGGGCGGGGACCAACGCAGCCACGCCGGTAGATCGGGTAGATTTGATTTGACCTCACCAACATATCATCATCCCGAGCCGCTCCCCTGCCCCTACACTGCTGTGCTACATCACATCGTTTGGAGCCACGCCCACGCCGAAAGGTTGACTCCTTTCGCATAACACGAACGGAAATGAAAGCCTGGGTGTCGAGGCTACACTTGGGCGAATCGATCAATCATTCTTAGAAACCAACCAAGCAGGTCTATGGTAAATCAGACATTAACCACCCCCTTAGGCCAAATGTAATGATTTTTTGTTGCAGGGTAATTGGTTATTTTCTTAGTTAGATGAAAAGGACTTGTTGACAACAACATAAGTTCTGGACTGTCTGCAGGGCAAAGCATCAAAGTAGAAGTGACATAGAGTGGAAAAGGGCAAAAATATATACAGCTACTGTGTATATACTGTACATATTTAGATTTTTGGCTAAACGGTTACCTATAATACCCAGTACCTATTATAATTAATTAGATTTCCTCAAGACCCAAATTATTATTATGTCTAGGAAGAGTGCGATGACAATCCTAATCAAATTTTAGTCGACTATATTGGGGACAGCCTTAGGGCGTACGCGGGGACAGCCCTAGTGCGTACGCTACCCCCCCCCCAACACACACACACACACACACACACACACACACACACACACACACACACACACACACACACACACACACACACACACACACACACACACACACACACACACACACACACACACACACACACACACCTCTTACCGTCTGTTTGAAGAAGTCCCTCTCTTCTAGAGTGAGTGTGTCAGCTTTGGCGATGACAGGTACGATGTTGACAACCTTACTGAGACGCCTCATGAACTCCACATCCAGGGGCCTCAGACTGCAGAGGACACAACAGCAGTACCGCAAAACTGTTAGAACTTCTTTACGGTTCAGCTATGGTTGCATCGTGCGTATGCTTCTACTGAAATGACACAAAATTCTTACAGACAGTAGTCACATTTGTATGCTTTTAATTAAACCACACAAACTCAGGTGAACTTGTAACCTCTTGTTTGGACAGCATTGCTGCGTATACATTTTAGATCAGACTGAAGTATCTAGAGCTGAGCAGTCCTGCCCCTTTCCTGACGTTGGCTGCTAATATTTTGGACTGATTAAATAATTAGTAAGAAGAAAACAAAAAAAAAAATGTGTTTATTATTGTCATGATTTGTCATCGAGTTGGCTTTGTCTGTGGCATAATTGTTTTTATATAAATCATTTTTGCGAAACGTTTTTGGGAAAATGAATGGGGAAATTATTTCCGAACGGCAGGGCAACGTCATGAAGGTGGCGGAACTGCACAGCTCTTTAGAGTGACAACATAAGAGTGTGAGGAAAGAAGATACAGAATACAAGTTGAGTTTGGAACGCACAGCACAACATTGTACACGGCTAGTCATGCACCTGAAACTATTTAGCCAGTACAACAAAACAGCAAAATTACATTTCTCCCCTTGTGTTGCTCGTTCACCAACAAATGAAATATCTTTCAGTACTGGTACTGTATCTGCTAATGCTATAATAGATAATATTGGGGATATTGAAGAGTGAAACATGTTTTTTTTTTTAGTTGGGAAGGTTGTGAGAGAGTAGCCACTAGGGGGCAATCTTGGTCTATTGTATTCCCCAGATTGAGTCTGATCTCTTATGATTGAAATACACTGTTTATTGCACCATACTTCAACCATTCTGTTACAAGTTAATTAATTCAAAATGTCCTTGAGTAAAAGTACAAAAGCATTGATATCACAATGTTAATAAAAATAATAATAATACATAAATATTAATGGTTAAAACTCATAATTATTCAAATTAAACTAGGATTATTGGAGCCACCATACATAGCCTACTGCTAGTGGTCCATTCCACAGAGTAACTGATCAGAGAATAGATAGATCACTTGCTTTCTAAACAGTAGCAGATGGAATGTCCCTCAAGCGACCTCTGCCCTCCAATTAGCCCTGGTCATGCCACACAGGCCATGCCAGGAAAGCCAGGTAGTCTGGTAGTGGTACCTAACACCCTGGACAGCAGTACAGGAGGAGAGAACGGCAGATGGAGAAGGACTGATCGTACCATTAACAATAGATTTGTAGGCACCCTCTCCCAGTGGTTTTCACCCTTTTCCTACCAGGGCCCACCATTTATTCAGAATTTGAGCCACGGACCACCGTTTAATGACATTTTAGCCTCACAGACACCCAAAACTAAAGATTTATTTTGCTTTTCTCCACAATTCCAGGGTGGATTTCGGAGAAAACAAGACAGGCAAACAATAGTACAAAATGACCATTAATCTTCTACATTCTCTAGTTCTGTAAACTTGGGTTAGGCTAATTCACATGAATATTGTAACTCTTGAGAGTGTAAACGTGAAGCGCGGGTCCATTTGGGTTCATTTTTACGCTCTCAAAGAGCTACATCTGAGTTAACCAACTTTCCATCATTTAGCTGGGGACCACCAGGAACCCTCTCAGGGACCACTCGTGGCCCGTGGACCACCTGTTGAAAACCCCTGCTCTATGGAGATTTAGGATAGCTTTCTCTGCATGTGTGTTAGGATAGCTTTTTGTGAGAGTGTGTGTGGGGGGGGATCCTATGTCACACGTGTAAAAACACATGTTAAGTGTGCATGCGCAGCTGTGAGCACACATTAGTGTGACAAGGCATTTGACTGCGTGTGATGTGAACAGATGCGACTACATATGAATTGAGGTGCATCTGTGTTGTGCATCATATGCACGGGTGTGCACTGAGTACACACACACACACATACACACATACACACACGCACGCACACGCGCGCGCCGGCATGTGTGATGCTTGTTCTTCTGCATGAACAACACGCAAGTCATTTATACACTCTCACACACCGACCATGTGCACGCAAGCATGTCAGCACGTGTGTGTGCGTGCCACGCGTGCAGATAACAGTCCCCATAAGGTCACTCGATATAAAATCGGAGATGGAAGCCAATGTTATCTACACATATTATATGAAAGCGTCACTGTGGCAGAAAATGGCGGCCGCTCAACAAAATAGCACTCCCTTCCTGAATCTACAGTGACTCAGACTGTAACACTGTGTGGACAGATGCCTTGTTCTCAACTTAACCAAAAGAAACAAGAGGACAACCTAGCAGTTAATAGTGCGGTCGATTTGGCCATTATGAAATATGGGGAAGAAAAGAGTGCCTACGCTGAGCACTACTGTACTTATCTCAAAACCGCACACACATGTGCGCCGCGCGCACGCGTGCACACACATGCATGCACGCATGCACGCACACACTCACGCACACACAACATAAAATACCCTGAAGTAAAATACAGGACATGTAAAATACACCAAAGCCTTCATAAATCAAAACAAAAAGCCACATACTATAAAACCCGATATCTGTACTGATATTAGCTGACTTGGGCTACCAGTGTTACTGAGTATGCAATGAAGTAGATCTCCATCCTTTTTCCCTGCCTGGTGGAAGGCAGCCATATGGTTGAAGTAGCAGGGAGCTGTCCAGAGGCATGGCTTTGGCATTGTGTCTGTGTAATTGGTAACAGGCTGTTGTTTCTTTTTTTTATCCCACAATTTTGTAACCCATTTATTTCGCTCAGTGCCAAATCCCGATGTGATCCTGGGCTCTACCGTCCACAGGTCCACCAACCTGTGGAGGCAGTGGACTTGCGTCATGCTTCCTTCAATGCGTGAGGAGTCCAAGCTGCCTTCTTTTCACCTGACAGGTGGGCGTTTCCCCGTGTGTGCATACATCTAGATATGTCAGCTGGTAGGACTTTCCAAACTATCGCTGTAGTGTGCTTATAGGGGCCACGTCAGGCTAAACAGAGGAGGGCTGGGACTAACTGAGGAAAACACAACCGTTTGGCAGGGGAGAGAGAGAGAGAGAGAGAGAGAGAGAGAGGGCAGAGAGAGGTTTGGATCATGTTATGTGACGTGCACACAGCAGCGCTTGATCAAACTAATGCGTACGCGCGCGCGCACACACACACACACACACACACACAGCAGCTGCAGCGATATGAGGAGATGATGAGGGGGTCTGTCAAACAGTGGGACATGCTCTCACACACACACACACACACACACACACACACACACACACACACACACACACACACACACACACACACACACACACACACACACACACACACACACACACACACACACACACACACACACACACACACACACACACACACACACACACACACACACACACACACACACACACACACACACACACACACACACACACACGAATCCACCCACGTGTGCACCACTCGTCCCCCGAATGCCCTGCTGAGGAATGCCGAAGTGGACAACTGTTGAGTTACTGGTCCAACGAAATATGACCCCACTGCATACAAGTGCAATGAGACATTTGTTGCCGAGTGTGTGTGTGTGTGTGTGTGTGTGTGTGTGTGTGTGTGTGTGTGTGTGTGTGTGTGTGTGTGTGTGTGTGTGTGTGTGTGCGCGCGCGCCTCTGCAAATCTACTGTACATTCAGACCTCTCAGAACTTCTATATCCCAGCTGCATGCATATTTTGCATACGCGTGCAGACACATACAAAGTACGACATCTTTGCGTGTGTTTGTGTGTGCGTAAGTCTATCCATCTTGTCCAAGAGTGCACGCAAGGACACAGCCCTCATCACTACTGATAAATGTGACAAATTACAGATTCATCTTGGAGAAAATGACCCTAATCACTCACGAGGCAGCAGCAGCAGTGTGGTTTGTATTATATAGGCATTAGGTGAGGGCGCCTGAGCAAGAACAAAAACGAGCTACAATACGTAAATCACCTCCACCTGGGGATGTTTAAAGAGAGACGTGCACAATGTCCAGATAGGGTGCACAGGGTTGTGCCCTGTTGACAGACGGTCTTCATTCCCCCCTAAAGGACTGTTATTTTGTTGTTATTCCAGCGAGTCTTTGCGCGCGGACATCGTTGGATGTAATCTATTGATCTCATTCTCTTTTAGTATCCATTACAAACCCAAGGGCTGAACTTTTTCCCTTTTCCGTCGGGGCCCTTCAATTCAGTCCAATTAAAATGTACTGGTAGCCAACTCTTGTCATGTGGGACCAGACCAGAAACCTGTCAGTGGTCTATTCTGGATTTCCAGCCTATGGTTAGGTAAACGTTCCAATGCAATATTATCCAGTGTTCTATGTGCATTAATTCCTGCAACCATGAAATGCATTTTTGCATTTCTACAAGACAAATTAACATTTGGAATATACAGTATACTGTTGATGTGAGAAGGCCAGTGTTGAGAGGTAGCAAAATCAATTTGCGGCAGCGCCAGGTATCGCGCCAGGTATGAATCTGTTGTGGCAAAATGAACTGCTGCAGCAGTTGCCTACTAAACCCAACCCTAACCCTAACCTCAGTAAAACCTATGCCTAAACCTAACCTTAACCCCCGACCGTTATAACTGCCACGGCAGTTAGCCACGGCAGTCAGTAAAACTGCCGCAGCGGTTAGGGATAAATCTGTAGTAACAGATGCTTTGCTATGTCACATCATGTGCTATGTCACATCATTTGGAGCAACGCCAATCCGGAAGGGTAGTCTCCCCCTTCTAGGCCTCTGCGGCTAACGAGAATGAAATGAATGGGTGACGAGGCTATAGCGCAATGTAGTGTAGTACTCTGTGACCTTTATTTATCATCTATGAAGGTTAAAAAAAAATGACCCCCCATGAAAATCGCAAAAAATGCAGGGAAAATGAGAGCCTCAAATCCATATGGCCCTCATCAAGTAAAATGGTAAGGCACAATATGGTAAATTATCTAAATTTCATTCTGCTGAATCCAATCCAAGCGTTAGTTTCGCTCAAAAAACACTTCTTGGGGAAACAATAGCCAGAGCTGTCATCACAAATGTGATGAGGTCAGCACATTTGACCACCGTGGGCAAGTTCTTATGGCAATTTTAGTCTAAGTAGTGGTTATTAGGTATGTAGTTAAAACTACTAGTTATTTTTCATAATTAGAATACTGGAAAAACGGCATGAGCGCTGTATACTTTTAACGGTGCTTTCACCACTTCAATGCCCCCTGTTCCGCGTCAGACCTAGCACAGTATATGTGCCTCCTACAGTAGCGTGACCATACAATAGCTTACTGTTCCCAAGCCAACTATACTGCTATACGGAGTAAAAAGACTGCTTCTCTTTCTCTCTCTGTGAAACCTGACCCTTAAAGTGATACCTCAGTGTCTCAGAGGACACGATGGCTTCCACATGCGCTCCAAAGACAGTGTGAGAGAGTGGGCGGGAAAGAAAAAAGATGGATAGAGAGATGGAAGTGGTTAATCAGCCCAAGACACCAAGGGAGATTCCCAGTTGACCCAGTCCATGTCTGTGGGAGAAACTGTGGGAATGGTGAGAACTAGGGTAAAATGGGTAAGAAATACGAGAGAGAGAGAGAGAGAGAGAGAGAGAGAGAGAGAGAGAGAGAGAGAGAGAGAGAGAGAGAGAGAGAGAGAGAGAGAGAGAGAGAGAGAGAGAGAGAGAGAGAGAGAGAGAGAGAGAGAGAGAGAGAGAGAGAGAGAGAGAGAGTGAGTGTGAGTGTGAGTGTGTGTGTGTGTGTGTGTGTGTGTGTGTGTGTGTGTGTGTGTGTGTGTGTGTGTGTGTGTGTGTGTGTGTGTGCGCGCGCGCGCGCCAACCCACCAGTGTCCAGTGGGTGGTATAAAATAGATGCAGCAGTGGACCCTGGAGTCTGGGATCCTCTTTTTCCTGTTGATGTTGATCTCCTCCTGCAGGTACTCCTCATACTGGTCATTGATGAACTTCATGATTGGCTGCCAGCTGCCAGACAGACAGAGATGAGGGATATGAGCTTATTCAAGGACATACACACTTGTTTTGTCAACTTTCATTCTATAGATAGGTTATTTTTGAATCCGTTTATTGTGCCATAAAACTATTAGGACATTTTGTATTGGTAAACTCTGACAATCTATGTAAAATGGTTGCAAGATTTTTTTCAAAACGGTGGTGAGCTGCTTAAACACAGTCGCAACCTTTTTAATAAGTCGGAGGTAAAGGTTAGGTTTAGGCGTAGGTTTTACTGAGGCTACGTTTAGTCTTAGGGTTAGGTTTAGCGTGCGATCAATAAACACCACAGTTTGGGAAAAGGTCAAAAGGTCGGGGCTTTCGACCTCTAAAAGGGGCTGCGACCACAGTTGTGGTCACAAAGTGATCTCGCCGTATCTCTGTAAACTACGCTAGATCGCCATTTGTTTTTCATTGTGCCTTACGTTGGGAGTAAAGGGCCAGGCGGTGCATTTAATTTACAAGATTGTAATTTTCTTGTCAAAATCCATCATTTTCCTGAAGAAAAGGGGAGCCATTTTAAATGTTTACTGTAGCTGAAATTTGAGTGGTTTGTTCCGTTTTCTGCCAAAACGTATAACAAAAAGCACAAAACTGCACCAAGGTCTAAAAAACAATTACGGTAAGTATGTTGTATCTGAGGCTTAAAGTATGTGTGCAGGCGAACGAGCATACACAACTCAAACAATGTTTGGCATACATAACAAATTATATTATCCAGTTATACTCACTCACCAGTTCTCATTGTTGATCTGGTCGCCAAAGCCGGGAGTATCAATAACTCTTAACTTCATGCGTACACCTTTCTCTTCAATGTCTACATAGAAACAAATGACAGCACAATTAATTTATTTACATCTGTTAGTTGTTACGGTGTGGCTCCTAAAAGTGCTTTCATCTCCATTAGGTCTGTCATAGATACTAGGGGCGCGATTTTTAACGCACTTAGCATTGGGGAAGAGGCGTTCCCACACTAAAGTTGATAATTTCGTTACCTCCGATCTCCCTTAAACACCTCCTATACCCGTTAAATTATGCATAGGTGTGGTTTGGGCGTTTTTAGCTTTCATCCAATCCGTGTTGGTCTTGCCATTCCCTTTAATTCATCCCTTATCTATTTCCCTTATCCCTACTGCTAAGCCTGACCCTCCTAAGCACGCAGCCTGGCTGCGGGCTTAGGACAGACACATGCATGAGTAGCCTATTCTCAAAGATTATAGCTCTGATTTTCAAGCAATTATAGCTCGGCCAATTCTCAATCATTTCTTACCATTCAACATGTTATGTTGAATGTATGTAATGCTGTATGTGGCGTGCATTTATCCCAAGTCTGCGAAATGTTATAAAGTAAATTCCAAAATTCGGTGGAAACGGTCCACCGAATCCATGACACTTACATTTTGCTAGATCCCGCATCTTAGAGAAGACCTACCCACATATTCTATACAGCATCTGAGAGAGAAGCTTTTTCCCGTCACGCTGCATTTTGAAATGTAAAAAATGGTCCAGAATTGACCGAGAAATGAATGATCAAAAAAACATCTTTTTTGCCGCGAATTCCCGACTTTTTTGCAATTTACAGCATTGCGTCACAAGTTAATTAATGTATTTAATTATATTATATACTGTACATTACCTAAACACAAGGAAGTGACCGACAGCAGGCAATCTACAGCTGTTTATAGGACAATCCATAAATAAGGAGATGAATTGAACTGGCGCCTTTCCACGTGGAGTCGTGGACATCTCCAAAGGCGCACAGACGCCGCACCGTGCGCACGTGGCTCTGCCTTCTCGTATCGGTTAAGGGGTGCTCTCAGATGGCGTTATCTAGTTCCCAAATCTATTTGACGAAATTAGCAACTTAAGGGACTGCGCAACAAACACGCCCATGACCACACCTCCAGTCACAAATAACGGTGTCGGCATAAAGAATAGTGGCTAAGGGAAGAGAAAAGGTGACCAAAATAGCAATAAGGGAATTCGCTGCGGGTATCGGGTAACGTTAGGGATAACGGGTGGAACGAAAATCGCGCCATAGATATTTTCAGGAAGTGATCTAATAATGAAACAGTCCAAGATAAAGAAGAAACAAAAGAAAAAAATGCCATTAAAATTGGGAAATGTATTGCTTATATATACTTTAAATTCAAAAGGTGTAAGAATGGATCCACAGCACATCAATAGACACAGCACATCAATAGTTGGTTCCATTTTAACATGGGACCAACTAGGCTAGGATTTCTAGTCCTGGGGGCCTGCAATCTGAGTTAAGTTATCACTGAGGATTTGTTGTGAATATGCTTTTAGGCCAACCGTGACTGATGGACTTGATCTCGATGGTCTTCGGAATCCTCTCCTCAGCATCCGTTTGCATCGACTTCCGGCTCACTTTGGACTTGAATAGGGTGTTAACCAGAGTCGACTTCCCAAGACCACTTTGACCTGGAGAGAGAGAGACACACACACACACACACACACACACACACACACACACACACACACACACACACACACACACACACACACACAACACACACACACACACACACACACACACACACACACACACACACACACAACTATATATATATATGGCTGTGTCATTAGGTGAGTACTAGTCAATTAATTGTATAAGTTGCATGCTATTCATCATCAGCAACAGCCCCCGAAAATAACACAAAGAGGTTACATGATTCTCATTCTGCAGTACTGTTACTCTCCCTAAATGCAAAGATGTCTGCTGTGCCATGTCGTATACAGGTATACCGTCTAGTAAAGTTCATAATGTGGGGTGTGCGAGTCCACAGTAGTGAACCCACAAGCAGGTTGTTGTTCTTGCTCACGTGCACCGTGGTGCGTGACATGGAGAGGGCATCATGCGCCCCCATGACATACTTTCTAGTTCATATGCAGGTGACGTGGGTTCACCGCTGCGAACCCACAAGTAGCAGTTGTTGGTTTTCATGTGTGCCGCAGTGCGCAACGTGGAGAGGGCATCATGCGTGCTGGTAATACAATGTAACCAACTTGCTGTGACGTGCCACGTAGTATAGGGTTGCTCTGTGTTCTTTCCCCGTCTCTCCCTCCCTCCACTTCCTCATCCTCTGCAGGTGTGAAGTCACCACCAGCCAACTCAACTTCCAATAATCAGCCTGTTACTTGACTCAACCCTCATCCAATCATCATCACCTGCTGCCTGTAAAAGCAACCTCTCCACTTCAGCTCATCCTCTCAAGCTCATTTGTGTTCCGTTTTGCAGCCCTCGCCCTGCTGCCTCCTTTTGGTCTCCCTTTTTGGTTCCACTTAGCACATCCTACGTTAGTTTATATGTTACTAATGTAAATTGTATGGTATATGCCCTGGTATATTCCAACGTTTCACAGACTGGTAAGTTAACAAATCTTATTATTCGCATTATTTCTTATTTTTAACACACCTCTTTTCTAGTTTGTAATGGTGTTTTTTTGTTCATGTATACTCAATTTTAGGTAATGTTTATTGTAAGAAAATAGTCATATACTGTAGACCTGATGACATATTTATCGGCAAATGTGTGTCGTGTTGTGGAGCTGGATGAGGGAGAGTGGTTGAGACGCTGGATGAGACGTTACATGTGGGAGTTAGCTACGATAAAGTTATTACTATACAGAATATCACTGCAGATTCTGTATGACACACACACACACACACACACACACACACACACACACACACACACACACACACACACACACACACACACACACACACACACACACACACACACACACACACACACACACACACACACACACACACACACACACACACACACACACACACACACACACACACACACACACACACACACACACACACACACACACACACACACACACACACACACACACACACACACACCTCCCCGCCATGTGCCGCCCCTACCTCAGACTCGCAAGGTTTGGGGAAACGCAAATCCATTGAGACCTGAATTTACTAAGGGTCTACTGGATCTGTGTGCGCCCCTGTGTGTGCAAGAGACATGACAACAGATGTAGGGGTCAAATGAGCCTGCTGTGGCGGTAGCCACAAGGGGCAGATGTGCAGACCACACACAAATCTGTGTGCACTGCACACGCACGCACACGCACGCGCACGCGCGCGCACACACACACGCACACACACCTACCTCTTTGTTTTGGTTGTCTAACTCTCTGTTCTATACCATTTCTCTACTCCAGCCCCAGCTGACCCCGTTTCCCCTGTGGCTAATCCATCAGCTGCTCTGACAGGGAACATGTGGAGCTGTGCCAAGCTGGCAGCCTCATTATGCCCACCCAGGGCTGGCCTTCATCTCTATCCATCAGAAGCATACGCATACATACACACACACACTTATACACATACACACAAGCTGCCCTCCCCTCTGCCCATGCAGTGTGGTGAGGGTCAGAGGTCAGCTGGGCCAGGGGCAGGGATTAAGCTAATGCATGTGATGGAAAGAGACCACAAGGGACCCTTTGAGGGTGACCCAGATGTCCCTATTTGCGTGGGACAGTCCCTCGTTTCCAAGACTTTTCAGGTGTCCCACGAATTGAGTGCCCTGTCTGTCCCACATTATGACAGAGTTCAGTGTTCAAATGACCTAAAAGGTGGCTTCCTGTTGTCTCTTTCCCTGTCAAAGATGGGTTTTAAAGTCTGTTAAAATAACCTGATAAGTATTCCTCTGGTGCCACTATATTTCCACACCCACATTGCATGTACTGTCGTATAAAAATAGCTGATCTACAATCTCAAGCTATTTTTGCACTTTTATTATTTTTTACATTTATGAGGTGTGAACATTCCAAAAGGGGTGGTGCGATAGGCCATAGCCATCTTTGTTGTCCAGTTACATGCAAATGAGCAGCCTAGATCAGATTTGTTGCAGTGTGCCTGTGACACTGTAAAACTGTAAAAACAAGATAATTATTGTTAACTTGATATGTGTGTTCTAATCAAAGTGTAAAGTGACTTTACTTGTCGTTCATTGAAAAATTAAAATTGCTATAATATTGGTGTTTTCCCATTAATCAACATCACTCCTCTAGATCAGCATTTCCCAATGTTTTTGGGTTGGGGACCCCTAACCTGGAAGTGGAAATCCTTTCGCCATCACTTGTGATCATTTTCATTTATTTATTTAACAAACTGTAATAAATGTGGGGACCTCCTAAAGTATTTTAAGAACCTGTTCTCGAGACCATCCAGTGTGGTAAAAAGAGCGTGAGGATGTCTGTGTTCTGGTATGTTTGGTTTCCTGCCATAGACTAACAACTACGAGCAGACTGAACAACAACAACAGACTGAGTCAACAGACCTAGACATCCGACAGCCAAGTACAGTCAATCAGTCAGTCAGACAAACCCATGCTGCAGGTTAAAATCACTTCCTGTGAGATTAGCGTTAGTTGGTGTGAAGTTAGGGTTTCAGGAGGGTGTCTGACTCATGGTGTGTGTTGACGTTGGTAGCCTGTGTGACATGATAATTGTTTATGCAGCTTAAAGGCCTTTTCGCACTAGGAGAGACTGACATGCCTAGTAATGAATTTTCAATGTGAGACAAGTAGGCAGGTATGGAGGGAGGCTTGTTGTGTATAACTATGCATTATACATTGTACTATCCATCCTGTTATTTTTATTCATTCATAATGCTGGAATGCATAATTGTATTGTATTTTATAAAAATAAAACACAATTTAGAAGACACTATCACTATCTAGAAGTTTGTATCTGCTCCGAGAATCACAGCTAAAGCACACCTGTCTATTGGTATCAGTCGATTTGGTTATGCAATTTGGCCGTCAGATACCATACAACATTTCTATTTGAAACTGTTAACAGTTGTATGGTTTCAACCTGGAGTAGGGGTTGAGCTGTGTGTGGGTCCGCAGAAAAGAAATACAGCTTTTTAAATACACAGCACTGTAAAAATCAAATTACAGCTTCATATAGTGCCAGTGCCCAGAAACACCTTTTATGTTATCATGCTGAACAGACATAACTGCTAGATGCAGTAACTGTTGCCTGTTCAAGGAAATGGTAAAGGAATGCAAACTACATGCCAGTTAGCTCAACTGCGGGTACCAAGCCAGCCTGACAGCGTGGGTTCGACTCCTGAGAGTGACAGCGTTTGCCGCATGTCACTCCTCATCTCTCTCCCATTTTCTTGTCTCCATACTGTTCATGGTGAATAAAGGCATAAAAAGAACGAAAAACAAATAATTAAAAAAAGAAATGAAAACTACTTTTATTGCCTATGTATATAAAAGATTAAATAAAAATACATATTTTATAGAGTTTCACAGATTGTGTGCCAAAGAAAAATTGGCAATGACTTAGCCAGTCAAAAGTACAATAGAGAAGAGGCTAGATTGAATAATGAACTGTACCATATTAAACCTTCTTTTGTTTTATGATCCAACCAAGTGTAATCATATGACATTGTAGTCCAACTCTGTGTCACGAGTTGCAACACATAACCAACTCTAGTCTACGCATGAATGTTGTTGCACAACATAGCATTAGCATATCAGTGTACAATCTTCCTCACTGTAGAGGCTCCACCAGTCTTCCAGGTGTTTTGAGCGATACAAGTGGTCACATGTTAATATGAAGACAGCAAAAGTCAGTGACATGGCTAGCAGAGGCAGAGTAAAAAGTGAAACAAGGCCGAATGCTATTGCTTCATGTAGGTGGCACACCACCAGACGGTGCAGTTTGATTTTTACCATTACACTACACTGTGAAACATTCACAATATAATTACTGCACCATTGGTCAGCCTTCTGAAAGAATCTCTCAGTACACGCGCTCATCCTTCATTCATTTCACAACAAACTTGCCGTTCAACTTGCCGTTCAACCTAGATCCATAAATCAGACTTGTCTTGTGCCGTACGATGCCAGCCATTATGTAACACACTCTGGTTTGTCAAGCTGTGGAATCTCTCTTTTAGAGCCGTGCTGACATGCCATCTAACATAGCCATGTGAGTGCTTGTGCGAAAACATTGTCCCGCAGGGCAATGAAATCAAACGGCCTGCATTCTACAGTACCCACTAACTACCACCATGGCACCCTGTGACCCAAACACAAACACAGAGGCTTTGGTGTCTAATGGAGACGTTGCTAGGGTCTTTCAACAGGCCCTCGCAGAGTAAATTGGATCTCTGTGTGTGGCAAAAGAACATAGTCGCTCAATATGTTTTAGTTTTATTCAATGTCACTCCGGGATCTGATAGGACTGTGTAATATGTGCCATTTGTATTGCGTGCAGATTCTGAGCATTAGGTGTGCTTGTATTGCAGGGCAGGGGGACTGTGCAGGCTGGTTCTCGGCTTACAGTAACACAGTGCTGAGGGACAAGCATGTGTGTTAACGGGTGTGCAAACAAATAGTAACACTCAAAGATCAATAGCCTTTTATATGTATATTAAGGGTAACAACTAATGTTTTTTAGCTGAAGCAATAAATCAATGAATACAGCAGAACACCATTGATCTGTGAGTGCATGGGTTTCCATTTGTTTTCATAACTGTCAACCATGTGCACCCACTACAGCCATTACAGTGTCATGATGCAGAGCTTTGCACCTGTGTTTGGCAATATTATCACTATATCATATCATTACAGTAATATAGGACAGGGGTTGCCGAACTTGTGAGGACGTGATGGCCACATAACTTTTCCATTCTCTGACGGGGTGCCAGGGTCAGTTTGTAACAGAAAAAGTAATGTCAGCACAGATTGTGCAGGGTAAAAAAATACATAATAGCGTGTCTGTGGTATTGTTAAAGTGGGCCAGGGCTGCTACATTGTCTACATTTACAGCAGACCCATAAAAACATCTTTGCGACCAAAAACATGGGCCCCGACCCCACTGTCTGTTTGTGAAACAGTGGTTCAACTCACCCACAACCATGATGTTGAGCTCAAAGCCCTGCTTCATGGCCTTCCTCCTCATCTGCTCCAGGATGGCGTCGATGCCCACGTAGCTGAAGTCAGTGCCGGCATGGTGCTTGTCTCCTTTAGCCTGCGGGTGAGGATGGAGGGGCTTGGCTGACTCAGACATGTTGCTGTGACTTGGATTGACCTCTGACCCTGTAGGGAAGGGAGAGACGGAGGAAAGAAAAGAGTAGCATTAGCAGCAAGACAATTAATCACACATACAGTGGATCCAAGGCCACTTTTCTACCAGGGTTAAACCGGCTTTTTGTCTGGTGAGGGGTATGTTTTCCACTCAACCGTCTGTGTCCTTCTGTCCGTCTTCGCTAACAGCTAATCTCCGGCACCGTCAATCCGGTCGATGCCAAACTTTGCACACACACACACTCCCTGGATGCCAAGGGCGACCCTCTGCCCCATATTTTCTAGAATGGCCTGTTATAGCGCCACCAGGCGGCCGATCTTTGTAAAACACATTATTACTGTGGTTCCCCAAAAGGGCAACCATACTATTGTACTACTGTAAAGAGAGTGTTTTTTCAATGGAAATTTGTCTTATAACCAGGGTAGTGTTATATTCGGGGCAATACGGATATATATAGTAGTTAATTCTACTGTTTAGTGGTTACTGGTAGTGTGGTTTCACATTACCAGACTGTTGTCTCTTGCAAGTTTCAGATGCTTCTGTGACATCCGTCTCACGGTCTGGAGAAGTTCTGATCAATCATGAGCCAAACATTGAAACCGAAGTGAAACCTCCTTGCCACTTCTGTTTTGTCTTTCAACAGTCAAACAAATGTATCCTATATAAACCAAAATCTGTAAACACTATATAAATGTAATGGGCTGTTGAATGATTAATCACAAAATTAAGTTAATCATGATTAGTCACCATTGAAACTATGTCCAAAGTATGCCAGGTTTTCCTGTACATGATTTGAACTAAAAAAAACAATCTGGGAAATAAGGATCTATCTAAATATTTAGATATCTAGAAGGCCCAAATACTAGATCCCTCGAATAATACTCTATGGCTCTGGTTACAGGGAGACACTCAGGTATCACTATGTCTCTGTAAATCCATTTTTTCCAGTAAAAATTGCTCAGTGAGTTGAGTCAGTGTGGACATGTGTTCAATGCGTTAAACATTTTACTTAGATTAATTGACACAATTAATTAAATGCCATTAACTCGTTATTTTTAACAGCCTTAATTTTAAGATGCATTTTCATGAAGGGGACTATTTAAGGTAATGAAGGCAACTTTTTAGCCAAAAATTAAATTAGATATATAGCTATATTTCCCCCCCTCTATGTAGCTTCTACTTTGATGCTGCAGGCGTTTTCCTGCAGACAGACACTTGCTTCGTCCAGCAGACAGTCCAGAACCTTGTTGTTGTCAACAAATCATGGAAACAAAAAATTGTTGGGCTAAGGACAAGCGTGGTGAATTTGTGGGGGGGGAGTGGGGGTTGTCTGGGGTGAGGCAGCGTTTTAGCCAATCACAGTACAGCAGTCTCCAGCAGATTCATAATTGAGACTATAGAGTTGAGGTGGAGTTATATTCTGTTTTTAAACAAATCTGTTAACAAACAGTGTTTGTACACTAAAAGTTGCCTCTATTATCTTTAACCTTTAAAGTTGCAGACTCTAGCATTTGGAAGATTGTGGAATAGCTGGCTGGTGCACCAGACTGCAAAATGGCATTTAACCTTTATGTCAATTATGCCAGAGGTTCCCAACCACTGGTACTAGTGCCACTGCTGGTATACTGGTACTTCATCCCCCTCAAAAAAGACAAAGGTGGAATGAAATATTGATATAAGTACAGGTTGGTCTTCTGAAACAGGCTGTCCAGCCATGCTGAAATGAGCACAACACCACACCTAGCCGTTAATAGAAGATTTGAGAACGTATAGAGAACACACTGGAAATCAGTTGTGCTGATAAGTGATTAGACACTTTTAACAGCAGCATTATTGGCTTAGGAACAGAACAAAAAGGGGCAGGGTCAACACTTCCTTATTTTAACATCAGTTATTATGGTGGCAGTTGGAGCAATACATATTTACTGCGTACGACAAGTGGTCATTGAGAGGGTTCCAGGTGGTCCCCAGGAAAATGATGGAAAGTTGGTTAACCAGTTGCAACTCTTTGAGAGTGTGAAAATGGACCATTTCAATTTTACACTTTCAAGAGTTAAAATATTCATCATCTGAATTAGCCCAAATGTACACAACTAGAGATCCATGTTTGCCCTTTGTGTTTCCGAAATCCAGCCTGGAATTGTAGATAAAAACAGAAGAATTCTTTGGATTTTGGGTCTGTGGGGCTAAAACGTCATCAAATGATGGTCCGTGGCTCGAATGCTGAATAAATAGTGGGCTGGTATGAAACAGGTTGAAAACCACTGTTTTATGCAATACAGCACAGAACCGTCAAACTCTTCACACACACCGGGTTGTCAGGACACTTGTGACTGACTGACTGACCTAACCCCCCCCCCCCCCCCCCCCCCACACACACACACACACACACACACACACACACACACACACTCCATAAATGGGGACCTCAAGTTTCCAGGCCCAGCACAGCTCAGAAGACACACCACAACGCACTAAAACTAACCTATAAATCACACAGGAAAAGTGAACACATCCGCTCCCCAGCCTCTCATAAATTCTAACCTGCATCCATCTTGCCGTGACTGCATGTCCCACCAACAAGGCATTAATAAAACATGTTAGCAGCACATACACACGTGTGCACTAAAACATGTGGTCTGTATGATTCAGGGATTCACCGTAATTGAAAAAACACAAAACAATGAAGTGAGTGTGTACAGCTGTTTGAGTAGGACCTCACAGTACGGGGAGAAGAAAAAAAAAACACTAGTTACTACTAACGTGACACCAATTACAAATCATGTCTTACCTCAGTTGAGAGCTGGCTCTGCACACAAAAAATATGGTTAAATATAAAATAAATATTTTAAAAAACACACACAGAAGCACAGACCAAAGGACTGAGGACAAGCAAACGGGAGACGCACTACTCAACTGCCTGTCAGTGAGGTGCTAATGCGTAGTCGAGGACTCACACAAGCCTGATCTCTTTCTTTCCTTCTCTCTCACACACATGCACACAGATAGTGTTTTTTGCTCTTGGCGGGATCCTCTCTGCACGAGCTGTTCTACCAAAGAAACTCTAAACCACAGACAAATATAAACTAACCGTGTGTGTGTGTGTGCGCGCGCGCGCGCGCGTGCGTGTGTGTGTGTGTGTGTGTGTGTGTCATATATTACGCAGGCCAGTACTTTATCCCTATTTCACTTGAATGTAAAACTCAGCACTTATTACTCAAATGTAAAACTCAGCTCTTATTACCAATAATTGTTTTAAGTGTTTTCTGTATGCGACTATTGTTGTGTGACACCTCTGCATGTGCAATATTGCGCATTTTGGGTGATACTGTCTGAATAGAAACGCAATAAAGTCAACACAGTAGAACCGTTGCCAATTTGGCCAAATCTGATTTTAACCATCCATCTCCTTTAGATATTTGTATGAGCTAAATGCCACTCAGCAATTTTCTTCAAAATCATCATTTCAGCAGCTGTACTATTCATTTTTCTCAAGTAGGAAACTTCCCATAATAAAAGCCCCACCTTCCCACCCCTAGGCTCTAGGTCACTTTGTCATGGGAAAATGTCTTCTAATAACCATATACTGTAGACACCCACTGAGGGAGCTGTAATTTCAGGGCCCGAATGGGGCCTGTCTTTAGCACCTTCCTAACACACACACACACACACACACACACACACACACACACACACACACACACACACACACACACACACACACACACACACACACACACACACACACACACACACACACACACACACACACACACACACACACACACACACACACACACACACACACACACACACACACACACACACACACACACACACACACACACACACACACACACACACACACACACACACACACACACACACGATAAAGTGGGGAATACCCGGCAACATAGCTTAGCGTATGGAACTCCAGCCTCCCCCGAACAATCAAACTCAGTTTCTTCTATGCGACGGTGGAATCTGTTCTCCTATACGGCAGTGAATGCTGGACCCTGAAGCCAGCCCTGCAGAAGTCTCTAGACGGCTGCTACACCAGAATGCTACGTGTAGTGTTCAACATCAGCAAGAGTGAACATGTCACAAATGAGAATCTGTATGCTGGGATATTCAGGGTGAGCGACAAGATTGCAGCCAGGAGAATGCAGCTTGCAGGACACTGCCAAAGACATCAAGAGCTGCCAGCCAGCAAACTGGTGTTGTGGGAACCAACACATGGGCACCGGTCACGAGGGCGTCCCACATTAACATATGTGGATGTACTCAAGAAAGACGCAGGAGCACAGAACACCAGCGAGTTGGCCGGATGTATGGAGAATCGGGACGACTGGAGGAGACGATGGAAGGCTCGTCTGAGGACGACCTAGAGATAGCTTACGGAGATCCATTAGCGACCAACGTTCAGGTCGCAACCACATCACCAGACACTTGCTTACTAGTCGGGACGGTCCTCCAGCGACCACCAGCTTCTGTAGCCGCGACCAGTAGGACACTGGCCGCAACTCGGAGCCAGGTTGTGAACATTTTGGATTTCACTGTCTTTCAAACCATGTTCAATGAATAGATTAGCCTGGCTAAAGCCAGAGCAATTCAGCTCTTTAATTCGGCAAATATTCGAGAGCCAGCGAAAGCTGGAGATAGGCTCCTGGCCCATGGGCCTCATGGCTCGACAAGGCTTACTTACTAATTGCCATACTCACAACGCTCTAGTACTAATACAGTGTACATACCTCAAGGCATAACAGCCACCTCTAGATGTACAAGCTTTAATATGTGAACTCAAATGCAAATTTACTTTTCCATAGTGTCAGACAATGGGGCTATACAATAAATGAAGAGAAGGTGGAAACCCTGCCTTGCTCTGTACCTACATAGGATCCACAGTTTCAGTTCCCAGGCACAGACAATGATGGTTGGTGATTAATTACGAGAGTGGCACCATCATGTGTGGCTTGGCAAAAAAAAACCTTCCCCAAAAAAATCAAAGTCTCGGCTGCAGCTACGAAACCTTCCTAAGTGGCCTAAGGGCCTGCACCTTCTATTGAGCAGAGATGTCGAGAGCTTTGATATCAAACACCATCCATCCACGACTGTTTGCCATGGATGAGAGTCTCTACAACAGGTTGTTGAGGAATTAATCTGATTGGCTGAAACAGGTCGCATGCAGTTACTTAAACCGCCACTGAATAACGCCTAAACAAAATAAAGATTTCAGCTGTTTTTTTCTCTTAGAGCACAGCAGACTTGTTTGGCTAGGCTAGTTAGTTTGAGATTGAAAAAAATATTGTACAATTATTGTATAATTGCAAGTGAATTGCAAAGTCAGTCCCTATGTATGTATGCTTATCTTACCAAGTAGATGTTGTAAGCTTCACACACTGTGCACAAGTGCATGGGAAGCTGATTTTTGAGTGGTGCCACCACTCCTATAGACAGCTATGTGTGTGTCAGCACGCACTCACGCACGCGTGCTAGGAAGGAGGGCTTGAACAGTACAGTATCGCACGTCAGACGGTTCCGATTTTTGATAGGAGCATAATAATAGGAGCATTGAGCTCAGCAGAGAGTGTAGCGACAATTTGGAATAGCAAAGCCACCACCTGGGTGCCACCAGGCCAGCCTGCCTGCCAGCTTTGGGCCATGCATGATCTGCTGCTGTAGGTTTTTGCTGAGAATACAGATGTATACTGTAGTACAGTAGGCACGGACACAATGGCACAAGAACTTAAAGCGCAAATAACATGGATTCCTAAAATAGTTTTTAATAGGGCCCTATTTTATCATGTCTTATGAGTTAAGTCAAAACTTTGAGGTATGGCAAGCTGTTTGACCACTCAAAAGAGCCAAACAACTTTGCAACTCCTCCAAGTTTTGACTCAAGTCATAAGACCTGACACTTAAAACAATCAAAATATGGCCCTTAATATCATATTGTATGTGTCACTCAAGCTTATTTGTAATGGTTTGAGTCCCACCAAAATAGCCAGTCCTTGTCATTTCTTTCTGGACAGTTGCAGTACCACTATGGAAATAGTGGAAATAGAAATTTTGAACCGAAGACTGAAGGAGGAGGAATTATACAAAGCAGGGTGCGTTAATGACATCATTATGAGGCCAAAATTAAACGAGCTGTTCATGAGAGTAATTTGCTTTAAAGCTCTGAAATGAACATGAAAGACTGAGACACACACACACACACACGCTCCAGATGGCTACAATATTCACCAGACAAGCCTGAGAACCACAGTGACCATTTCCAATTGACCTGACTCAAAAACACTTGTCATCACCGCTTACAATACGACAATAACCAGTGATAATTCCCTCCTCCTCGCCCTGTGCTAGCTGACCATGCCCCATCCTCCACAGCTGCTTTTGTTCACAGTTATTTATGAGTCTGGTGTACTCCAACGGCAGCGCTGGCATTTGCAACCACTGCAGAATTCGGAGTGTTTCTCTTCATGAGTCAGACATTAAGTCAAGCGTTTAACAATGTTTCACAAAGGAAGTGCTAATAACCTTTTGCTAGAGCGGACTACATTGCTGGATGAGCAAACTCATTAGATCATGAAGAAGGCCTGTGTGACTCTGACAATGATTCAAGTGTTTGTGGAGAAAGGAAAAAGATAAAAGCTCTAACTGTGGACATTAAAATGTCTTGCTAGGGTAGGGTGGGATAGGATAGATGGCAGACTAGTACAGTAACACGCCTGGTCTATAAGATACACAGAATGTCACGCCTACACAGTACATAGGGTTAAACTTGTTCTGAGACTCCTTTTATGCCACGAAAATTGGAATGCCTCACTATGCAGTAATAAAGAAGTGTGAATATTTACTTTTCAAAACCGCACTAAGAGAGCACTTACAGTGCACATGGGTGAAATCATAAACTGGCCTCTGTAAAAAGGTCAAAGCCTATTCTACTGTACGTCCCTGTGCTTGACCACACAAACTGTCAAGTATTCAACCAATCACAAATGTAATACGGTCAACAAATGTATGAAACAAAATGACGCAATGTAGCAGATTTGCGTGACAAGTCTCAAGTTGAACATAAAACCCAAGAGTTGGGCCAGCAGGCAGATGCAAATGCAAGAAGTTCATTGAAATGAAATAAGATTCGACCTGTGCAGAGGAGTCAGGCAGGTGCATTGTTGTACCCAGAGTGAACTCCGATTGTGGAAAAACATACAACAATATTTGGCCTGCCTCTCGCCTTACTTCATCAACACAAACTACCCAATCAAAATAGGTTTGCTAAATCACAAACAGCTGTTATGGTGACTGAGGTTTCATTCAAATACATACGAGGACCTGACATTTCTTGTCATGGAAACAGGGATTTAAGTACTAGCAGAGCTCTGTTGAATGGATGCAGAATGAATGTACCCCGTCATGCAGTCTGAATTTTCCTCTTCCCAATGAAGTACAGCCAAGTACTGTACTAGACACTGCACAGTCCAACTGGACATAGTCCACATCATAGCAACTGTAATCTGTATTAATAATAGTTGCAAAAAGTGGTCTTACTGAGCCTGAAGGAGATCAGTGCGCTCTCACCATGGCCTGCAATATAGTAGTGCATGATATAATTGGTAGGTTATTGAAATCAGGCAATATTGTCCATAAAACATGTTGGATCAGTCTCAAAATAATACAGATTTTAACAGATATTGTTGACAATAATAATGTCACAATCAATATTTTGTGTATTTCTAATATTTTAAGAGAGCTTAATCCGTATAATCACTGTTCCAAACGCAAAAATAATTAGAGATCGGTCATCATTTCATAATCGTGCACACCTAATGCAAACATTTCAGTGTTCTTTTTTACTATAGTATATTTATTTATGCATTTATTTGGAATAGTGCATACAATGCTGTGTGAAGTAACCACATTTACTGTAGCAACGCAATGCTAATTTACATCTGCAGTCCCCAAAACTATATGAAAATGTTATGTTTCAGCAGTTATATTATAAAATAGCATTGATTTTTATTCTGCCAAGAAGACACACTTAATACATTACAGTATACAGTATGCTGCCATTACTGCCATCTAGGATAGTATGGTTGTCCTCCCAAGTTAAATGATATTTAACAGGCAGACAAGAAAATGGAGCCTCTCTAAAGTTTTTTACATCAATATCTGACAACATGCACTCTGCTAGCATTTGGTTTCCTGTTTGTCAGGTGCAGGAAGCAGTGACACATTGTCTCTCTCTAATAAACAAACCGAGTTTATTTGCAGAAAAACAAGGAAACAAAACTGCATGGGCACATGTTGTGCAATCAAAAAAAAAATATATATTCGAATGCTGCCTTATTGAAGAGTGCAAAAAACATAGTAGTATAGCTCCAGCTGGCTGCCAGAAGCCAATAGATAACAAATCCTCTTCCAGCATGATGCGCCCCAACATCCCACACAGTGGGAACGCGGTGACAGGTCCCATTTCCCAAAGCATAGTCACTTTAACCTAAACACTGCACATTCATAAACATCTACTCAGTCTCCATTGCACCCTGACCCCATATTTCATATTCGATTCATGAAATTTAACACTGTGTTGTGCGAGACAAGGCTTTCGTTGTTGGCCTGCACTGAGAGAACCGCTCCTTTTGTTTTCAAAGGGTATGCTTTGCTGGCTGCTTTGCAAAGTTTGACACAGCCTTCATTTAAAAAAGAAAAGAAACTGATCCTAAAAACCAAAGAAACTCCATAACCTTCCACCCAGCCAACTCAATGTAACCACCATTTAGCTCTGCTTTGAATTAGATTAAAAAAAAAAGTAGGGTTTTGCATGTCATAAGTTTTAGTCCAACCCAGATACTGACAATACAAGAATGGAGAATAGACCACAAATGGAAAAGAAAACAAGAGTGAAGAAGCTATACCGACAAAAAGAGGAAAGAGAGACAGTGGAAGACAAAGAGTGAGAGAGAAAGAGGAGGCAGAAAGATAGATCAACACCATTATTCATGTCACACTCAACGTGTAATTAGTTCTGATGAGCCATGTCTTTTCACTAGTGTGGTCGATGTGCATAAGAAACTGGTATGTGTGGGATTCCGGACTCACCCATTAACTTTTCTTGAATTCTGCAGTCATACCCTACTACAGATCACCCCTTTTTAGCCATTTAGAGGAGTCCTTTCACAAACTAATTTGCAGCAGCACTGGTTCTTTCACTGCAGCGCTGACTCACCTCCAAGAGGAAGAATCGGTTGGAAAGTCCTGCAATGTTTTCCTGGAAAAAACATGTAGAATGGGGGAAACTTGTACTGTGTGGCTACTGGCTATGGCACTTTAGTCTCTTCTGTTCATAGCCTCACACTACTACATTAACAGAGGCCAATTTAAGATATTTTTAGTAAAATCTGTTATCAATTCAAACTGAGGTTGAGTCATTGGGGAAAGACTAACTGTTCAGAAGGAGAAAAACTGTTTTTGTTTTATCTTTATGCAAAATGAGTTAATTGCACAGTCATACTCCTCACATACTAGAGCATGTCTGAAATAAATATCAAAGCGTTTTCTTCCTGGAGCCAAGAATAATGTATACAGTAGTGTTGTAGTCGAGAACACTTAAATCGAGACCAGGACAAGATCAAGACAACCACAGACTTGATCGAGACGAGACTAGCACCTAGAGGGGTCAAGACCAAGACAACCACGGACTTGATCGAGACGAGATTGACTAGCACCTAGAGGGTCGAGATCAAGACAAGACCAAGACCTAGCGGGGCCGAGAAGGTTGAGACAAGACCAAGACAAAACAAAGCGAGACAAAAACAAGACCGAGACAATGAAAATTTGTCTTGAGACTGGGCTCGAGACGAGACAATGTCTCGAGAACTACAACACTAGTATACAATGACAACTCGACTAAATCATTTGATTTAAAACCTACATTTAAACTAACTATGGCAATTTAAATTATACCTTTAGCTAAAATCCTAATAAAAATGATAGAAGAGCAATGGCACTGTATCAAATAATTGTGTATGGAGTATGGACAAGACAAAAGTTACTACCACAGCACTGAGCAAGACAGTTGTCAACTTGTATCACTGCCTGATACTTTCCACTCCATGTCAACCTTTTGCTTCTCTCTGAACATAAAAGTTACTGGCTGCAGAATGTGCCCAGAGCCGTGGGGCCGCTCCGCTCCGCTGGGGTTTGAGCTATGGGAGAACGAGTCATCACATCTGGTTCTTCCGTTCCCACCACATCGTAACTGACAGCTCTTAAACACCGTCTGCCTTTCTTGAAAGGCACGCGTCCCATGAGGTGAAATCCCCCAATACCTAACCTGGAGAAGTCGACACTGACAATGCTCGTTTTTTTTTTTTTTTTTACTTCCTCTGCTCTCTCCCAGGCGAGTTGTGTTTTTTAGAAGAAAAAAAATAAGTGTGCGTGTACAGCAAAGCATGGTGTCTAGTCTACTCAGACCACTGTTTTTTAACCAGTGGTCCCTAAACCAGTGGTCCCTGAGAGGATTCAGGTGGTCCCCAGGCTAAATGATGGACATTTGGTTAACCATATGTAACTATTTTAACTCTCAAGAGTTAAAATAGTCACCATATGAATTAGCCCAGGTCTATACAACTAGAGAATGTAGAAGATTAATGGTCATTTTGATCTTTATGTTTGACTGTTTTGTTTTCCCCTGAAATCCAGCCTGGATTTCAGGCTGGATTTCAGCAAAATACATTTTTAGTTTTGGGGTCTGTGGGGGTAAAATGTCATCAAATGGTGGTCCGGGGCCCAAATTCTGAATAAATTGTGGTCCCTGGTATCAAAAAGGTTGAAAACCACTCAGTTTCACACTGATGTGTTCGACCGTCATATCAAAAATATACACATCGAAAATATACAAAAATATACACATCGAAAATAGAAGAGCTATGAACTCACACGGCTTATTAGATCGGCTGTTGTCTGTGTGTGATAAGGTGCACTACAAAATATACTGTAAATCGGGCGTATTTTGTACAGTGCCACGTGTCTGCCCGCCTCCCTCTCTCTTCTGTCCCCGCCTCCTTCTCAGTTCACAGCAGGTGGTCTTTCCATTGGCTCTCTGAGGAGGAAGCCTATCGTTAAGTTTTATGCCCATTTCTGTCTGCTAGAGATACTGTAGATGGAGGATGCAGAGAAGAGCTGACCTACAGACAGACAGCGAGGACATTACCTTTCAGCGAATGGATCCACTAGTAGGCAACTGTGGCACATGCACAATATAATATCAGCTCATACTTTACTGGATTCAGCAGCACTTTTTAATATAACGGTAGCTCCTCCTCCTCCTCAAGTAAAGTTATGCTCTTGTCTTCAGAGGCCCTTGGTTGAAACATTTTTAATATTACTCTTCTAAATCCTTATATGACCTCGCAAGGAGACTTCCATGTACAGTAATATGAATACCAGTCAAGACTTGTGAATTGCAGAGTTGCGCGGCAGGCTTGAAGGCAGACGATATCCAGACATGTTCGAACCACTTGCCTCTAATACTTTAGTACTTTACAATATGTTACAATATCAGGGCGGTGCACACCTCTAAACTTATTTCCTTATTTTTTTTTTCAGACCTCCCTTCTATCCATCTTCAACCTCTTCTCCGTGGTTGGGTCAACAGGGTGACAACTCCAAATACTGTTGCACTCCCCCACCACTGTAGAGTGTGCACATGCGCACATCTTGTTAACGGGGCAGACCAGGTTTCTTTTTTTCACGCAAATCACTGAGTGCTCCTTTAAATTGTGAAGTAAAACATTTAGAGGTGACACATGCAGGTCACTGATATAGCATACAAGAATGTGGACTATTTGCAGTAGGCAATTTCAGGGTGATAGAGGTTGACAGCAGTAGGAGTAGTAGTCAGGATGATGGCTCGGGGCTGTCCTGTCCAACCGTGAGGAAATCCCTTTCAATCAGTCTCTCCCCATCCAGCTCTTTGGTTATAAACCAAAGGAACTTGCAGAATAAAAGGCCTGACTCGTCTCTCAACAATCCTCAACGCTTTGTAGTTTGTGAAGTTGATGACGACTGAAGACAAGTACAGCTGACAGATGGCAAGACAGACAGACAGTCAGACAAAACATGCACGAACAAACGGACGCACGCACACCCACACACACAAAAACGGCACTTCAGAAGAATGAAGAATGCTACTGGCCAAGTCAATCTTTCAGAAGTGTCACTGCTGGCGTTGCCCCGCTGAGAATGTGACCCCTGTCCTTATGTGGTGCAAAGCAGATGGTGTTGTCTACCGTTGAAATACAGCCTTCCATGCAGAAAACGTCTGGTAACACAGATAATGACCCGTCCCAGAGCACGCTTTTAAAAAAAAAGTGGAGAGCTACAGTATGTAGACACGGGGCGGTAGAGAGGGATGAACACAGCTTCACACATGGGGTCAATTCTACTACTCTAAGTGACAGCCGAGTACAGTAACTTACTACCGCTTAGTAAAGACCCGATTCCTAAATGTCAATTTAACTGAGAGAAACTGCATTCTAGGATTTCATGACTTGCAGTGCAGTGAACTCGCACTTGCATTTGTACCAAATGAGTAAAATTAACAATTAAAGGAAATTCCACAACAAAACAAATTCAACCTCAATCTACCTTGATGTGGAGGAGGAGGTTTGACCTGAGTGATTGGAGAGGAGAGTGACAGAAGGGAGGAGGAATAGATTACCTCTATTTACCAGGAAAAGACTGCACCAGAGTGATGTAAAACACATGCATGCGTATCATTAACTATCAACTTAAAATATGATGTTTGAAAAAAAAAATACCCACATCAGAATAAAGACAACCTGTGGCAATGCAAACTGTGGGAGGAGAGAGCGGTCTCATGGTTGAAATGTAGACCAGAGGCATCTATGCAGTATATGATGTCACAGGGATCAAGGTACAGTACGTGTAGATTGGTGCCCAACGTGTTTTGGTGTGGAATTGTTCTTTAACCTCAACAAATTGAGGATATATAAACAGACAGAGGATGCATATAAACAGACATTATGTCCATATATGCAGTAATCCTGACAGAAGTGGATGAGATCGAAATGTCAGCTTTGGCAAGAATTGAGAAAATGAGAGGCATTGGAGTGAGTGATTCTTGTGTCAACCGTGGAGTGCATTATTGCGTTGCCAAGTGGCAGCTGCTTTGGGCAGCCTGCTACAGTACTGTAAGCCTTAAGCTCTCCCACAGCCATAACTCATAGTATAGTACAGTAAAGTACAGTCCAGTACAGTGGGCTTTCTGAGAAACAGGAGAGGGAGAATAGGAGGATCTAGCCACAGGCCTCTCCACACAGCTGCAGGATGTTGAACTGGTAAAGGGCAACGGACAAACTATAAATCACACAACCACCACCAAGCTATGAACTGGGTGGTGGGGGGCAGGTATAGTTTAAACATGTCAGCACCCTGCCGAACACCATAACACTGCAAAATCTACCGCTCTCCCAAGAGGGAACCCCTGCTTTCCAGGGAAGACCCTTAAGTTTAAAGGGGGTGGGGGGTGAATTGAAAAATACATTTTTCACACTTTTAGACCACATCTGTGGTCATATAGCCATGCCCAATACATGCCAAAAGAGGGAAATTTTAACTTTGTTTATTTTTAAATAAAAACTACATAAAAGTATCCATTAAAAATACATAAGTATTTTTAATTACTTTCTGACAACGTGCTGCGTGTTGAATCCATTATCACATCAATAAAAGCCAATGGAAGTTAAGCTGACCTGTTTTAACCTATTCCTGAAACCTCCACGAAAACAGGTGTCAGAAATAGTCTGCTTTTAATTCCATTCTGGCATCCAGACAGTTTATTACTCGGTTTAAACTCACATCACGTTAGAATACTGTACTGTATGTGCTATGTACTATGTGTATCTGAACACATAGTTGTAGAAGTAAGCCACATGGCAGTACAGTGGCAGAGCTGAGGGACGTTTGTAAACATCCATGCGTCGTGTGTAGTTGAACATGCATTAAATGCTGCCCATCTTTAGAGGACCTATGTGGTCAGTGCAGAAATGTCTGTAACCAAAAAGGTGTTGTTGCTTTTACAAGAGTAAATGACACACTTTATGCTATCCAGGTCTATAATACAGACCTGTATGAACCTAAACATAGTGGGAGACAGTGTTTATCAAATAAATTCACTTATGTTTAACCACGTTCATCCTGCCATCCCTATTTTGGGCTTGCCAGATAAAAAAAAAAACATCTCTGAAGATTTGCAAAATACCATTGCACGACAATTTGGAGCATGTCTAATCAAGTGTGTATCTGCTCATTGTGACCTACAATTCCCACAATTATGTGGTGCACTGCATCTCCTGTGTATAGGAGATCTGTCTTACAGAGACAACATGTAGTCCAGGAAGTAGTACATTAGAGACACTGGGCTCACTGGTAAAACCTAAAATATCTAAAACCACATATTATACACATGAAGACATGAAGCCAAGAAGGTGTTCTACTACTTCTAACTGTCACAGTTTTTGCAAAAACGGTGGAATGTCCCTTTAATACAATGAATCCACATATGAGAGCCATCGTTTTTGCAGTTTACAGCACAAGTGGAGCAGCAAAGTGGATGCAGCGGCCTCCGGGTTTTAACGTAAATAAACCTGTGCGTGTGCCGTTTGCGAAACACAAGCCAGAGGCGCAATCCTACCATGTATTCCATCAACACATGGGAGTCAAAACACAGTGTGATGGATGGACTCAGAAGCCCTGCTGGTGGACAACACACTGCACCAACGGCATGCAGGTTACCACAGGCAGCTGTACGCAGCCAACCCCCTCTCATCCCCTTGCCCAGCAGCCTGTCCTGTCAACACCAACACAACCACCTCTCCATCACCTCTGACAGGACACAACACCCCCCTTTCCTCCTGCCCGTGGCATACAATGTAGATGTAGTGAACAACATCCTTATGTTTTCACCTATAGAGCTGAGTAGTCATGCCCCCAACCTGGGCATTTTCTCAGAGGACACAGAGGCATCCATCTACCTCACTATGTTGAGCTCAACCTGTGTGTGTTTGTCTGGCTGCTTCCCATGTTGGTTTAATGCCCCGTTTCTAATGACAGAAAAGTAATAATGGTTTGTTTTTATTAAAGGTAATAGAGGCAACTTTTTAGCCAAAAATCTAAATAGATATATAGCTATATTTTGAGCCATTTTCTCCTCTATGTTGCTTCTACTTTGATGCTACAGCTGTTTCCCTGCAAACAGACACTTGCTCCGTCTCCTTATTGGCCGCTTCCCCTACCCCAAAATACTGTAAGCTTAGAATGGGGTTATGGGGTGTTGTTCAAATTCACCTATTTCCATCGTACCAAAATGCTTTTTTTGTTATGTTTGTGATTGCGTTGACGATCACACGCCACTCCGTTTTGGGAAATAAATCAACTGCAAATAAACGTAGGAAAGCTTTCTGCAGTGCCTTCTGGAGTGGAATTCTCTTCCCACTTTATATTGAAGCTGAATTTAATGAATCTTCTACTGTGCATTGTAGCAATTCAAGCGCAGTTCATCTCTTGTGGTTTAACCCTTCCAATGAAGTGTTTATCAACAGTGATTTAATTGCTCATTTCATTAACACTATGTAAACAACGGCTGATTCAGTTTTAACTCTCCCCCGCTGTGAAGCAATATTGGAATAATGTTATTGTACACCAAATACATAATTAACAGTGATGAATTCTGTGGTAAACAGACCACAAGAAGACACGTGCATATATTAGCATTACAGTGGAATAGAATTGACTACTATAAATGGAAAAGTAATCATTATACCATACCCCCCCTTTCTTTGCTAATGGTATTATTTCATTATAACCTTTGGTGCCAGAGAAAAACAAAGTCTTTTTCCCTCTCTTCAAACATCAAATAGGCCAATATAAAGATACAAATTAACCCTTCTCTAAGCCCCACCCTTTGGGGTGGGGTTTAGCCACCGTCCAATGTCAATCCAAATAGTTTAGCAACTGTTGCTGCTATGCAGGTCAAGCTTTGCATCCGTCCTGACGAATTGGGGGTCAGGTGACCAGTTAGACGAATCAGATTTCTATGTTGAAGTGGCACAGATTTGATTCAGGCTAGATTTGGCTGCCAGTGTAAAATCGGCCTTAGTGAACCGTGTTTGGCCCATGACCAAAGGCACTGTCGTCATCGTCACTGGTGTGACGATGACGGCGTAGTGGAGCAGTGATGAAGCTCAGGACAACTCTACCCAATGACAACCAAGGTTGGAATATTATATGGGGTGAAGCAAATATTAACCTCCTTACAGTAAGCTCACTTCATAGTTCATACTATCTACAAAAGCCAAAGGGTTAATTAAAACGACTGCCGTCAGAGATCATATGACCAGAACACATGGAAGATGTGTGATACCAATGCTAAGCCGCCCTACAGGCACAGCATTCAACATAAATAAGAGCACTAGGTGGATGAAACAAACACAGACTTCATGTTCGGTGAGAGCAAACTGAGAAAGAAGAAAGCAGATGGAGAACGTATTAATCATGCCCCACTGACAATCAGCAATCCCCCACACACACATACACACCAGGAAATCTGGCCACATGCTTCAACTAACCTTGAACTTGGCCACAGTGCTCAGATGCTGGAGGATGATTGCCAAAAATTAAATAATGTTAAAGAATGCTTTGGCTAAGTCCATGCTTGCAAATGGATCAATGTTCAAGGTGGGAAAAAAACAACTCTCCCTCATCTCAGCACAGCACAGCACAGCACAGGGTAAGGCTGAGTAAGGCCAGGAGGAGTACACATGGTATTTGGGGTTATTCTGTGATTGGTCAACATGCTCCAAAATTGATTATACTTGCATGAAGTGGAGCTGAGGACAATGGAAAAACAGGAGAGAAAAGAAGTGGGTAGGGTGACCAGATCTAAACTGATCACTTGAGGGACAAAAGTATTGCCATGTGTGGGACAAGTGGGGAAAAACATGTTGCCAACACGGTTAGCACTGATCTCTGTCACAATGTGGGACAGACAGGGGGCTCAATTTGTGGGACACCTTAAAAAAAGTATTGGAAATGAGGGACTGTCCCTACAGTAAGTGTTGTAGTGGGACTTTGAGAAGTGGGAGGACGCCCCATAAGATACCTGCACACACATACATGCATGCACATTTGAGTGCATGTGCACAATGCACACATACACACTTTTAAAACGTATATAGACAGCCTACTTAGATACATGGTTTACAATGTATCCATAAGTAAATGACAAGTCAAAACACATACACTACAGCCCTCACTGTCTCATGCAAAGAGGGACATGTGGTCACCCTAGATGTGGGGTGTGGGGAGAAGGAGAGAGAGGGGGGGTGAGCTGACCCCCCAAACTCTCTCAGACAGCGGAACAATGGAACTGGAGACAGCAAGGAGAGGAGAGGAGAGGGGAAGAGAAGAGAGGGGTGGGGGGAGAGAATAGAGGAGTGGGGAGAGGAGAAACGAGTACACGAAGTGTTCAGAACTCCTTCCAAATACGACTCGCGCTCACTCTTGTACCTCTCAGCTCTCTCCACACATACACACAAGACAACTGCCTAAAACTAACTTTGTCAAGGAAAACACACAGCCAAAAGAACAGCAATCCATCTTTCTCCCTCTTTAGAGCTCACTCAGTTCAGTGAAATCAGTCATGTCTCATTGCTCGCAAAACAGAAAGAGAGAAGAGAGAGACATAAGAAAAAGCCAAAACATGATCAGTCTCTCTCTCTCTCTCTCTCTCTCACACACACACGCACGCACGCACACGCACAAACACACACACACACACACACACACACACACACACACACACACACACACACACACACACACACACACACACTATACAAAACATGAAAAATGAAAATAGACAACTCACCCAACCCTTCCCTGTTCTTCTTTCCTTTGCTCTTTCTCTTCCTCTCTCACTCTCTTCTCTCTCTCTCTCTCTCTCTCTCTCTCTCTCTCTCTCTCTCTCTCTCTCTCAATCACAGTTCCAGCTGGTGGGGCTGTGTGTGTGTGTGTGTGTGTGTGTGTGTGTGTGTGTGTGTGTGTGTGTGTGTGTGTGTGTGTGTGTGTGTGTGTGTGTGTGTGTGTGTGTGTGTGTGCGCGTGCTGCTGGTTCTAGTGGCCACGCCCACAGCCTGGGTCATGTGACAAGCCCCCCCAGTGGCTAGCAGGCATTCTGCAGCCACACCCCTCATTCATAGAAAGTGAATGGAGAGCATTGTGTAGGGGGCAGGCAATGATATCTATATGTACAATATACTCTGTATAGCATACATCTAAGATAATATGTAAAGGTGTACTGTGTGTGTGTGTGTGTGTGTGTGTGTGTGTGTGTGTGTGTGTGTGTGTGTGTGTGTGTGTGTGTGTGTGTGTGTGTGTGTGTGTGTGTGTGTGTGTGTGTGTGTGTGTGTGTGTGTGTGTGTCTGTGAGTGCAAGAGTATGTGTGTGTGAACTATATACTAGTCATCACTGCCCTCCCCTTCCCTTAATACAATTTCCTCTCTCTCTCTATGTGTGTGTGCATGCGTCACAGTGCATGTCCATCTACTTTAATAGTGGAGGTGATTAGGTGTGTGTGTGTCCATGTGTGTGCGGAACTGCAAACTGAAAAATACTGGTCATTACTCCCCTTCCCTTAATACAATCCCCCCCCCCCCTCTCTCTCTCTCTCTCTCTCTCTCTCACTCCCATCATAACGGCCATGTTTATGAAGTCAGCACATTTCCATGAACAGACTGGGCTGCTCTAATGAAGTTGAAAAACAGGTAAGCTACGGTACTAAAAACCAACATGACTCAACCAGGCATGATGGCACTGGAAAAAGCAGAACCCGGAGTTTACTATTGTGCTGGGATGCAACGCTTGTTGATTAACTGTTATTCTGGCCTAAGGGAATATGGTCAGCCATAGATAGGTTTAAACAACACCAGCAACATGGCATCTATAATGTGTAAACTTTGTTTGTTTTGACCACTGCTGTGTCACAGAATTGGTGAAGTGTATAAAATAATAGACAACTTTTTAATAATAGACAACAATAAAGAATTTAAACTAAAGCCTTTGATTTACAGGAACAGTTCCTGTAAATCAAATAAATAGTTATCAAATAAATAGTAAATAATTGATAACCCAATAGGAAATCAGTTGCGCTCGCATCAGTTAGGAAAACAGGACAGATAAATAGAGAGATTTAGAGAGATGACAACGGTAGAAAAAGAGTTAACAAGTAATGTACAAGCAGTGCAAATACATAACACCAGATTTAAAAATTAGTCTGGCACCGACAAGTCTCACTGGTAACACGTCTTCCCGTATACAGTCCATATTTGGGCATGCCTAACCCAGTAAACACGGTCAGGACTGTGACAAATTAGTGACGTCTTGGTTGTGGCTGGATCAAAGCAATCCAAGGCTAGTCAAATCTGGCCCAGAATATCACCTGATTGAGGCCAGACTAACTTAAATCAATCTGAACTAATCAGAACGTTCTCCAGTGATCTTCTCAGGACCAGTCCTGGAGGACATCATGGTAACGTCACTGGAGTCCTCCAGTGACGTTCTGATGACGTCCTCCAGGGACTCCAGTGACGTTCAAGACAATGACCTTTATGTCATTTCCATTTCCATGACGTCTTCACCAGTTGAAATAATTCTAATTCTGCTTATTCTGGGCCAGATTTGATTTTGTAGTTAGTGTGGTTGCCGTAGGTTAGGTAATCACACTATTATCCTGGGAGTAATCCTGGGAGTTTATTATTGGTCTGGAGTAACCCAATAGTTTGTTTCATGTAACTTCTTGGTCTAGTTAGTGTGGTTCGTTTTACGTCATCCTTACACCATTAACATTATGCCTAAACCAGTGGTGCAACATCACCATTACAACATCGCCTAAACTAAAGGGCCTCTGGGACAACCACACCTCGCTCTAGTTACTAATTAAGTTAGTCTGGCCTTAATCTGTCTATGATTCACTCTATGATATTCTGGGACAGATTTGACTAGTTAGTAGTTTTGGATTGCCTTGATCTGGACACAATCAAGACGTCACTAATCTGTCACCAGTAGAATGGATATAGCGGTGCAGTCAATATTCTATACAGTGGATGAATGCGGAATAAACTAGAGATATAGACCTTAGAGGGTCATTCAGTTAGACATTTAGTTAAAAATACAATCTACAGCAACAGATACAATCTACAGAAAAAAGAAAAGAAAGAAAGAAAGAAAGAAAGAAAGAAAGAAAGAAAGAAAGAAAGAAAGAAAGAAAGAAAGAAAGAAAGAAAGAAAGAAAGAAAGAAAGAAAGAAAGAAAGATTTACAGCAGTTATTCTAATCATATATAATCTATCACCACTTGGCTACAGGGTACACATGGGTAGGTAATAAGACGCGTGTCAGTGGAGATATTCATTATTCGTTCCCTGTATGTTTTCCCACATCAGCATACTGACATGTTTTCATAACATTCAGCACAAATGCTTCCTTCCTGTTAGAAGCTGCAGCAGAATCTAGCATTCGGCGGTGGTTTCCTTTCATTTACCTGCGCGCACACGTGTGTGTGTGTGTGTGTGTGTGTGTGTTTGTGTGTGTGTGTGTGTGTGTGTGTGTGTGTGTGTGTGTGCATGTTTTTCTTTCAATTTCTACATAGAGTAGGACATAATAAGAACATGTGTAAGCACTGTAGGTTTGTATATCACTGTGAAGTTTGTGAACAAAGAACATATTAGCTATAGGATAAGTGTATTTTTTATATTTACTTTAATGTGAAATGACTTTTCTTAAACTCTCGGCACAAAACTCAAGACCTGTATGCTGAACAGTAGACGGTTGTGACAGAATAAGCTGTTTCCTCTCATGGGAATTTATCAAATTAGTCCCAAGTTATTTAATTAGAATTACCGATAAACACCCAAAACGAAATGCCTAAACCGTGAGGTTAGACTTTAACTATAAGTAAATTAAATAACTAGACGTGATTTACGGCGACATACATGGTTAGAGGACGACACAGTGTGTGTGTGTGTGTGTGTGTGTGTGTGTGTGTGTGTGTGTGTGCGTGTGTGTGTGTGTGTGTGTGTGTGTGTGTGTGTGTGTGTGTGTGTGTGTGTGTGTGTGCGCGTGCATGCACTGTACACGTGTACATGCGGATGTGTGCATATTACTGGTCTATTCTCATGTGCAATCTGACTATACACTGTAAGGAGGTTATTTCTTTTTTTGCTAAATTGTTTAAATTCCACCAGTGGCAGCAAACTGCATGTCTCCTATTAGAGTTCAGGAGATCTGTTTGCTCTATAGGTCAAACTTGTGACATACTGAATGTACACTTGTGGGCGCGTTACAAAGGCCTGTTGACAAAGATCTCTACGTTTAGGTGAAAGTGCCTATACCACACTTCCTTCCTCCTCCTAATCACAAGCCACGATACTGAAGAAAGCAACCGTTTAACAGACAGACAAACGTAGTTTCCCGGTTCCTGTTTCAGTGACAAACCCCAAAACAAGTTTCGCTACGAAGTCGTCCATATGTAAGGGATAACATCTTGACGAACTGGTTCGAAGGGTGTTATCCCGCTTATTTCATGGCTTAATACATTAATGAATAATTAATAATTGACAGAAATAGTACATAACAAGGCTGATTTTATTTATCTGCAGTTGTGTAGGCTACGTCTGTTGTTGAGTGGAGCGGTCCGTTGTTGTGACATATCTAACCACTCACGTGACCAGAACGCTGGCTTATGATTGGAGCATTCATTCAAGCTATGTAACAAAGAATGACAAGGCTCTGAGGTAATAAAACTTTGCACTGAAGAATCGTCTGCCCTGAAAAGCCTCACAGAGGGGGGAGCTCTGTGATTGGACCAGAGGTCAGGGTTGATTGGGGGGGCAGGCCACCCAATCAGGGAGGGACACATGGAGAGGATTTTTTGTAAGAGTTACCTCTGATAAGTCGACATACCGAGTGACTCATCGACACCATGGGAGAAAAATGAGAGCAGGGGGGCTACAGGGACGAAGGAAGGACAGAATAGCAAGTAGGAGGAGGGGGAGAGGAAGGGTAGAAGCAGCACTTGGGGAGAAAAAAAGGAGATGGGGGAGAGATAGAGAGAGAGTGCATTCGAAAGCAGAGAAAGGGTTCAAGCGAAAGAGGAACATCTGGTGGGAGGCCATGCTATATCTTCAGGGAAGACACGGCAGAGCCTGTTGTTACTGACTTCCTGTTGTGTTTTCTTTTTTTGCTGAGGCTGCTCTGCTCCCCTGTGGTGCAAATGGAGACAGCACATGTGTAACAGACACAGTGATGGCTGGAGGTTTCATGCCGACGTGCTTCCTACAGGCTTCTTTTAAGGTTTTTTTTTTTCACCTTGAATGAAGTCGCTAGAACTAGTGCAAGAACTCTATAGAGAATACAGGAGCAACCTCAAACTTAATTGCAAAAGAACCAAATTCAGCTGATCTTGGATCTTCAATATGTCCTGAATAACAGAAAAAGAAAACGTAGCCTGGAATTGTCTGTAGGGAAAGGTTTGAAAGTAGTACGTTCCATATAAGGCAAATATTTTATACATTTAATTTTGCAGTAGCAAGTGACATATCAAACTAGGGTGTTTTCATAACTCTGAAACCATTCCAAGCATTATTTTTGATAAAACTCATTGGGCTAAAAACCATAACCATAGCTATGTTGAAAATGTGATGAGGTCAGCACATTTGGGTGGGGTTGATACGGTGAGATTTTGTCCAAGGACGTTTTTTTCTGTCATTCAGGATAGATTGAAGAGGTCAAATTACATTATTACTGGACTAAGATGGGTCCTAAGCACTACTGTAAATTGCAGGTGTGTAGTGGTATACAGGTACATACACGTAATAGATATCCTGCATGACACTCTTATTTGTCTAGATTCATTTGCTAGACGTTGTTTAGCAAGAAACTGCACCCCAAGGTTACAATAACTCCAACAGTGTTTGCTTTTTCAACAGCACTTTGCTCCAGTTACAGGCCATGCGTTGGGTAATGGCGGTTGTTAGGAAGATAGACTGCAAGTTTGTGGTTTAGCGCTTGTAGGTGTTTTTCTATGGTGTCTATTCCAAGTGTTGTAACTTAAGTCACCCCAAGCTTTCCCAGCTGGACTACTTATCTCTGGCAACTATCATCAAGGACAGACGTAGTGAGGGAAAGAGAGTAATGGGAGGAGAGGGAGAGAGAGAGAAAGAGAGAGAGATGGGGTGTGGGGGGTGTCAGAGACAGAGAATGCTTTAATCGATGACCTGTGTAAACTTAACTTGCAGTACAGTACTGCAAACAAACACAATTTCTACTGTAAATCAGCACAATCGTCAGAATTAAGCAATGCTGCAACTGATGCTAGCGTTACCAAGAACGTGCACATTGTGTTTTTTTGTGTTCTTTTTTCCTGTGCATGCTCGCATGCAAGCTGCAGATTGAAATCAGGAACCAGTTGTTCGGCAAAAAAGTAAACAACATTCCAAAACAAGTACACAGGTTTAGTTGAAGTAAACAGTGTGTATTAACTGAAATGAAGAATGAAAGTTTGACCGAAACCAGTGGGAGCTTATCTTAAGAGAGATACATCATCACGCCTTCATTTGATCGTTCTTAATGCAAACCAGTTGTTCAATTCATCTGCAGCAAATCTGCTCTCTCTCTCTCTCTCTCTCTCTCTCTCTCTCTCTCTCTCTCTCTGTCTCTCTCTCTCTCTCTCCCTCTCCACAGACACACAAGACAGATACTCACAGAGGTCTTCTATCTCATGGCTGTTGTACATGTCAGTGCAAGCAGACGCCATCTCTCCTCTATCTCTCACAGTTCCTTAAGTGTAGAATTGCTGTCTGACTGTCTATGTGACAGATACCGTTCTACCTTGGAATGGTTAGGCTATACGGCAGCTATAACTGCTGTGTGTGTGTGAGTGAACTCTCAGGCATAAGTCTCTGTTTCTAATATGTATCCTAATGCAGAGCCACTTCCCGTCCCCAGCTAAACGACAAACAGAACAGCACTAGGGAATACAAGCCTTCGGGGGAATCCCTGGCCTCTCAGCGAATGCGGGGGAGCGAAGAGGGACGGCGGATGAGTCAACTTTGGAGGAAAAGGGGACAGAAGATGGAGGAAGCTCTGTGATTAAGCTCTTTTTGTGCGGTCTGAATGCGTGCCACGTCCAGAAACCAGTTATGATGCTAATTATCCATAATAGAAACCTTCCATAATGCAGGCCAGGGGGCTGTCAGGGACAGAGCGGAAAGAGAGAAGGATCATTTAAGATTTATAGTAGCAGGAGAGATGACGTGAGAATGTTTATGTTTGGAATTTGGTAGTAAAAGAATGTGGCACAGTAAGGCAGAGCACAGCGTATTTGTCCTTTCATCTCGATGTGTGATAAGTACGGCAGTGTCTTTCAACCAGTGGTCCTTGAGAGTGTTCCAGGTTGTCCCCAGCTACTGCAAATGATGGACAGCTTAACTGGGTGTAACTCTTGAAAGCGAAACAAAATGGACCCTTGCGGGTCCATTTGGTTTCATGTTTACACTCTCAAGGTGGTCTACACAATTAGAGAACATATAGTAGAATGGCCGTTTTTGATCTATGTTTGCGAAATCCATCCTGAAATTAGCCCTTCTTTAGGCACTGTCAAATGCCAGTCCAAATAGTTTAGCAACCGTTGCTACTTGCTACAGTATACAGGTCAAGCTTTCTTCTGCTAATGTGTCTATTGGACAAGAATGGAATGGGGAGGGCCTTATTGAATGGCTAATTGTGAACAAAACCATATTATCTTTAGTTTTTCGGGTCTGTAGGGTGAAAATGTCATCAAATGGTGGTCCGCGGCTCAATTGTTGAAAAAATAGTGGGCCCTGGTATCAAAATGGTCACTGACATATGGCATTATAGCCTATGCTTCAAATCTCCGAAGTTCTACATGTTACTTCCTGCTCCCTCCTCCTCACTGTTCTTCTGTGTGTTGTGGAAAACTCCCCAGTGGAACATCACTGAGCACTTTGCCCCACATCAGCTAAGGGTGAAAGTTCGCTCAGAGTTCCTTCAAGCTCTACATTGCCAAAGCTTCTTCTCCCAGCAGATAATAACCTTCTCTTCAGGACTCTAAATGCTTGCAGCCACAAACCTACAGTTCGGATTCTCCGAATCCCTAAATTACGTCAGTAAACCTAAGAAATTACATGTGATTTAAGCCTGGATCCACACTGAATCCAACTATTCTTAGATTTAGTGCCAGGTAATCCATGTGATTCTGTGCCAAGTGTTCCATGTGATTGCTATAAAGCTAATATTTATGCAGTGTGGAAGCCATCTATTCAGGAACAAGAGCAGTATTTGTATACTCTCTCATTAAATCCCATGAAGCTCCTTTCCAAATGCCTTGAAGCGTGGAAGGCAAGTGTGCTCATCTGATTAAAGGAGAGACCGTGGACTCTTATCAGAAGGATGATACAACTAGTCCACTTCTTCTCCCCAGTCTTTGATGGGAGATACTCATTCACCCAGCCAGTACACACGACTGCACAGCTCACCAGGCTGGTCCCAGAGCAGGAGGGAAATGATCCTGTCTCTCATCTCCTATCACAGCATGCCCCATCTAGTACGTAACACCTCCATGCCTGTATACCTCCGTCCGCTCTGCTCCATATGGCATCCCTCTACCTCCCTCCTGCCTCTCCGCCATGCAGAGTCACACAGGAATAAGCTCTTCTCTTCTTCTGCTCCACAGAACCAGCTTAGGAGTGTTTCCACATGATCCGCAAAACCAGCCTCCGGCACGCCGCCTTTTCACCTCATCCGTGTCCAAAGACGTTTGCCCATTTGCAAGTGATTTCACATCACCTACTTTCTTCTTGCTTTCTCAAGACCACTTTCAAATGGAGGGACGACGAATTGATGACTCCCAACTGGAGAATGCTAAATCAAAGGGAAAGGACTGATGGTGTTTATTCTTCCAAGAAATGGACAAAGTCACTGACTGTTCTCAAAAAATCATCTGGTACTCATCACACACTCAAGAGTTATGACAACACGCCCCTTAGAACATGCATGGGTTCTCAAACATGTCCATGCCAAGGACCCCCAAATAAACATATATAGACTCTGGCTGTGAAGTGTCTTTATAATAATACTACGCTGTGCTGCACAGACATACAGTAGTTGGGTTGTGTGGAGCTAAACTACGTTACCCACACACCAGTGCATATAGCCAGCGCTGCTATATGAAGACAATTGACCCGTGTTCAGGGCCAGCTGCCATGGGGTGTTTGTCGCTGTATACTCCTATGGCTGCAGGTGGCACCTGTCAGTAAGGAGGCTTCAGCGGGAGGAATAGGCAGAGGGCCTTCTATGTCTTTCTGGTGCGGGCTCCTCACCGGCGGGTTGGCTAAGGTGTGAGGAGGAATGAATTACATGACAAATCATATCATAAGAAATTGTTCCCTTTCCGTTATGAAGCTGTAGACAGGCTGGCCCCAAAGTTATTAGTTGCAGCTGGAAAATACTACAGTTCTCAACAGGTAGTTCTCGCTCACAGGGGCAACAGCTCCACCAGAGAACTCCAGACAACCCTGTCCCTAGCAACATTCCTCCTGGGGGGTCTCGAGACGATCCAAGGCCAGAGGGTCGACGTAATCCCTCCATCTGGTCCTGGGTCTGCCTTGGGGTCTCCTCCCAGCGAGGACCATGCTAGGGAGACACTCAAGAGGCATCCTAAGCAGATGCACGACCCCCCCCCCCATGCCAAAGCGACGAGGCAACACTTAGGAGTGGACAACTGAAACGTTGCTCAATAAAAATACTGTAATTGAAGACGATGTGCAGGATTCAAAGTTTTCCTCCTCAACCATTGTCAATATATAATTGAATTAAAATCACAAACATTTCCATATGTTTTTTTCCGCCCTGGCGCCATCTGGGTCGCGGACCACCACTCCTTTAAAATCATTTTTCTGAGAACAAATGATAGGGATAACATAACACAACACCATTAGCAGAGAATGTGTAACCAATGACCTCAGCTGAACCTTTTTTTCCTTTGTTTTGACCTGTCTATCTACTGACAGGCTAATTCTTACTGTCCAGATCGCCCACCCATGGAACAGGACTGAGCACAGCACAAATGGACAGAAGATCTAATTACTGTCAGCTGGACACAGGAAACTAACCAGCATGAGCCACAGGCCATATTCATAAAACATCTCATTAGAAGAAATTACTTCATCTACTGTAGCCCAGACACAAATCAGAAAATCTCACGTACAGTATATATTTTTTCAGTGACTTGGAGCAACTCTATATCTTCGATTCTTGGAAGTTTTTTTCTTCTCTTCTTCATGTAATATTATTGTTCAGACAGCTAATCGTGTACTCAAATGCGTGACGTTTTTCATATCTCAGAGACACCAAATGCAAGCCAATTCCTTTTGAACAGTACCGCTGTATGTGTGTGTGTGTGTGTGTGTGTGTGTGTGTGTGTGTGTGTGTGTGTGTGTGTGTGTGTGTGTGTGTGTGTGTGTGTGTGTGTGTGTGTGTGTGTGTGTGTGCGCGTGCGTCCATGTATGTATGTATGCATGTCGATAAGTAGGCGAGAAGGTCGTGGGGGTCTGGATGTTCCCCCACACGGTAAACATAATTTCTCAAGGATTTCTTCCAAAAATAATCAGTTGTATAGCACAGAGCACAGTAGACTACAGTACATTACAGAGCACAATATGCTACAGTAGTAACTATAACAATAAATGTATAATTCACACAGGGAGAAAGTATTGCCGGAGCAGTCGGTAGTGTTTTATGAGATTTAGAACACTTTCCTGTGGGTCCTTATGTGTGTAGTATGTGGTTTAGGATATTTTAGGTTTTAGCAGTGAGCCCATCACTTTCTGAATTACTTGTTGTCTCCTCCCTATCCACAGGGAGGTGCAGTGCAGCATAGAATTGTGGGAAATGTAGTCCAGGAAGTAGTGTCGATGACATCATAGACCCTGGACTCACTGATAAAACCTAAAATATCTAAAACCATATATTACCCACATAAACGTGTTCTAAATCCTCTAAATGTTATTAACATATATTTTTTGGCTAAAACAGTGAAATGCCGGTAGAAGGGGGTCGGCAGTGCGCTGACAATGCCAACGGCAATACCGCTGCCGGGAAATGCACTGGCTCCTTCTGCAAGTGTGATGTTTCTTTAAGTTTTTGACGCTAGCTGCCAAGAGGAATAATTTTACAACGAAAGCATTCTTAGTTTTGAAAAAAGAAAAAAACAAAAACAAAACAACAACATTGAGGAATGAGTGTTGAATTGACGGGAAGTGTTGTGGTTAGATGAATTAGCGTACGGCGTTAAACTTCCTTCCTTCTCACTTCGTTTTTTCCCTGATAAGATGTTTGATTTTCACATTGGTTTATAGGACAACAGAGGCCTGGCAGACCCTGATATCTGTAAGATAAACAGACCATTCACACTGGGAGAAAGACAAGAACATATAGGTGGTGTCATCAGTTAAATGACCATATTATTATATTATGGACACCTTCGTTCCCTCTCAGGAACGTTCCCTTTAAGAAATGTCAATGTTAACCTTTCTAACAAAGTAGGACTTTTAATGGACAATGAAAGAAAATAATATTTGGAGATGAGAGGTTTCTGCCCGACATCAACAATATTGCATGTTTTACTTCATCAAGTTTTGGTCACCCATTTCCCATCATATTGTTACATTGTGGAAACGGTCCTGTGTGTGTGGTGTGTGTGTGTGTGTGTGTGTGTGTGTGTGTGTGTGTGTGTGTGTGTGTGCGCACTTGCGACTGATACGGTATACTGACATGGACAGGATGGCATATCTAGCTTTGTTAAAAACACAACGGAAAACAAAGTGTGACTCTGTGATCATTCTGCCAAGAGTCATGATCCCTGACCATTGAGAGGATGTGCATGTGTGCATGCATGCGCACCCATGTGTGTGTGTGTGTGTGTGTGTGTGTGTGTGTGTGTGTGTGTGTGTGTGTGTGTGTGTGTGTGTGTGTGTGCAAGCACTAGTACACTTTCAGAGGGAAAGAGGACAATTTGCTGTGTGACTACAGTACATGTACATTTGTGTGTCTGTCTAAGTGTCTATATGAGAAGTACATGGAGCGCGTGCATGTGTGTATGTGTGCATGTGTGTATGTGTGCATGTGTGTATGTGTGCATGTGTGTATGTGTGCATGTGTGTATGTGTGCATGTGTGCATGTGTGCGGGTTTGAGGGGATGGCTGTGGTGGGAAACTTCTTTAACCCCTGACTTCCCCCAGATGCTCAATGTAAACTCAAACTTCCCAAAGCCTTATCAGAGAGAGCAGTACTGTCTTTTTGAATAAGCGCATGTGTGTGTGACTGTGTGTGCGCATGCATGCAAGCGTACACACATGTGCATGCACAGGCGTTTGTAAAAATATATTTGTGGCATTCCGTCTTCGTTGCTCATAGCTTTGCCTCCAACATACTGTACACACAGTGTCTGTTCCACCACAGTTGGACAGATTCCACCACACACCTCCAATGTCACGAGAACATTGAATTGGATTAATCCTTGCTCTACTGATGATGTGCTGGAATATCAAACAGGAAAACCACCGTCCTCACTACTGCCAGAGCTGTCGGGGGAGATGCGTATGAAGAATCAACTCACAGCACGGCGTGTATGAAATTCAACTCCCTAACCCAAATATTTGTCACAAAATTGCTGTACAAACTGAGCGAAAGTAAACATAAACCACAAATTTTCTGAAAAGGAAGTGGCTTTGATCGTCATTCGCAAAACCCACAGTCTGACATCACCTGGGATAGGGAAAGCTTAGATTATACACTGTGCTGTCTGACCACATTTTTCACCTGTCACACAGTGCCTCCTGGTGGCATAGTTACAACCTGCACCCTGGGCCTGGCTGACAGATTACCTGAATAAAGACACCTGCTACACTAGCAATATTTTGAGCAATATCAACTAGCAATGTCAACATCAACAGGTAACATGATGAGACACATGGCAACAGGCAACATTAAAAGGGGAGTTCCACCCATTTTCATTTTTTCCTGACTGCACAAATGTCAACCAAATGGACCCTAGCGGGTCCATTGGTTCCAAAGTCAACGTTGATAGTTGACGTTGCTCAAAATATTGCTAGGTGTATCAGGGCCCTTACCTGAATAAGACAATAGAAACCAGCTGCAGGAATAAGAAGGCAAACCAAAGGGCAGCCAGCTATTATATCCAAAGACCTTTCACAGAGGAAGAAGACATACTGTAATCTAGTCAATGAGTCAAGCGTCTCATTGACTCTGTAAGCTTACTGGGCTACTGAACAACACAACCGCACTGACAGCTAAATGAAAGTGAATATTATTATGGCAAAAATGCCTGTAGTCCTTATTATGAAACCCCAGGGTTAAGTGTAAACAGACATAAGTGTAATCAAGCTCCACATACCACAGCCCCAGACAGCTGAGTAAATGGCAGTGGGCCAGGAGACCTTAGTTCCCCTCATGTGGGCAAGTGGCCTAAATCTAAATGAAGATGGCACAGGGAATGCTGAGCATCTAAACAGGGCAATGACTCTAAACAGCCATACTGTAAGACAAAGCACAAAATGCACTAGGAACTAGGACAATAAACAGACTGACTGAATTCCAACAACACAATGCTTTTTGGATATGTACTGTACACTAAGGGTCGTTTGCACCAAGAGAGTTTAAATAAAGCTTAGTTTAGTGTTAATCACAGATTTGTTGATCAGAGATTAATTTTAATTCGAGTTGTGTTGCACCACTTAATTTTAAGCATTGCTTAACAGATCTGTGACTAAATCCATAACCTCTGATTAAAATCCATTAAACGGAGATTAAAACTATAAACTGATTAATTCATGGATTAAAGTTTGTTCTGTGTCCGCCATCTTGTTTTTGCGATGTAAACAAGCAGCAGCCTAGAGCCTTTATCCATTAGCGTTACTATTCCATTCAGATTTGAGAACATGGACAGGAGTTTATGTTTAATTAAATAAAATACTGTGCCCCAGCAAAAAACAAAAGAAAAAGAAAAGCCTGCTTGCTTGCTAAAGAGACAACAGACGTTCGCTTCACTCTGTGGTGCTCAGTACAAGGAGTAGGACAATGACAGTAGGCTATCAGCAGCAATAATGTGTACATTAACATTTCTATGGACGATCGAGTCAACAGCTAGGTCAACACGTATGGTACGCTAATGTTTTCACATTAGCATACCAATGGAAAGCAGGCACAGCGCAGCCATCAGGTAGAAGAGTTGCGACATTGAGGGGGGCAGAAACTGAGCGCTAGAGGGCTGTTCGTGCCGCCTGAATAGGGACAAACGGTTTTAACGAACGTGGTGTTATTTTCAGTCAAATCATGCGACACAGTGCCTTTTAAATTCATCATTATCATAAAATTCAACTGGATTCAAACAGCCCCCTGTGTTTATTTGAGCTGCGCCTTTGTTTTCTCTTTCATTTTCATGAATCCATCTGATACATGCTGCCATGTTTACATTTAAACCACCTCTACTGCAGGTTTAGAATTAAGCCCTTATTGGTACTTAAATCAAAGTTTAAAGTTGTGGTGCAACAGGTTTGACATTAATCCAGGTTTACTGTGAAAAATAAATCCACACTTAAAAAACAAAAGCCAAGATTAAAAGGATGGTTTAAAACTAAACCAGATTATTGAAATCTAGGTTTAAAATTTGGTGCAACTGAAATTATAGATGATCCTTGATTTAAACCAGTTTAGGGTTTAATCCTTCTTGGTGCAAACGACCCTAAGAGATTAGCCTGGTCTAGCCCTCAATGATTTTGGCCTTGGGGGGCGGGGGTGTCGTGGGATCCACACGGCGGAAGTGCTGCGCTCTGATTTGATCTCACTAACATGTCGTCATCTCCGGCCCCTCCCACGCCCGTCCACTGCTGTTCTACGTCACATCATTTAGAGCGACGCCCACCCCGGAAGGTTGACACCCCCCTCAAGGCCACTTTCCAACGTGCGTTAGTCCAGGCTTTCCGTTTTCGCGCAAGGCGGACGAAAATGAAAGCCTGGGTGTCGAGGCTACTAAGAGATCAACTGATACACTCTCCTGTATTATGTTGGCGCTGCACTGCTTGGCGACACGGTCAGTAGTCTGGGTATCCCCCTCCATATGAGCAAGACAAATTCCAATTCAACTTGTTGAAATGGCTAATAAAAGAAACCTTGAACCTTGAAACCTTGAACCTCTCCCTCTCTCTCATGAATAATAACACTGACAACAGACAACAGACATTTTCACTCTCTCTCTCCCACCGCGCCCTGTACTGGACACCTGCCTGCCTGCCTGCCTGCCTGCCTGCCTGCCTGCCTACCTGCCTGCCCGCCTGCCTGCCTGCCTACCTGCCTGCCCGCCTGCCTGCCTGTCTGTCCCTCCACATGGTAATGATCTGACAGATCGTGCTGAATGATGGTCTGCAATTAAGCAATTAAGCTGCAAGCACACCCACTGACCGCCCCCCCCCCCCCAGCCCCACCCCGTATCTCTCTCTCTCTCTCTCTCTCTCTCTCTCTCTCTCTCTCTCTCTCTCTCTCTCTCTCTCTGAGAAGAGAGCTCCTGTCCAACAATTTGATCGGCATCAGTGTTCAAATGCCCTAATAATTGGCTTTCTGTTATTATTCCCCTGGTGTCACTATATTTCCACATTCACTCCAGAGGGGCCACATTTTTGAAACTGTTGTATCAAAAACAGCTGAACTACAAACTCAAAACGTGTCGCATTGTGCGCATTGTGATGCGTTTTGAGCACGTAGATCAGCTATTTTTTCTATACTTGAATGGAAATCCTGTTTTGTTTTGTTTTTTCCGAATATCACATCCAAGATCTTAATAATTTGTGAACCATGTTGGGAACGCGTTTTCCCCAATTGTCCCACACATGCAATACCTCTTTCTTTCAAATGAACCTTTTAGATCTGGTCACTTTAGTATAAATAAGAGACAAATGGGCTCCATTTACTCCTTCAAAGATAATAACCATACCCAATCAGTAGAACAAATGTCCTTACCAAATAATCTATTTATTTAGGCAGTAAGGACAAATTCCACTTCGGCGTATCTGACATCTGCTGGGTTTAAATTAGGGAAGCGCTTTTCCTTCTTAACAGCCTATAATGAATGGCCTATTTCTTCCATTAGAAATTAATGAGGGTGGACTTATCATGGGCAGATTTGATGAGATTTTCTAGATTTGCCAAACTAAAAGGTGTGGCCGCAGCCTTAGAGTTTTACAGAGCGCCGCAGTCCCGCCCCCCTTTCATGGCCCAGAATTTTCCCTTACATTTTCCCCTAGAGCAGGGGTTTTCAGCAGGTGGTCTGTGGACCACTGGTGGTCCGTGGAAGTCTTGCATGTGGTCCCTGACCATACCTTAGTAAGGTAGGAGTTGTTTTTAATTTCTTTCCACTACTGTAGTTGAGAAACCATGAACTAAATGACCTGTTGATATACGATGACCATCCATGTAGTAAGAAATTCAACAGAAAATGTTACAATCTAAAGAATGGGAATTGCACCAGATTGTGTGGTTGAATCATTATTACTATGAAATCATTAGTAGTCAAAGTCAACCAATGGTTGAGAAACAGTGGGAAGTTGCATTGCATGGGAAGTGACAAAATAGCACTAATCACATATCCCATATCCCCACCCAACACAACAGTGGTCCCCAGGGTGATTCATAAGTCACGGTGGTGGTCTCTGGTTCACAATCAGTTAAAAAACGCTGGTCTAGAGGTTTTAGAAAGTATTTATTTATCTAGATCAGCACTCTGATCGCGCAAGTGCATACTAGTGCACTTGTGCAAGTGCATACTAGTGCGTTGTGCGCAAGTAGGCCATGGCTACTTGTGCATGAGTGAGTGGGCTAATACTCTCATATTTACCACCATTACATCACCCAATTACATCACCCACATTAGAATAGAGACAACCTGCGCCATCTAAACTGTGGGAGGGGAAGGCAGGGTTGAAATGCAGAGAAGGGGGTGGTGAAAAGGGTGTGGCATCAAGTACAGAATGTCACAGGAATCAGTAGATTGGTGCCCAATGTGTTTTGGTGTGGAATTTTCCCTTAATGCCCACATAAAACAACATTTTAACCTATACTGTATTATAGCAATAATACCTGACGATCATCATTTACGTTGGAAAAAAATCATGGCACTCCATCATAAAGACCTTTGAGCCTTGGACAAAGCCAATTCGACCCCTGACAAATCGTGACAATAAACACAATGTTTTGGGTTGAACAAATGATTAGAATTATTTGTTCAGGTGAACTGGCCTTGTCTGAGGCTTAAAGATCTTTAAATACTCTCTAACATCTATGGGAGAAAATGGGGATATTCTCTCATACAGGCAAAAATCGTTTCCTGTTTCCTGGAGCTTAATTTCCATCCACCAGCTGCTTAAAAACCAGAAAGGGACTCTGGTGCTTGTGGAGGGAAGCATCTTGGTTAACATGACTGTGTGGATGCAGTCAGTATGGTGAGTCCCTTAAAGGTGCAGTGACCTGGAAATGGAGGGCACTTTACTTTGGAGTTTCAGCCTGAAACGCTGGTCTGAAGTTTCTGAACCCACTCTTTACAATGTTCATGCATGCTGATTGTTGCACTGTTTCACGGGTCCAAAACAAACGACTATACACACGGTAGCAGTCGTGTCCGTGTGCACGTGTGTGTGTGTGTGTGTGTGTGCGTGTGTGTGTGTGTGTGTGTGTGTGTGTGTGTGCGCGTGGCCATGGCAGTACTACACAGGTAGACAGTCAGATATGTACTTTTTATGCCACCCTGCAGTGCTTAAGGGTGTGCCACCCTGCAGTGATTAAGGTCGATTAAGGTTCAAGAGAGAAAGGAGCAATAGTTTAATTGGTTTAGTGCATCTGGTTAGTATGCCTCTTGAGGTCCTCGATGCACATCCTACTGGGAGACCCTCGCACAGACCAAGGACCAGGGATTACATTGATTCAATGGCGTTGGACCATCTCAGTATTCCCATGAGGAAGGCACTAATGTTGCGAAGAACAGGGAAATCTGGAGCGCTCTGGTGGAGTCTTTGCCCCCGTGACCTGACCAAGGATAAGTGGTGGAAGATGGACGGATGCAAACCTGCATGTAAACAGTCCAGTATGTACTGTAGTTCTCTGTGATGTGTACAGTAGATCAAAGAAATGAAAAGTTATTGGCTTTGGAGGTCAACAGACTCAAATCACATGACGTCGGAGGGAGAGGAAGTGCAGCACGGTGAGGTCACACAGCAGGGAAACAATCACTCTGACAGAACACGGAAGGAACTTGTGAGTGCATTTATGTGTGTGTGTGTGTGTGTGTGTGTGTGTGTGTGTGTGTGTGTGTGTGTGTGTGTGTGTGTGTGTGTGTGTGTGTGTGTGTGTGTGTGTGTGTGTGTGTGTGTGTGTGTGCATATACTTGTCATTTCCTCTTGGAAAAACTGAATGAACAGGAAAGCAGCTTATCTGCTCCAACAAAGCCATTCTAGGTAAACTCCCATCGTACATTTGCACTTTGATTGGCACAGAGATCTGACTGTATAGCTGTGTATAGTCTGTGATCACGAGATGTGCTCTCTGCTTGTCCGTTCCTAATGCACAGAAAGATTTGATGTGCTGCCGATTGTGCTCCCCTCACTTAACCTTAAAAAAATACTTTGAAAGCAAGGGAATTGGCCTTTCTTATTCAAGCACCGGTACAATCATGAATGTCTCTATTTGTACTCACTACTCACTGATGACTATGATGACCAGGTCTAGTGTACAGTATTAACATACAATGGGTCCCTGTTCCGAGTGGGTCATCATGGAATAAAATTGTGTGTGTGTGTGTGTGTGTGTGTGTGTGTGTGTGTGTGTGTGTGTGTGTGTGTGTGTGTGTGTGTGTGTGTGTGTGTGTGTGTGTGTGTGTGTGTGTGTGTGTGTGTGTGTAAAAACAAATAAAAACATACAAAAACTTAAGGTCCAGTTGTGCAATGACAGGAAAGTGCATCTACAGTACACAGGCACAGAAGTTGATTACAAAGTGCACAGAAGACAATTACAAAGTGCAGACAATGTGCCAGGGTGTGATGCGCCGTGACCCTGAAGACTGGCTACTACCTACCTACCTGTTTTTGTGTCACTACGTCAACAGCAAAATACAACATACTCACTGGTCTGAAACAGAATAAATAATAGCGTATGAATTATAGCTGTATGTCGGAGCCCGGGATCTATAGCAGGTCACCCCAGCATTTGGACCCCCTAAGACAGCCATTCTTTCTCTCTGTGGGCAGATATCTGGACAGTGCCCCTTGGTTTGTAAGTAACAAGTAAGTTTTCCAGCTTGATTCAGAACACAGAACATAAATTTGAGGCTACACAAAAAAAATAAATTATAGACGGCACAAAGACTCACTAAGTGGCATACTCATGCACAAACACACTGTACTACAAGGACGTACACACACACACACACACACACACACACACACACACACACACACACACACACACACACACACACACACACACACACACACACACACACACACACACACACACACACACACACACCACTGTTTCTGGGCTGGTAATTCTGTGGGATGTTTGGCTACGAAACTACTGCTGAATGACAAAGTATTGCAGTTCTTTTTCATCAGTAAAGTACAACCCCAGGAACATATAACATCAAATGGTCTGTATCGTAGGGAAAAACACACCCATAATTATATTTCATTAAGAGCTAGTTATAAAATACTTGGCAAATCCGACATCTCGCAGCGACGGGGAATGTATTGATTTATCAAATGCTGAAGCCACAGTTTGTATCTTTAAACTGTGGTTGTGCAAGGTCACAAGCCAGTAGTCACTTTCCCTGCGAGTCCGTCAGCCCATCTGATAAACGAATCAACGCACACAAAGCAGCTGCGCTGTGGTTGTTGTGCTTCGCTCCGCGTTGGCCCAGCACCAAGGTCCCTTAAAATGCTGCATAAATACTGTAGAGGCTGTTAAAAAGGCTGGGTAAACAGCCTAGTAAAGGCTAAAACATTACATCATAGCTGGCCCAGTGCTTCAGCCCTCTACGTTTACAGGAATCTTAAGTCGGCTTTGCGGTGAGAACTGATCAAATCTGTTCAGCGGACATGAGTAACATGTTGTGCCATAATATGTGGGCCATGGTGTCAGATTGTCTGTGAGATGGAGAGAGAGAGAGAGAGAGAGAGAGAGAGAGAGAGAGAGAGAGAGAGAGAGAGAGAGAGAGAGAGTGTGAGTGAGAGTGTGAGTGTGTTGGTTTGATAATAAAACCCAAATGTTCTATGCACTGCAAGTTTGCTTGAGGACAGGTTTGTCGTGAGTGCCTGTCAGCACTCACGGCAGATGGACCAAAAACAAAAACATAAACAATGACCAGTAGCCTACTAAAGCCAAACTTTTGTCCTTTTCAAGATGGATTGGAAATTCACCACAATGACATTATCATGCTTATGGCATGATACAAACATTTCTAAAGACACTAGTCCCAATACTTAATTCTGATTGGCTGTTCGTCGTCATGTGACAGTTGAAAAACCCACCGATAACCCACTGCTGATGCGTCACATTTGGTAGTATCAATCCGCCACACGGAACCGGCTTGTGGTTGTTATGGAATCTTGTCCCAGGTGTGTTGTTTCTACAGCAGCAGGTTAGCCGGGAACTACTTTCTTTAGCTGGGTAACTTACAGTTACTTACAGTTTTAGAAAAGCAATAAGACACTCGAGGTTGCAGCTTCCAATGTCTAGATAAGGGTTGATAATGTGTATTTAAATGCAGTGATAACATAATGAATCGGTGGCTAGCCACTAGGGCTTCTTGTACAATCAATCAATCATTTTCAATTTCCTACGGCAGCTCAAGAAGTTTAAAGCCGGCCAAGCAGCAATGACTCACTTCTACAGGGTCACCATGGAGTGTTCTCGCCTTCTCCATGCTTGTCTGGTTTGGTCACACAACCTCTCAGGACCAGGCCAAGCTGGAAAGAGCAGTGCAACGTGCATCTAAAATCATTGGATGTACTGTAGCCTCCATACACTTTCCTCGCTCTTTTCCACTAGAATAATCGGAAAGGCAAATAAAATCATGGCTGATAACTCAAGATAGCACTTACACTGTAGCTATTAGACATTTGAACTGGACTTAGTTTACATCTCTAATGATGCATGCATGTAGCAATATGCAATGCGTGTAGCACTTTAAACAACCGAATGTAACTTCTATTTTGCTGTGTTTTAGATTGTATTGTCTAGTTGTCTCTCTTGTATGTATGATGTCTGTATTAAGCATGAACCAAGACAAATTCCAATCAACTTAATGTTGACATGGCAATGCAGTTCTCGGATCTTGGAGAGGCAGTCCATGGGTGATAACTAAGCCTGATTCATACAGGATGGTTTCCCACAGAAACAGTTTGTCGCACTGCAACCCAGTCGTAGATCTCCAGCATTGAGCCTCACAGTTACACAGTTACAGACATTAAATGATATGCTAAAAATGACATGACACTAACACTTGCCCGCTTGCCCGGGGCAAGTAAAAAAAAAATGGTGGGGCAAGTGAAGACTGCTACCTGGTTGCCCGATCGGGCAAGTGTGCACTATAACACAACACAAGATAAATTTGTCTTTGAAGGCAGTCATTGCACTCTGCCTCTGTGTCTTTCCCTGCTTTCTAGCTATCTCTACCTATCTCTCTCCCAGGTTCATTTGGTTCCAAACTATCATTTTGCTGGGGCCAGGGACCACTGGGTCTGTGACCACTATGGCTAATTAAGATGATGAATTTTAACTCTTGAGAGTGTGAAAATGAAACCAAATGGACCCGCAAGGGTCCATTTGGTTTCATTTTTACGTCGCCAGCTAAGTTGGTTAACCAACTTAGCTGGCGACCACTGGAACCCTCTCATAGAAAGCACCCAAGTAGGAAGTAAACTTAAATGCAAAATTTACAATATATTTTTGGGGGCAAGTGACCATGACCTGAGGGCAAGTAGAACCTGACTTTCACTTGCCCGATGGGCAAGTGCCTCTGAGACCTTAGTGTCAACCCCTGATATGATACAAATGACATGATAAAAAAGCTCTAATGTCACTGTCCCACCCCCAGTCCCATCCCCTGGCCTTCATGTGTGTGTGCGCGTGTGTATGAGGCTACATTGGAGAAAGAGAAGGGAGTGGAAAAGTAGGAAGAGAAACACTGATGATGTATTCTGGAAAAATGTTGTCAATGTATTTTTAACTCCTGGGATTAGTTAAAACAGAAGGAGCAAAAATATAAAGTAAACAAAAACCATGAACTATGGAAGGATAGCGTTTTAACCTAGTAAGTCCCCAGTAAGGCTACATCTCACCGCCTAGTGGTGAAATATGGAAGTGCTGTGCGTTCATGGAAGTGGTTGGACTTTCATGACGTCAGATGCCTTTTATTATTACTCTATGTTTTTCCCTGTTTACTGTAATTATCCAGATAATAGAATTAGATGATTCATCATAGTGTAAGACAATTACACAACTTCTCTGGTTCATCAACTTTAGCAAGTTGTGGCGTATTCATTGAGATTGAGAGAAGATACCAGTAGAAACTAGAAAGACAGGACCTAGACATATAGTTGCTAGTTTGAAGGTGTCATGGTTACTACTTATTACTGCACAAGAGAGAAGGGGTGTGAAGAGTAATTTCCACTATAGGATGGAACAAGAACCAGAACCAAAGTTCCTGAACCAAGTTCTGCTTAAGTTATAATCTAACAGAAAATTAATCTTACACGTTCAACTTGGCATCCTTATTTTGGGAATGTCATATACAGTAGGCAATATTTAAAATATGTGTGTGTGTTTAAAGTGTATTTAAAGTGTGTGTGTGTGTGTGTGTGTGTGGGGGGGGGGGGGGGGGGGGGGGGGGGTGCAGTCAGAGAGCACACGGTCCTCAAGAGTTGTTAGCTTTCACATATGAGGCCGAAACATAAAAAAACTACTTTCCTCTTTCTCAGAGAGTCTGATTAGGACAGAAATGCTTTAGTGTCACATACACACGCACACATGCACGCACGCACGCACGCACGCACGCACGCACGCACACACACACACACACACACACACACACACACACACACACACACACACACACACACACACACACACACACACACACACACACACACACACGGCTAGAATGTCCAACTTGAGGTCATTACAAATACATTCAGTGTGTTGCGTGATGGGTGTTTTTTCTTGTTGTCGTTCAACTGATTAAAGTGAAAGACAATCACTGGCTCCAAGCTAAACCTCGAGCAGCAAATAACACCAATATGAAGCTGCTGGGGCCCCCCAGTGGAGCCCTATGATTACAGTCACTCACTATGCAATTTGCCAACAATTGCGTGAGTATATTTTCAGTTTACTGTAGCTGTGTCTTATTCTGACAGCAGGTTCTTAGCTGAACAAAAAAAGAGTTGAATAAAGACCTGTCGATTAGGGGTGGGCAGAAAAAAAGGATATGTCAATATATTGCAAATCGCGAAGATGCACAGAAATGGAGAGTATTTTACTTTGAAGTTTCGGCCTAAAGCGCTGATCTGAAGTTTCTCAACCAATCGAAGCTCGCGTCCCTTCAGGTTATGCAAGGTAAACACAGGAATAAGTAATTTTTTTCTCTCTCATGCACGAGTTTGGCCCAGCCTGATTTGCGCTTTAAAGATGTCATCGTGGCTATTGATAGTTATAGCTTAGTTACAAAGCGAAATGTAGAAAGCAGCAAAAAAGTTAAACAGGCTTACGGTCATTGGGGGACTTGCGGCCAGCCTGGTTAGGCGAAGGGCAGCGGATGGTGGTGACGATGGTGTTATGGTGGGGGTTGGGGTGATGCGGGTGGTGCACCGGCGGGTGGTGGCCGTTGTTCTCCGGCGGGGCTCTGGTGACACTGATCTCCGGCTTGCCGTTGTTGCTGCTAAAGTGGCCCCCGCCGTCGTTGCGCCGCGACGCCGGGGTGGCGTCGGTGGCCGTCTTGGCGAACGTCACCTCCCGCTTGTGGCCCAACTCGGGGGTCTTGGAGTGGCCCAGCACCTCAGGCCGCTTCAGGGCGCTGTTACCCACGGCGCGGGCGGAGCCGGGGCTGGTGATATGGTCCGTCGACGGCTGCTTGCTTGAGGAGATGTCGATGCAGAGCTCTGAGCGCCGCGACACAGGCTCAGGGGTTCGGGCTCCGCCCCCGCCACCCATGATGGAGCGTGGCTGGGTGTAGCTGTGGTTGTTGTTGTTGCTGCTGGAGGCGGACGCGGCCGCCGTGCCCAGGTCCCGGTAGTAGATGCTGGTGGGAGACATGGCGTTGCGGTGAGGGGAGGAGTTGTTCGTCCGGCGGGAACCCGGGGAGGAGTGGCTGTCGACGTCCTCCACCTCAAAGGACCTCTTCAGAGCTGCATGGAGGAAGACACACAGACACACAAGGACGTGTTATAGATACGGTAGGACAAAAACCTCTAACTGCTCTATTTACCACGGTGCCATCGTGGCACATCGTGAGTGCCATCGCATCACAGCTAGAAGATCCTGGGTTCGATTCCCGCTAGGGACGCTGTGGGTGCTGGTGGCGTGTTTACTCCTCAGTGCTCATACCTCTGTGTAGAGTTTGCATGTTCTCCCCGTATCCACTAATGTAGGTCCCCTCACATGTTCTCCCTGTGTACCCAAGGGTAGGCACCCTCACATGTTCTCCTGGTGTCCCCTAGGGTAGGTGCCCTCACATGTTCTCCCAGTGTACCCAAGGGTAGATACCCTCACATGTTCTCTCTGTGTACCCTAGGTGCCCTCACATGTTTTCCCGGTGTTCCCTAGGGTAGGTGCCCTCACATGTTCTCCCAGTGTACCCTAGGGTAGATACCCTCACATGTTCTCCCTGTGTACCCTAGGTGCCCTCACATGTTTTCCCGGTGTTCCCTAGGGTAGGTGCCCTCACATGTTCTCCCTGTGTACCCTAGGGTAGGTACCCTCATGTTCTCTCCGTGTCCCCTAGGGTAGGTATCCTCACATGTGTCCCCGAAGGTAGGTGCCCTCACAAACACAAGTAGTAATCCTGGTCTGGAATAACGTGTTGTGTCCATTCCATGTGCTACATCCATCCAAGGGAAAAGTTGGCAGCTTGGACTCCTCATGCACTGAAGGAAGCATGAGGCCAGTCCGCTGCCTCCCCAGGTTAGTGGAGGATGTGTAGAGCCCAAGATCACATTAGATAATTGACACAGGGGTAAAAAGGGTTATAAAATCATGAGGGAAAAAACTATATAAGAAAAAATTACAAAATAATTGTGAACAGTACATACTTTTCCAATGTAGGTGGGAAGATGAGATTATTATTATTTTTTGGCCAGTAAGAGTTGGCCAAAAAAATATTCCTTTTAAATTAAAACAGCTTTTGGTTTCGTACAGATATCGAATCTATGTTGTATATAATTCCACTATGAAATATTGCAGCCTAATATGCTGTAAAACACTATTTCGTTTTCTCTCTTCCCAAATTTATTATATTTGATTTTATTATTTTTTTTTTACATTTGAATATTCTTTCAAATATGGAATATTCCTGGGCAGCACTACCTTGCTGTCTAAAATAAAGAAGAAATACCAACAAATAAATAAGTATCTTTCTCTGCATTAATTATTATACATGTAGGTCTCATTTGTACGTCAAATATAATGTTTACAGTTGGAAAGAACAATGAAATTATAGGTTCTTCAAAAAAGGTCACATGAATTAACTGCACTGTAAGCAAACCATATTCTTGTTTTTATCATCTCGTTGTGAAAACCAATATGGAGCTATATACCAGCAGTGAACCGCCCGCGGTTTGAGGGTGGAGGAAACTGGAGAAGCAAATTTCACTGACGCGAAACAAAGGACGCCGTTGTAGCTGGCAACCAGACCGGGCTTGAAGCTTTATGTAATTTAATTAACTACCAATGTAAATAGCAGGGAAACCAGTAAACCCAATGAATCAGGTTTCTCCTAATTAGCAATGCTATTTTCAGTGCATAAAACTGCGTGGCACGTTAATTTCCGATTTATATACTGTCTGCCATGCACCAATGCTTGGTTGCATGGTAGGTGGTACACTAGACTGTAACACAGTAAAAAGTCATTTGTACTCAGTTGTACCATGGAGTCGTGTACAGAAAATAGCACATTTACACTGTTATCTATATCCTGCCTTTGGTTATTGAGGTAGGACGGTTCTCAGCTGTGCCAGAACGGAGGGATTAGGATATGTCAAAAATGAATTCCATTTTATGTTTCATTTTACACTACACCAAAAATTTTGGTGTAGTGTAAAATGAAACGTCCCTCAATGTCCCTCAAAAGAACATTTAATGTTCTTTTGAGGGACATTATGCTTTGCATATTTGGGACAAGAGCGAAAAAAAAACTGGATGGAATGGGGTTATCAAATGATTAATATATGATACAAAAAAACAGGATTTAATTTCAAATATAGCAAATAGCAGATCTACAAGTTCAAAATGCATCACGGTGCCATGCATTTTGATTCCATTACTTCCATTACACCGATCAAACCAGTTACAGTACATTTCCTACAGTAATCATAACTATAGTCAGATCTGGTCAAGAATAAGCTAAACAAGGACGTCATCATAACATCACCATGACCTCGTTTGGCATGCTGGGATAATTCCAAGTATAACTTGAGGCGACGTGGTTAGCTGGGTTAACAGAGTGCCGCAGTTATGTTTAAAGATGAGTACATCACTGCCCCAAAGGAATGAGCCATCATCTGACACCACAGCCAATGACCTCCAGCTGAGTGTGAATTTAAATCCAATTCCCATCTTGGAGTTGCTGTGCAAAGGCTGATGTTGTGAAATGGCACTGTAATGAAAGGCTAATTACGCACGTGCACACACCCTGCCAGACATACCGACATCCAAAAGGTGTGTGTGTATGTATTTACTTATTACTTAAGTAATAAGCTACTTATTACTCCTTATAAATACTATTACATTACTTATTACTTGAAATCAAGAGTAATAACATTACATATTACTTTTATGTTTTTTGTACTCCTTTTTTAATTTTGTACTTTTTGAGAATTTGAGTAGTTAGCTGCCGCCAGCATTTTCCAAGTTTCTGTTTCTGGAGGGACATTTTACATCAGCACACAGGATGTGGCCGATCCATTTGTTGTTTACCTCTGAGTAAAACGACCAAAATGCCATCTGGGATAAGGAATAAGGAAATACTGGTGATTGAAAGAAATGGATAGAATGGATGTCTATGGGCGCGATGTGCAATCCTGTGTAACTAGGCTAGCGGTGCTAGTGGCCGTTAGCATCAGCACTGTATCAAACAATGGACCCGTTTCTCAATCCCATATATTCATACTCTGAGGTGATGGCGGCCATCCATTGCTGCTGTGTGTTTAGTTGCATCTGCATTCCATCGAATATCACACTTGTTTACTTGTGCCTTATCTTCCAAGATGGCCGATCGCCTTTAGGGCTTTTCTGAGTATAGGACTGAGAAACGGGGACTATTAAGGCAAGATTGCTGAAGATCTAAGGCAATGACAGTGGGCGTAACTACTGTATGCTTAATTGACAAAGAGCTTCAGCAATAGTGGTAATTGTGTTCAGTGTATTGTGTATTTCGAGTACCGTGCAGTGTTAGTAGGGCATATGGCAGGCAGCAGACTCCACTCTCATTGCCCTCAGTGCAAAAAGCCAGAGCTGTTTTAGCTGTTAGGACATTCTGAACTGAAGACAATCACATCAAAGGCCTTTTTTCACAGCAAAGATCAGCCAACACCACTAATCTAATTTACTGCTATAAGCTGCTTCACAGCAGCCACTCGATACGTTTTCCCCCTCAAGACAAATTTGCTCCTTGCCAAATACTAATTTAGCGTGCCAGAGCCAATGTCTCGGGCTCTTCTCGTATGTGCCGGCGATCGTCCACTCCAAGGACACTTGCGTGCTCTGACCGCCACAGGCCCTACATTTCAGCAGGCGGGCCAATGGGTGGTTGAGTGTGTTCTGCACTGTATGGTGATTTGTGTTACAAATCCTCCCAGCCACCCTTATCAAAACGCTAAAAACACACTGTTATGGGATAGCTTTCATGCTGCAGGCTGTCCTAGCTCCGCATGTACTGACCGGACTGACTCTAGCCGCCTTGAAATGAAGGGGAAGTTTTAAGTCAACGCCATTTTACTGTATCTCGGTGAGGAATAAATTATCAATCAATTTACAAGCACACCAAAGGCATTAGAGTTTAGGGAAAAACAAGTTTACCTCAATGGCGTTAACGTGTTTGGGTTGCGTTTATTGTGGGTTCTTTGTCACGTGGAACTTGCTTATGAGCAATTCCTCTCTCTGTTTCATTCTCGAACATTTCAAAATAACAATTTAACTTCCAAATCCAAATTGATATCTAAAACTATAGCCAAAAACCCACTCTGTCCTTCTGAACCCTGACTTTCCTCTCTGTTGTGTTTTATAATTGTTGCGAGGGAGACCAGTCTCTTGCTGCTTTCAAGTCCAGCCAAGCCAGTTTGCCAAAACCAGATGACAACTTTCACATAGAGCAACTAGGTCACAGTGCACGATGCTGTATTGTAATGTTACTACTATTAATAATATGATCCTCACTCATATTTCTTGTCACAGTACATTTGCACATACATGGAGATCCTGTGTCCTCTCTATTTAACCTTCCTGACAGTAAATTTTTATATCGGGGCGACCAAAAGCCAGAGTCGCATTTACTGGCTTGAATTTCACGGGCTACTGACTAAATCGCCCAAGTATTGCCTGAAAATTATATTTATATTTTCGGCCGACGTTGCTTAGTCCACTTTTAGACTGTCACCTGTTAGCCTGCTATAATAGACTTCCAGAAACATTTTCTACCGCCCGCTGTTAAAACGTACTATAACAGTGGGTGAGTGCCCTACCACTCAGGGGGAGCAGTTACCTGCAGCTGTTAGAGCCGGGCTGATGCCATATTTTTGATGTTTACAAATGTTTTGGACCGAAGTTTAATAATCAATTATGACAATAAAAATGCTTTTAAAAAACTGTTAAACTTAAAAAATATTTTTCTTCAAGTTAACAACAATAGAATACGACATTGAAAACAAATGAGAGTGTACATGTAGAGTTTTTCCTGTTCCAGGCATCTATAACAAGATGAATATATATGTACCGGTATATATATAAAGTATTAATTAGATATTATGGCTATACATAAAATGAAGACTGTCTGACTAAGACTGTATTCATTTGCAAGTCAAACAGAGAACATGATAATGCCTATAAACATCCGGACATCAGGTAAATAACACAGATACAGATATTGATCTATCAGCATCCACAAAAAAATAATGATATATGGATAAGACCGATATATATCGGTCAGGCTCTAATATCTCCTGACACTGCCTATCGTCTTGGGATAGTAGATGTGAAAGCTGAATATGGGGGAGATTGTTATGGATCAGGGTTGTTACGCAGTATATCAAGACAAGAGTGCTGCTGATCCAGGGCATTTTATTTCTTCAAACACCTGGTCAGTGATGCGTACAGTAGATCACTATTGGCGTTCTCAACTGCTCTGTGATTAAATATCCATAGCCATAGCGACTGGAGTGGAAGAATGGGGAAATGTATGCCCTACGTTAATCCAGTGTTTCTTTGCACAACATAGTGAACGCACCCAGTTCTGCAGCCAACTGTATCCTCAATGATCTTAGACCATAAATATATGACTTACTAAAGTGAAATATTATCTGAGAATTAAAAAAAAAAGAAAAGAAAGAAAGAATGGAAAAAAGATGTTCCAGACTACTCTCACTTGAAAGCATAAGTTATCTGTTTGTTAGGAGGAACTGCAGTCCTTTTCCCAAAGACTCCAAAGGCTCTTTTCCATGCAGTCAGAGGTCATTCATTCTTTCCCACATCAGTCAACAGAAAGTATACTTGTGGGCAGACAAGACGAAAAAAAGGGATCTCCTGCTTCTATCTCCACAACTGTGGATCTCTGCATGGATCTCAGAAGCACGCGATCACACAGGGCAACGGCAGCAGCATGCTGGTGCGTTCAAACCAGCCTTAGAGATATTGTAGACAGAGTTGCGATACTGATTGGGAACAGAACAGCCCAGTCACATGGTTTGCCACATGGTCCATGGAGAGCCTGAATAGGGACTACTGGAATTTAAAATACTGTACATAGAGATTCTTGTTTACATGTGCAGAATGACAATAATTTAAAAAGTATTTTACATAGTAACAACTACAATCTCTGCAATCGGTGCACGCTGGCCTAGTGGGTCCAGGCGCATGCCTGACACCGTGCCAAATGTTCGAGTCCTGTTCATGACGACGTTTGCTGCATCTCTCTCTCCCTGTTTCCTGCCTATCTTCACTTAAATAAAGTGAAGATCTTAACTATCAATAAAGGCAAAAAAGAATCTTAAAAAGTCCAGTTATTAAGTACAGTTATTAAAGAACGACCTAAAATGGCATAAAATGAAACCAAATAGACTCGCACAGGTCCATTTGAATTCATTTTATTCTCTAAAGAGGTAAAAATAAGGATTGCCAACTCTCCTTCAATGAGCTGGGGACCTCCTGGAATCCTCTCAAGGACCACTGGCCACCCCCGTGGTTTGAAAACCACCGGGGTTTGAAAACCAGCTTGCAATAAGCTAAGTTCTTAAAGGATCCCTGGCTAATAAGACATTATACTTTTACTATAGTAAAACATTGTACTTGACCTCTGTAACTGAAATAAACAAATAAAAACACTTTCATTATTTCTTTAATAAACAGCGAATGTTTCCCTCAATAGGGACTGCTCTGTCACAGGTTGATGATATCATATGTCCATGTGGGGTCCAAATCCATGGAATGTATGAAATGCACATGCTAACAAAAAACAACGTAATATTTCTAAATTTATTTATTTATTTATTTTATCAGCATGTGCATTCAATATATTTGATAGGCCTGGGCCACTCACAGACACATGATGACATCATCAACATGCGAGTTTCTATCGAGTGAAAGATTCTATTTTTGATTGACAGTGTTTTTATTTTTACATTTTAGCTAAAGAAGGCAAGTATAGCATTAAGGCATATTTGTCTTATTAGCCTTATCCTTTATCCTTATCCTTTTAACAGCTGTAATTATCACAAGTGTCCCTAATCAGCTCCCCCAGGGGCAATAGTGGCCGCCATTCAAATCTACAGGTAGTAGCAGGGGTGGAGGAGGGTAAGCAGCAAAATGATTAAGCAGAAAGCAGAGCAGCAGTATCAGAGTGAGCAGCAGCAGCAGTAAGCAAGCAAGGAAGTTCTTATTAGAAGGAAGGGAATCCAAGTCTGCAGCGGCTGCGCCATGACACCTCGAGTGGCAAAACGCTAGGACATACATGGCAGTGGATGGCAGGATGCCGGATTTCTTGCAAACAAACATGATTTATGAACGGCTGCGACCAATGTCATATAATCGGTTCAGGAATATAAAAGAAAACAGGTCTGAGTGTGTGTTTTTCCGAATTGCAAACTATTTCACTTTATTAAGCTATCTAAAGAGCACAAAATGAGTCTGCCTGGGCTGCCTAGCCTCTCATCGCGAGAACTGCCTCTCTTTGGAATAGCACCCAGCTGCAGTCTCGCAGACAGTGACGTCACGTTCAGAACGATCAGACGTATACTTTCAGTTCTTTGGATAGCTATATAACATTACACAGTGTACACATCAAAAAGCAACACAGCAGACCACAATGTCTTATGTGTATTCTGTTATTTTCCAGAAGTGCTTAACTTACAATAGTATCAGTCGTTCAGAAATATTTTTTTGTTTGTCCCTGTCCACTCCACCACTCTCATTGACTTTAATGTATTCCCCGCGGTTTCAAGCTGCAGCTTGCCACCCAGCGTGATGAATCTGACGATTCCATTGGATAGGTAGAGAAAATGACGTTGGGTTCGCTTCCTCCTATTTTTATTGTAAGCAAGCAGGAAGAGCAATGCAAACTTACAGTTTAAATAGCCTGTGAGGGCCCGTGATTGGATGAAGTCAATCATGTGAATGTGATGCTGAGGCGGCCCTTTAAAGGGCCGGTAGCGACTGCACTGAGGATTGACTGATCATATCATATCATATCATATCATATCATATCATATCATATCATATCATATCATATCATATCATATCATATCATATCATATCATAAGATTCTGGTTCAAACAAAGCAGGCGATGTTACAGATAGTTAACAGAACAACTGCCCCCCTTGTCTTACGTGAGTGCATACCGTCATTATAATCCCTTTAGGCACAGAACTCTCCATGGTATGGATAAAAGGCGTGATGTTCGGGGGTCCCTCCCTGCTGATTATCCGTTGGTAGATGGAAACATTGGCGTTTTCTAAAGCAAGGATGGGTCTGTTTTAGCTCGCTAGCATTGACATTAGCAACACAGCTTCCCAAATAGGATGTTTATATTCAGCACAATTCTGTTGTTTTATACCAGGGGTGCCCACACTTTTTTGACTCGAGAGCTACTTTCAAAATGACCGGCTCAACAAGATCTACACATTAAAAAAAAATCCATTTCAAGGCCCCCCCAAGAAAGCTTGACTTTGAAATAGTGGTGATGGTGTTACTTACTGTTATAGTGTTGTAGAATAATGCACTTGAAAAATGGAGGGGAGAATTGGAAGGTTTTCTTGTACTGTATATGCTACTACTGATGTTTGAAAACAGTATTTGTTGTTTGGAGTTGACAGTTCGTGATGTTGAATTTAGTCTCTTGCACCCAAAGCTAATAACTTACACGTTTTTGTCCACAATTGGGAAAGTGAACTGGCAAAAAGTTGGTCAAAATAACAGTTATTCTCCAGCGAAGGGCTAACGCTTCGTTTAGACATGAACAGCAAATCTTGCAAGCTCGCAACACATCGGTAGTGTGCATGGCAAAACGCTGAAGAATGACCCTTTAATTAAAGCCGCCTCCTCCCAGCTGTAAAACAGTAATGAAATAAAAGACAAAACTTTTTTTTCTTTAAGAGGGAAATTCTGAGCACAGAGCAGCTAAACGTAGTACCGTATGGTCGTCACATCATTGATAGTTTTCGGCGTGCCATGCAGTGGTTTTAATAACGATGGAACTGGGGGACAGACAGACAGGCAGACAGACAGGCGAATGGATGAAGGAGTCTCATTCCACAGTGAAACAGCATTCCTAGACTATGAGCTGGAAAAGAAAAAGGTCCGGTGTTCCTCTGAGGGATTCCCATTAACAGCAGCCAAGAACAGCCCCCCCCCCCCCACACACACCATTCCGCCAGTGTTCACTATCTGGCTATCATTATCTGATAACACCACTCCAATGAGACTATTGGCCACAATAGACATAGAGAGAGGGAGAGCTATCTTCACTTTGTCCTAAGATGCCCTGGTGCTCTGACTGGTTGGGGTCTGGTTTCAGACAAACATCAATATCAATGCCATAAAACAACATCAACAACGAAGCCGGTTCCGGGTGGTGGAGTGATCCTACTGAATATGACACTTTTTTTTTTTTTTTCGTTTTGAGGAACTAATCTTATTGGTTGAAACAGGTCACCTGCAGTTACTTAAACCAGCATTCAGTAACGGCTAATCAATACAAATAGTTCAGCTGGTGTTTTTCTCTCAGAGCACAGCAGACTTGTTTGGCTAGGCTAGCTAGTTTCTTAGTTTTCTTCATTTGTGGTCGTAGTGACAGCTGTCATTGAAAAAAACGTGCATTTCAGCAATTCTTAGTCTTAAAGGTAGCTGTTGCAACATTACACTCAAGGGTGTGCTTTGACATGCTCATGCACTTCTGCGATACCATTGGAACTTGCTAGTGTCACCACCATGAACTCAACTAACAGTATGTTTTTGTTTAAGAGGGGCGAGAGGGGGCGATTCTGGTGATAGCAGGCGACAGGAGATGGTCAAAACGTGAGCAGAGCAATGTAGGCCAAAAAGGTAATTATAATTGATGTTTTCAGCCACTAATTTTAGTGGCTGAAAACAGCTAATGAAATTCAAGCATTGCTGTGTTGCCGCTGTTAAAACGTAACAAAACGTAAGGGTTTCGTATCAAAACCAACTACGCTGGGTATACTAAGCATACAGTACCTACTAGTGATGTGCGGGCCGGCTTTTTTTCATAACTTTTTTACTTAAGTACAAAATATGAGTACTTTTCCCACCACTGCGTATTATCCATATTTATCTCATTAGCCAGGGTTCCTTTTAAAAAAAGACCTCAATCATCTGCCACCATTACTGCATTAGAGACTGTGATCTATTTGTCAATTTCCAGTTTTGTTCTTTTGCTTATAATCACACTAAAGGCAAGGCACTACTACTAAAAGACAAAGACAATATAGTGTAACAACCTTGAATAAACCAACACTAAATGTTATAATTATGTTCCCAAGGGTAGGCGGAATGGCTGGCTGTCGTTCATCACAACGATTTACAGTTAAACAGTAATTCGGAATAGTAGGTTGGCTTGACAAAGCTGCTACTACAGTACGTCTACGTACAGCACATATTGTAGCCGGTGTCAAAAGCAACAAAAAATACAAGCGTGTGTGGTCACTGGCCAGCGGGCTTGATAAATATGACCAAACTCCCATTTGACAAGGCAAGGCCAAACAAAGGGTGATAGAATTACACGGTGTGGTATTCCGCCTGGTCAGTTAAATGCATAATGCCAGGCTGTCAAACATTAGCTTCCTGGTGTGCGCCGTGACTGGGGTTGACTTATGAACCAAGAAAAAAAAAACAGCAGTCTAAGTAGTGCAAGCCACCGTGTGAGATTTACTGTGTGTGGTTCTCTCCTGGTTGACGGCCCACACCCTCTGTCCAGCACAGTAGGGTGAAGGTTAGAACTGCTGGGTAAATGAGGACAACCAACCCAGGGTCCCAGGAAACCAGGGCCCCAGGGCCGGTTCTAGGTATTTAGTGGACCTATGCAAGCTTAGAGTATGTCATGAAGTGTGTGGGTCATGACCGAAAAAACAAGGTCACAAATACAAGCGGCCGAAATGAGTTTTCTCCCTTAGGATGAGAAGTAGAGCCGCTGCTCTTTTGTCTGGACTGAAGCCAGCTTAGGTGGTTGGGGCATCTGGTTAGGATGCCTCTCGAAGTGTCTCCCTAGGAAGGTCCTCGAGGCACGTGGGATTGCATCGACTATCTGGCCTTGGATTGTCTCGGGATCCCCCAGGAGGTCGTTAATGTTGCTCGGGACAGGGAGGTCTGAGGCTCTCTGGTGGAGCTGTTGTCCCCGCGACCCGACCTTGGATAAGCGGATGAAGATGGATGGACGGATGGATGGATGGATGGATGGAGGGATGCCCCCCATGCACTGCCACACCAAACAAACCAAACAAACAAACAGACAAACAGACACTGCTAAACCCCTTATCCCTAAACTTCCTTACCATGTTTTACTGTTTTGAAATAATAAAATATACAAAAAATAATGACAATATTCTGTGAGCCACATCAAGTGAAGGTGGGGGCCACATCTATGGGATAGGGGATACATTAAAAAATAATATGCTGCAAGCAGCGATTAACGGGCCCTCGATCGTGCAAGTTTCGGGCAAATATCGGCCAATCAGAAAAGGGGACGCGGCTAAGTCACAAGGAGCCAAAACATAGTCCAATGATACCACCATTATGTCTCTATGACATAGCATTGAGGAGTTATGGCAGGAATTAGTATCGACCAATCAGAGGAGGGGGCGGGGCTAAGTTACACCAATCAACGTCAGGGACGGGTCAGGGGCGCCATGCCGAGTCTAAGGCTACCACCCATATGTCTCTATGACATAGCATTGAGGAGTTATGGCAGGAATTAGTATCGACCAATCAGAGGAGGGGGTGGGGCTAAGTTACACCAATCAACGTCAGGGACGGGTCAGGGGCGCCATGCCGAGTCTAAGGCTACCACCCATATGTCTCTATGACATAGCATTGAGGAGTTATGGCAGGAAATAGTATCGACCAATCAGAAGAGGGGGCGGGGCTAAGTTACACCAATCAACGTCAGGGACGCGTCAGGGACTCAATACCGAATCCATTGCTACCACCCATATGTCTCTATGACATAGCATTGAGGAGTTATGGCAGAAAATAGTATCGACCAATCAGGTGCAAGTACCACTTCCTGTTTGGCGGCGAAGTTTTGCTTTTGGATGTACGTCAAACCGTATGGTGGGGCTCGAGGCACGAAGTTTTCTAGGGGGCGCTGTTGCACAAGTAGGCCACGCCCACTTTTAACAATTTTGAAATACAAAATTTTTCGCCACTAGTAACGTGCGTGCCAATTTTCGCAACTTTTCGTGTACGTTATGCGGCCGAAAAACGCGATTTATTTCGGGGAATAAGAAAGAAAGAAAGAATTAAAGCTGCAAGCAGCGATTTACGGGCCCTCGATCGTGCAAGTTTCGGGCAAATATCGGCCAATCAGAAAAGGGGACGCGGCTAAGTCACAAGGAGCCAAAACATAGTCCAATGATCCCACCCATATGTCTCTATGACATAGCATTGAGGAGTTATGGCAGGAAATAGTATTGACCAATCAGGTGAGGGGGCGGGGCTAAGTTACACCAATCAACGTCAGGGACGCGTCAGTGACTCATTACCCAGTCCATTGCTACCACCCATATGTCTCTATGACTTAGCATTGTGGAGTTATGGCAGAAAATAGTATCGACCAATCAGGTGCAAGTACAGGGAGCGGGGCCCCTCTTCTGATTGGTCGAAACCAATCAGAACGTCAGGGACTCATTACTGGGTCCTATGATGCCAGCCATATGTCTCTATGACATAGCATTAAGGAGTTATGGCAGGAAATAGTATCGACCAATCAGAGGAGGGGGCGGGGCTAAGTTACACCAATCAACGTCTGGGACGCGTCAGGGACTCATTACCGGGTCCCATGATGCCAGCCATATGTCTCTATGACATAGCATTGTGGAGTTATGGCAGAAAATAGTATCGACCAATCAGGTGCAAGTGCAGGGGGCGGGGCCCCTCTTCTGATTGGTCGATACCAATCAGAACGTCAGGGACTCATTACCGGGTCCCATGATGCCAGCCATATGTCTCTATGACATAGCATTGAGGAGTTATGCAGAAAATAGTATCGACCAATCAGGTGCAAGTACCACTTCCTGTTTTGCGACGAAGTTTGGCGCTCTGCCACGGTGGCGCCGCTTCACGAAAACTCACGATTTTGATAACTTTTCATCGTCAACGTCTTTTCTGCTTGCCGAGCGTTTTTTTTTTCCGAAAGGACGCCCCTGCTCCGACGAGTTCGCCAAAATGCGACATGTGGAAATGGGCTAAATTGCACCAAAACGCATATTTTATTTTGAAATAACCGACTTCCTGTTTGGTTTCGGACGCGGCACCAAGAGACTTTTTTTTAAGTTGCGACATGATACAAGTGTGTGCCGATTTTCGTGGATGTACGTCAAACCGTATGGTGGGGCTTGAGGCACAAAATTTTCTAGGGGGCGCTGTTGCGCAATTAGGCCACGCCCCCTTTTGAGGATCTTATATATGAAACTTCGCACGGCCAATGACGTGCGTGCCAATTTTCGCAACTTTTCGAGTACGTTATGCGGCCGAAAAACGCGATTTCGTAGGAATAATAAAAAGAAAGAATTAAAGCTGCAAGCAGCGATTTACGGGCCCTCGATCGTGCAAGTTTCGGGCAAATATCGGCCAATCAGAAAAGGGGACGTGGCTAAGTCACAAGGAGCCAAAACATAGTCCAATGATGTCACCCATATGTCTCTATGACATAGCATTGAGGAGTTATGGCAGGAAATAGTATCGACCAATCAGAGGAGGGGGCGGGGCTAAGTTACACCAATCAACGTCAGGGACGCGTCAGGGACTCACTACCCAGTCCATTGCTACCACCCATATGTCTCTATGACATAGCATTGAGGAGTTATGGCAGAAAATAGTATCGACCAATCAGGTGCAAGTACAGGGGGCGGGCCCCCTCTTCTGATTGGTCGATACCAATCAGAACGTCAGGGACTCAATACCGAATCCATTGCTACCACCCATATGTCTCTATGACATAGCAGGAGTTATGGCAGGAAATAGTATCATCCAATCAGAGGAGGGGGCGGGGCTAAGTTACACCAATCAACGTCAGGGACGCGTCAAGGACTCCTTACCGAGTTCATTGCTATCACCCATGTGTCTCTATGACATAGCATTGTGGAGTTATGGCAGAAAATAGTATCGACCAATCAGGTCCAAGTACCACTTCCTGTTTGGCGGCGAAGTTTGGCGCTCCGCCGCGGTGGCGCCGTTTTACGAAAACTCATGATTTCCATAACTTTTCATCGTCAACGTCTTTACTGCTTGCCGAGCGATTTTTTTTCCGAACGGACCCCCCCGCTCCGACGAGTTGGCCAAAATGCGACATGTGGAAATGGGCTAAATTGCACCAAAACGCAGCCTTTATTTTGAAATAACCGACTTCCTGTTCGGATTCGGACACGGCACCAAGAGACTTTTTTTTAAGTTGCGACATGATACAGGTGCGTGCCGATTTTCGTGCATGTACGTCAAACCGTATGGCGGGGCTTGAGGCACGAAGTTTTCTAGGGGGCGCTGTTGCACCATTAGGCCACGCCCACTTTTAACAAGTTCACCATATGTAAATTTTTCGCACTAGTAACGTGCTTGCCAAGTTTCGCAACTTTTCGTCAACGTTATGCGGCCGAAAAACGCGATTTATTTGCGGGAAGTATAATAAAAACCCCAACGGTTTCAATAGGGCTTCGCACTTGCTTTGCAGTGCTCGGGCCCTAATAACCAGGACGGTTTCAATAGGGCTTCGCACATGCGTTGCAGTGCTCGGGCCCTAATAATATGATCCCATTAGTGATTGTTGCCCTATGCGGCCACATAACGAACTTGAGCCACACGAAGCACCGCCAAGGGGGCGGCAGCCGACCGAGTCGCCATGCTGAGCACTACAAGGTTCAGTTAGTGAGTTTATGAAAGCCACGCCTCCATCACCAGTACTTAATATATGGACAATACCTGTTTCAATGGTGAGGACTTTAGTATGATATGAACAGGCCTACTTCTGCTGTTAGAGAGGGACAGCTGTGTCTCTGTCTGTGCTATTTCTGCGAGTTGGCATGAGACTGGGTTGGGACAATGGAAGAGAGATCAAAAGCATTTTAAGGCAAAGTAAGGCAAAGTATACAGTTGATCTCAGGTCAGCAGTTTCTTGTGGGGACACCCAGACATCACAGTCATTCAGACAGCTTGAATTTAGTCTCTTGAACTTTGTCTGGTTAAATATTATTTTCTTTCTTTGATCAGACACTGGTTCACTCGCCCCTTAAAGGGGGGAATAAACTGCCACATTGTATATCAATCTGTAGAAAGCTAGTCAGTGGTCCAACTCCAGTTACCATCTACTAGTACTTCAATTGTTTGGAGCTCCACGTGATGCTATGTGTGAGGAAAAGGTTAATCATCTCAACAACAACAGAGATGTTAACAAAGGAGTGATGATGAGGTGTAGCATCAATTCCACAACCCGACACGAAGAGAACAGGATGATGCATAGAATGCTTCAGTGGAAATCCCCCTCTGGAGGAGACTGGATGCCAAACTGGGATCTGCCTGACTGGGCAGTGAAATGCTACGATAACTCATGCGAAGCTGTCAGTTTAATCTGCAAACCCTCAAGCTGCTTGTATGCGATGTGTGGGTACGTGTGTGTGTTGTAGTGTCATTGTAGAGATAGCAGATAGGGGTAGACTAGACAGCCAGTGGCATCATTCAAAACAGACTTTGTCTGTGGCAAAAGATTGCAGTGCTCCGAGCTGTTACACTGGTCTGTGAACACACCTGTAAATACGATTTGTATTTAACTGGGCCAATGCTGGTCAACTTGGAATGCTTAAACATGGCACCTTTGCCACCTGCATTTAATATAACTTTCCTAAATACCACAGAGAGTGATGAAAAACGTGTGGTGTATGTGGTGTATGTACTGTATGTACGGTGTGCTGAGTGTATATATCCCACATATTGTATTCCCATACTACATTTGGGACAACTTAACACATGGTTTCTTGGCCAAGTTTTGACAGGGTCTATCGCACAAACACACTCGTGTCCTTCCAATCTAATTTCCTCTCCCTTTATGGCACCTTGTTCCATGTTGGAGCACCGACGTAGGCAGATATTAGGCCCAAAAGAACTTGGACCAAAACACAAATGTCAGTTTGGGTTGGCAGACCACAGCAGATCGGGGAGCAAGCCTGTCTACTCACAGGACTCTACAAATCTACGAATATGGCCTCTTTCTGGGCTTTCCTCTGTCTATTCACTGGCTCACGTTCTTTTCCTTTCGCAAATCATAACTTTGTTTCCCTCGATGGTTTGTAAGACATGTAACTCATCTTCCTAAAATGTGTGAGTCCATCCAAAGTGCCGTTTATCGTTTACTCCGAAAACCCCCAAGTTTTGAAATTCTGCCTGATATTATATACCCAAACTAAATCAGTTATAACTAGGGGTGCACAGATAGGGTTTTAAATAACAATTTAACCGATTTAGCCGATATACAGTAGATACCAATAAATGCTTCCAATGTTCACTAATGTAATCGCCATGGAAAGAGTTAACATCCATCGCTAAAAAAGTAAATAAAATCTACAGACCACTGTATTTTAGCCACTGTATTCTGTACAGTTGGGCAGAGGAGTTGTGTGTCACTGCAGGGTCCGGTCCACGTCTGGACAGAGTACAGAGGCTAAAAACAACAACTGCCACCAATGCAGGCCTTTGGACAACATAGACAACTACAGTAACCATGTAGGTTACTATGGCAAGTTGGCAACAGGAGTCAATTAAGGAGGTGTGTGTTTTGGTCCGGAATTCCCCTTTTTTTGTTTTTGTTTTTATTTTCTCCTTTTGTGGCAGGGAAACTATACATCTTCAAACAATAAATAAATGTCAAGAATCTAAAGCCTGGTAGACTACAGATGACCTACATGTCAATGCAAAATGTAGTCTTATCAACAACATCGGTTGTTATTTGCTGATATTGATATTGACCGATAACAGCAAATATCAGCCAAACCGATATTCCGAGGTACAATGTTGTTGTCTATGCATACTTGCTTTTGAATTGAATTGTGAGCCATGCAAAAGAAAATATTGCTACTCCGACAAAATGTAAGTCATTTAACGTGCAGTGGACACACTATTATTCTTTGGTTCAATCAATCCAAAGAAAAGGCTGTTGGACTCATCTGTCAATGGTGGCGTTAATTAAAGAATCTACACCGACATCTACACCGACATTATGAGTACCGTCACAAAGATGGGAGGTTATTTGATTTTTATTTATTTCATGAATAGTTTCTGTGTTATTGCTATTTGGCTATGTGTAGCTTTCTGGAAAACAATAAATAAATGAATTTACATTTAGGCTCCCCTACGATTGTCACACTTTTTCTGTTACCCTGTGTTTTAATGGCAGGTGATGGATAAAAAATGTCGCCCGATATGAACGACGGCGACGGTCATTACCGCAAATTCTCGCTTAGAATGGCATGAAAAAGGAGTACTGTAAACAACGGTGCTGTGGTGCACTGAAAAAAAATAGTATGGTGGAGAAGGAAGTGGGACGGAACTAGGAACCAAACTGCGGCAAATGGTTTTGGGTCGAGGGCAAAAAAGCAGCACTTGGCTCTGATTGGTTATGTCCGGCCAAACGTCGGCCGATTCGGCCGCAAAGCTCGCCAATTTTTATCTTTTCAAGCAACGTCGCCCACCCACGTCGCCCGACGTCGCCCGTTCTGCTGCTGTCGCCCGAATCGGCGGCTCCCATAGTGAAATAATGGTTGTCGGGCGACGTCGCTTTATCATCCCCGCCGTTAAAACGTAGGGTTACAAACTTACCCTGGCTCCACATAAGAGAAGGGAAAAGTTACGTGGCCCTCACTAGAAAAATAAAGTTTGGGGATCCCTGGGATAAAATGCAGATCATAACTCACTAAATACTACAAAGGAGGAGTATATGGACGATTAATAATAAGCTGTTCTACACACCATCTATGACCCGACCTCGTCCTATATTGGAACTTATTCTAGCAAACCCTGCAGCCAGACTAGAGGCTCAGCGTGGTGCTGCAGGGAGGCGTGCATGGAGCATGGCATCTGTCGCTCAGGCCCTGAACAGCTGACAGACTGACTGCCCTGGCAAAGGAAGAGGAAAGGAGGAAAAAACTAAAAATAAAGGAAGAATGGGGGGGTTAATACCAGCTCCACACTAGCTAAGAAAACAAAGAAGATAGATATTGTGAAGGACTGTTTAAGGGGCTATAGCTAGCCAGCTGTTAGATTTTTGCTGCCCCCCCCCCCCCCACACCCACACCCACACCCACACACACACACACACACACACACACACACACACACACAGTGTTTAAATTAATGAATCTAGCATGCATCTACACAGTACATCAGTCGTTGTTACAGTCATAACAATAATTAAACAACAATAACACACATCAAAGGAACAGAAATCAGAAGCACAAACCTTCAAAATTAGAAATAATTCCCTCCAATTGTGGATTGACATCAGAATCTTTTGACATCTTTTGAGTTACAATATGAATTCCGAATTCATAGAATAGAATCATCAAGGGAGGAAATTGTAAGCTAAAACGACAAATCTCTTAGTTGAAGTTATTAAGGAGAAACTGCTAATTTTTGGACTTCCTTCTCTACTTTCTACATCACAAAAGTGCAACTTCAGAGAAAGCAGAAGGCTATAACTCCCACCTCTGCCCCTCCCCTAGGCAAGGCACACGTGCACACACACACACACACACACACACACACACACACACACACACACACACACACACACACACACACACACACACACACACACACACACACACACACACTTATTTCCAAAGAAGTGGCTATCGGATCTGGTTTCTTCAAAGAGTCTCTGAACCTGTCTGACAGTCGGTGTGAGGCACAAAGTCACTCTCAAGTTAACCTGTAATCAGACAAGCTCCACCATTACGTCATACATGCAGACTCATTCCTCTCAAAACTAATGAGCTGATCCCTCTCTCTGTAGTCTCTCAACTAAACCATGGCATAATAATCTATGGCATAATAATCAGAGTAATGGGGTCCGCAAATGGGAGTCCACATGGATGCTTTTAAGTGTTCATTTAGTAAATGTGCAGGTACTTGACGGACATGAAGGGGGGGTGGGGGGCACAGTAGAGTACTTAGGCATAGGTTAGCTTCCTAGCTCACAACAGTTCCTATTGCTTGTCATTGAACGGGAGCACTGGAGACACAGCTGTGACGCAATGACACCTTCCACACTGATCAACCCCATCTCAGTGTGCGCACTGAGCAAACTCAGTGAGCACCAATAAACAAACAACACTGCACCAAAAGCCCTGAATACATGTTTTTTCAGAAAATTGTTTAAGAACAGTAGAATCAGAAACAATGGCAGTCACTTTTTGGTAGCCAGTTTCCTCTTGTGCTAGAAAACCATGGAAAATAACCTTTACTGTAGGTGTATGACGGGACCCTCAGGAGGCCACACAGAGAATCAGTGAGTCCCCTGTGTTACCACCAGGAAGCTCTGAGCAGTAAAACCCTATGACAGGGAAAGCTAATAGTCTTCCACTGGAGTGCAGCTCGATGACAAGCTAGCTTTTGATGTACATATTGGGTTATGGTTTCAACACATGTCCTTGGAGCTGCACTAGCTAATTTAGCATCCATGGAGTGACAGTCAAATGCAGTTGAAAGGTGTTGATTAAATAGGAAACATCAGACTTTTCATAATGTTTATACAAGCAATCCCAATCGGGCGTCTCTCCCAGTGGGCAGTGGGACGTTCTTAGAATGGTTCTTATCTGTGCATTTTCCGCTCAGCACTCAACTGCAACGGAGCAATATCGATGCTATCGTAGCCGCTTGCTGATAAGCAAGTGGCTTTTCCACAAGATTCACAGTGTCCTGTTTGGAATAAGGCGTGAGCTTTCTGCTTAGTCTACAACAGGGGTTTTCAACTTTTGTGATACCAGGGCCCATTCTTCATTCGGCATTTGAGCCACAGACCACCATTTGAGGACATTTTAGCCCCACAGACCCCCAGAACTAACGATTTCTTTTGCCTTTGCCCACAAAATGGATTTGGGAAACAAAACAGGCAAACATAGGCCTAGATATCAAAATGCCCATTAATCTTCTAGTTGGGCTAATTTAGATGATGAATATTTAAACATGAAACCAAATGGACCCGCAAGAGTCCATTTGGTTTAATCTGGTTAACCAACTTAGCTGGGGACCACCTGGAACCATCTCAAGGACCACTGGTGGTCCCCGGACCACTAGTTGAAAACCACTGGTCTACAATGAGCTGCCCTGATGTGGGGTCAGTGCTGCAATTTCCCCACACATAATTATTAAGGTTATGAAATATTATTTTTGAATTCCTGTTAGTCCTTGGAAGAATTCAAGGGCAAATCCATCCCAAAGCGAGGACCAAAGGAAGTTGACATTTCCATGGAAATAATATGGTCAATTGGGATGTTTTTTTTGCCCAGAGGATACAACCATTCACTTATATGCATTTCTCTGGAGAAAATAACAAGGCACAACGCTAGAGCCTGGTATTTTTATAGGGTGTAAGCAAAGGGTAAAACCGTATTTGAAATAAAAGGGCCCTTTCTAAAGGGTACTAATACCCTGCCAAGTCCATCTGGTGTCACCTAACCTTAACACCCTAGAGGTCGACGGTGATACAGCACAACATTGTGTTTATGGCGTCGCCTGGTGACTTAATTTAACTCACTGCAAGGTGTCTCTGGATAAGAAACAGAGTCTGGAAACTGGAAACCAAAAGAGTGTGTGTGCATGTGTGTGTATGTGCGCTCGCATACATGTGTGTAGCCACATGTTTATGGACAGTAAGTATATACATATTTTAATCGTGTATGAGGAACCATTTCTTTTTAAATAAATAACTGACATTCCTAACTTCCCCTAACGACAACCCTGACACCTTTCACTGCCAGCGTTCGAGGACAAACCTTTCAAAACAATGTATAGATTAAAAAATATTCAAATGCAAATATAACATTAAGAAATAGAACAAAAAAACCCATGTGATTAAACTGTGGTCACAACCAGTCACTGTTGTCAAAATGTTACATTCATTTGATCTCATCCCCCCTGACCCAGTCAATTGTCATAACCATAAACATACAGTAAATGAATGCTAGCCTATCGACTGGGTACTGCTGCTGACTAACTTGAATTTTGAGAAACTGTGTACGATGGCGATGTTTGGAAAAATGGTTGGCCGTTATGGGAAGTAAACCACAAGTCATAGTCAGTGACTCGGTGGACTAAATAACTATGGCTGGCTACCGGTATGGTTTTTTTAAGTGGCCTGTGTACAGTATCTTGCCATCGTGTGTATGTTTGGTTGAGGTCCGCGCTATGGCTTTGAGTCAACCTCACAAGAATGCACATAATGTGGCTCATGCATCCTGACAGCTGGATATGGGCGTGTGGGTGGTGGGTGGTGCGTCTGTGCGTGCACGCATCTGGCTGACCCGTTTTCTATGCATCTGTGTGTGTGCAGTGAGCACCTTGATACAGTAAGCCGAGTGTGTGTTTAAATTAATGTGACTGAGCATGTGCTTGGGCACATAATGTGTGTGTGTGTTTATCTAATACTATAATACACATGTGCTTGCATGTACATCTGTGGTCTACAATACAGTATATAATGGCACAGTGTGTATGTGTATATATATATATATATATATATATATATATATATATATATATATATATATATATATATATATATATATATATATATATATATATATATATATATATATAATATATATATATATATACAGATCCTAGTGGGGTGCATTGCACTGTAAAACCATAGTACCACACCACCTCTGCAGTCCTCAATTAAACCAGAACACACAGTGTGTCAAACACACACCTCCCCCCTGGCCAGCAGCATGTATTTATGGATGCACATGGATGCAGAGTCTGGGCTGCAGGCTCTCCGAGACACACAGCTCTAGCAAGGGCGAGATCTAACTAGCGACTAACATCCAGGTCGCAACCACGTCACAAACCACTGGCTTACTAGTCGCAATCCATGTCTTTGGGTCACAACGGTGCCGCAGAAAGCGTTGGTGAACGTGCACTGCTCCGTGCTTGATGTTATGTTTAGGGTTAGAGATAGTGTTAGTAATTTGGTTATGTTGAGTCTTAGGCCTGGAAGACCCAGATACATTTCTACTTGCAAAAAAAGAGATTTCAACCTGAATGCTACTTTATACCACTATGACTTAAAAAATGAGGGGGATTCATGCAAATTTAAAAAGGGGAGATATCTTTCAAATTAATGAATGTAATTTGAAATCAAATCTAGACATTCTAATGATCACAGAATGATATTTATTATAAGCATTTTACCTTTATTGGGGTTAAAGGTCAAAGGTTAAAAATCATTGAAAATTGACAGAGAGGTCAAGTCCAGAGATGTTTGAATTGTGTTAATTCCAGCCTCTGTGGGGGGTATTCATATGCAAATATGACCAATGGCGTTGAAAGACTAAAGACCTCACCGATAAGTCGCTGGTGGATTTCTCTCTCTCTCTCTCTCTCTCTCTCTCTCTCTCTCTCTCTCTCTCTCTCTCTCTCTCTCTCTCTCTCTCTCTCTCTCTCTCCACACAGCTGAGCAAGAGAAGACTGAGCGAGTCTGAAACAACATCTGGTTTGGTTGTCTGCGTGAGTGAGGGAGGGAGTGTGTTTGCATGATGTCTGTGTTTGTGTGTGCATGCGTGGCTGTGTGTGTGTGCATGTGTGCGTGTGTGCATACATGTTCTGGTGTGTTTGTGTGTGATGGTTTTGAACTGAGACCGTATCACCATAACCAAAATAGCAACGGAAACAGTGTTTGAAGTGTCTGAAACCGCTTTAACAAAAACAACACAGGCTGTTGGAGCTGGATTTACAGCCATATGCCCTGTTTATGCCAGCAGTTACTGTGTGCACGTGTGTGTGTGTGCGTAATCTAATTAGAAAGAAACTGTGATTGTAACTCAGTTGCCCTGGAGAGTACGTTCAACTCCCATGGTTCAGGTTGTGGCCTATTCGAGTTGGTAGGGTTATAGTAGGCTAAAGTGCAGCTCATGGAAACCTAACATAAGTTGCATAGATCCTTTCTGAGACGTGCTAGCCCCTCCTATGCCCGGCTTTGGGGCATGTACACCCCGTGTTGATGATTCGAGGTATACTCTGACTTGGCTAAGTCAGAGTAGCGTATTTGTCGAGGATAAAAAGTGAGAACAGAAAAATCCTTGTTCCAATGTAACTTCAGATCTTGTTTGGTCAGTTTCAAACAAACAGGAATTCAACACAAACGGCAGCAGGAAGCAGTGTAGGCCTTTAACAAGAACTACTGCCAGCCGTCTATTACTCAGACTGAGGTTTGCACATGCATTTCATCTGATCCCTCACTGTTCCTCAGTGGGTCTGGACCCAATGATGGGATTATGGTTGGGACTTTAACTGATTAATTGAGATTCATTAATTACAGAAACAATAACACAGTTAAAAGAACTAATTTTAATCGTGCATAGATTTGGTAACATAGAATCCTTTATTACTGGACAATTTTCAGGTGTGCCAATCATACCGGTGCACGCAACGGGAGAAGGCGCTTTGCTTGGCCCAGTGGATGCCAATTATTTATTAGTTACAAACCGAAAACAGTAATCAGACAATAGCATGGGCTCACACACTGTACTGTACAGATACAGTATGGGCAGTTTACAGTATTAGACGTTATAGTTACATCCTCCCCCAGTTACAGGGTTTCCTGTAAAGATGTCATCAATACGCTTCAGAAGAATGACAGGCGCAAACGTGGAGTACAGTATTGAGTGTAGATTTGACCTTGGTAACAGTCTGTCAATCTACACCTACAGTACGTAACACGGTGCTTTCACAAAATCCACAAAAACAACTCTTCCGCCAAAGAGTCCATATCTATGATTTTCCCCTCATTTTTTTAACTCCCGTTGAATAATGGTACCTGTCAGAACAACGCCCTAAGGTGGGGTGTTCCCTCGAAAACGCTGCCCCAGTCGGTTTCCTGTCCTCCGTGTCCTGGGCTGTTTTCACAAGTCCCCCTCTTATCATTATTCAGGACAAATAATAATAGGCGCTATATGAGAAACAATGTGAGGTAGGCTGAAGGGAGGGCATGGGAGGAGACGTGTGGAGCATTGACTCATACAGGACATCCTGTACACGTCTTTTATGGAACACTGTGAGCCGGGGTGATTTCCTTGATTCCCTTCCACCAGGAGTTCACATGGATGTAGATGCGTGTCTACGCGTGCGCACGTGAGGGTGTGTGTGAACTGAAGCGTGGCGAGCTGTGGGCACACAGTGCCACGAGGTGATACATCAGCACTTTTAAAAGTGGCCGGTACTTGGTTCGCATACAAAAACAAAAGCGTGCGTGTTTCAGCATATCGGCCTAGCTACACGTACAATGAGCTCAGAACATAGTGTGGAGCCCTCTACAGGCACATAGCTGACCGTTTGGTTGCCCTACTCATAGGATATTTGGGTTGCCCTCCCCTCCTGAACAGAGCGCTGTGTTTAGATAATCTACACGAATAGAAACAAAAGTCTGTTCTTACTTCTTACTATACTGAAATACCTCCCCATTAATAATGTTGGGAGTTTGGTAGACCCGACTCAGCTGTGTCAGAGGTACGATGGGATATCGCACGGAATAGTACATGGCAAAGAAGTCAAGAGATAAGGGGTTTAGCAGTGACAAAAATCTAGGCCTTAGATGAATGAATTGAATATGAATTGAGCAACTGTGTGTCAGTTTGTGCTATTTCAACTAGTTGAGGTGAGACTGGACCGGCTCAGTTAGGCAGCTCGGTTCCGGCGCGGAGAAAGCTGTGACGTGTTGCCTTACTTGCAGTGCGCATTACGTGTTATGCCTAGCGACAGCTCTGGCCCTCTCCATGCCGAATAATAGCTTGTTGCCCTACAAATTATCAGGAGCTCAGAGCAAGCTGGAAGGCCTCATGGCGACCAGCGACAAAGTAAAGAGAATGCCTCACATTTAACACGCAGATTGAGATGATGTGAATCTCCTCATGATGACCCAGAGGAGAGATCCTTTGTGTCCCCAACTGCCTCAATATTACCTATTAGCTATTGCAACGAGTCAATGTGCTGACCATATGTGGAAGAAGCCATGATGACGGATGACACACTGAACATATTATCTTAATACTGAGCAGGCTCCGGGAGGGAGCTGGAGCTGTTGGACTACTAAAAAAATAAATTGCAAAGTGGCGCGATGCAGACACACAGCACACACTCTTTGCACTGTTAATTTAACCAACTACTGTCTGGGGTCACCCAGGGGTCTGTAGTACCTCACCCCACTACAGCAGGGGTTTTCACCAGTGGTCCCTGAGATGATTCCAGGTGGACACCAGGCTAAATGATGGACTGTCGGTTAACCAGATGTAACTCTTTGAGAGTGTAAAAATGAAATTTTTGAATTATCCCAAGTCTACACAACTAGAGAATGTAAAAGATTGTATGTTTGCCTGTTTTGTTTTCTCCAAAACGCAGCCTGGAATTGTGGATAAAACCAAAAGAAATCTTTAGTTTTAGAGTCTGTGCGGCTAAAATGTCATCAAATGGTGGTCCGTGGCTCAAAGTCTGACTAAATAGTGTGCCCTGGTATGAAAAAGGTTGAAAACACACACACTACAGTCTACAAACCAAATCTATTTGCACCTCACATGTTGTGAGCCTTCTGATACATTTTCTGTGTATTAGTATTTGTATTTGTCTATTATGCCATGTTGTCAGAATAGTAACGGCACACTGCACTGTGTGCGCACCAAAGTGCACCATCGTGGCCTCTGCGGCTCCTTCCTATCGTTAACAAAACAAAGTCCATTGGGATGTGTAGCATTGGTTGCCAAGACAACCGGTCCAAACGTTGCTATAAGGAAGGACAGCGGCAGGGTGTAGAGCAGTTGTGACACCCGGACTTCCTCAAACAAGGAGGGGGGAAATACGTGTGTGTGTGTGTGTGTGTGTGTGTGTGTGTGTGTGTGTGTGTGTGTGTGTGTGTGTATGAGTGTGTGGGGGTCTGACGTATGACACCACCAGGGTTCTCTTAATGGAAAGAGAAGGCTCTCACCCCCACCAAAGTCAGACTTTGCTAAATTCCTCCACCTCCTATAAAAAAAAATCCCCTGTCTGCTAAATATGAATCATCCACATGGAAATTTTCACAGAACCCAGTGAAATGGTGGGTAATGTGCTGAAGACAAACCCACACTGCAACACTGCCATCAAGTGGTACCAAAGATATAACTACACCACCACACATCGGCAGGCAGGTTGTGTGTGTCTCTCTCTGAGTTTATTTACCGTCCTATTACAGTGTAAAATTTAAAAAACGCTAATTAAAGCCTTGATGATGTCTGTTCTTAATCTTTGTAACTCCACCAGTATACAGTCCCATCATGTCAATCGAGACTCAACACATAAGCAAGAGAAGAATTTTCATCTCTCTCTCTCTCTCTCTCTCTCTCTCTCTCTCTCTCTCTCTCTCTCTCTCTCTCTCTCTCTCTCTCTCTCTCTCTCTCTCTCTATATATATATATATATATATATATATATATATATATATATATATATATATATATATAGTATTGTACTTGAGACTTGACTTTTACTTGAGTTGTTACACAGGAACTTGTAATGTGACCTACAAATGAGTCTACTGCCGGCTGTTTGGGAAACAGTGGTGTGGAATGGAGTTTAAAATATCTCCCAGTGAGAGAGAAAAGCACACACACACGAGAGTGACAGCGCATGCAGTTAGACAGAACGTGGCGTATGGTAAACATTCCTCTGCCCATGGAGACCAAATCCTATAAGCTGTGTATGAGCCCACCCTCTCAAAACCCTCTGAAAAATAAATAAATAAATACATATTAATAACTTCTGTCAATCATTATTAATCTGAATAAACCCCAAATACTAAGTCCTGTCGTATGAGGATGGGGAATGTATTCATTCCAAATCAAGGCTAAGGCGGCCAAGGATCTGGGTCAATCATCTAAATCCGAGGCTAGAATAAGTTGAAATAGTTTGACAGTGTACCGTGTTTCCTCATTCTGGGCACACTCACATCTGACATCCTTTTCACATGACGTTTACTCATTGTTCCACAGCGTGTGAGATTCAGGATGAGAGAGAGAGAGAGAGAGAGAGAGAGAAAGAGAGAGAGAGAGAGAGAGAAATAACGGGCGCAGTGACAATCCTAATGCCAGGGCTAAAATCTTCCTTCAAAATATAGTGAGGAATAATAGTGAGGATGAAATCATCAGAGATGTACAGTACAGTACAGACTGATGTGCAGAATCAGCGGTCCAGAAACAGGGAAATATGTCAGACAGACATAAAGAAAGAAAGACAGACAATGAGACAGACAGACAGACGGGGTGCCCCCGACTCAACTGACCAAGTAAAACAAACAAAACCTAGGATGACTTCAGACTGCTGCTGCTGCTGCTGCTGCTGCTGCTGCTAGAGCCGGTGGCTGACAAGAACTTAACTTCCTCTCCTCTCACAATGTCACAAAGCAAAAGAAAAAAAAAAGACTTTCCAAGTAAAAAAAAGTTTCTTTCCTTCTTATTTGTTAAAAAGTATGAGAGCATAAGGAAAAACAATGAACAGAAACTTACCGGCTATTCTGTCTCGCTCCATAACTTGATCACTGCCTCAAATAGCCACATGCAACCTCTCTTTTTCTCCACTCAGCTTCTCTCCCTCCCTTTTTTTCCTGGAGACTTCCCCTTTTTTTGCCCTGCCGTCCCCCCTCTCTTTCAACCCTCTCTCTCTACTCCCTCCTTTTCCTCTCTCGCTCGCCTACTGCGTCTCTCCCCGCATTGCTTCTGCCTTCATCTCTCAAACTTTGAATGTCTTCATTATGCGAGAAAAAACAAGTGAAGGATGTATAAGTCCATCGTCCCTGTTAGCCACTGCTGATGATATGCTTTGCGGTTCCTCTTTCTTTCTCTCTCTCGCACACGCATGCACACACACAGACACACACAGACACACAGACACACACACACACACACACACACACACACACACACACACACACACACACACACACACACACACACACACACACACACACACACACACACACACACACATAAATGCACCATTTACTCTGTATATTTAATTCTATAGGACAGAGGTCTGCAACAGGCACTTTGGAGCCACATGAGGCTCTTTATCCCTGTGCCTTCCTAGTAGCTGTACAAAATATGTAAACAATGTTCCACCCCAGAAGGCTGTCTTACCTTTATTTGCATTTATTTGCACTTTTTTGTAAATAAACTGCAAACAAAGGTAAGAAAGCCTTCTGGGGTGGAATTCTCCTTTAATGCGTTGTTGCTGTAGTAGGCCAAACATGACACTTTTTAATGAATGCTCCTTCACAAGGTATTTGTATATAGTCATGTTTCTAATGTAGCCAGCACAGACTTCAGTATTACTGAAATACTGTATATTTGTGGCTCAAGACATGTTTTTGCAAACTCCAAATTTGCTCTTTTAACATTAACGATTCCAAACCTTTTCTAAGGCCATATGGTAATTACACCATTCAGAGCCAGAATAAGAAGACATCTACCAAAAGAAAACCTTGTACGTTGACAATTTTGATGCTTCCGCTCATTGTTGCTTAACCCTTAATCCACCAGTATTTTTTTTTACAATGTTGAACTCATATTTCAACATTGGAAAATACAAGGAGTCAAGCTTCCATTTCCGGGGTGACATTTTAGATCAGCACACAGAATGTTGACGATCCATATGTTGTTTACCCCTGAGTAAGATGGCAGCCTCCATATAGTCAGACAGCTCTAAGCCGTGGAATATACACCGTTTTGACCAAAAATGCCATCCTGGATAAGAAATAGGAGATACAGGCGATTGAACGAAACAGATAAAATCGATGTCTATGGGTGCGATGATGCGCGATCCTCTGTAACTGTCAACAGCAGCTAGCAAGACAGCGATGCTACCGGCCGTTAGCATTAAGACTGTATAAACCTAAGGCAATTTTAGGTCCAATAGATCTAAGGCAATGGTGGTGGGCATACCTATGTTTGATGGTCTGACGGAGATCTTCAGTAATAGTGGAATAAATAAACTTATTCTAAATTTTATATATAAAAATAAATTACAAATTTCATGAGTCAAAATTTAGAACAAAGATTACTTTAACTGTGGAAACAAATATTTGGACCATTTCTGGTACTATATCATAGTGCTATGGTTAAAAACAATACAATTTTCCAAAATGAAAAAAAGAAAGAAAGAAAAGAAAAACATTTTTAGGAAGGACTGAAGCAAACAAAAGTCACTTCAGAGATTCACAGTAAATCTAAATATTTTGGTCATATTCACGACACTTGAATAATGCTTATTTTCAGTATGAAGCTGGGAACTTACTTTATAAAACTCTGTTTTATGATGAAGTTTTATTTTTTATTTTTATGATGAACTTTTATGAGGTTTGTTCTTATTACAATGAAACAAAAGAAAGAGCTCAGGCGCCATCCTAAACTGCTGAGTTACTATTCAAACAGTTTGGCACATCTTTACAAAACCAAGACAAAAGTACTATACTGTATGTGTTAAGAATAGACCGTTTTGTAAGCCCCGCCCTCTCCCCAGTGTCCAACCATGGGTTGGATACTTCATTCCAGTGTAAATATCATGGACATTACACATTAAATACTGGCTGGCTTTTTTTAATCAGACCTTCAAAATATCAAATATCCGCTAACAAGGCCTGCTGTATGCAATGGAAAAAAATGTGTGCAAGACATTTCTTTTTATCATATAGGAAAACTATTGGTGGAGAGGTTTTGTCTATCACATGTTATGCCTAGGTGTGATTGGACCATAGCAGTTTGGGGAGGGGATTAGGGCAGGGTCTATTGTTTCCAATCCTGGAAAGACTGAGCCCTGAGCTTGAGTTATACTTTTACCATGCAATGCTCCTTGAGCACAGGCCTACATGGAAAGATGTGATTTGGAAAAGCATGCCTGTAAATGGACTCTTTTAACAGGCACGCCTGAATATGGAGTCTATGTCAGAATGATGTCAGCACAGGCAAGTTCCATATATGGACATATAGGTTTGATCCAGTAATGAGAGAGAGAGAGAAAGAGAGAGATGACTCCCCAGGATGGACTGTAAGTCCTCTGCCTGTCAGACCGATTCCAGAGTGAAGTTCCCCCAAAAGCACCAAGAAAAGAAGAAAGAAAGCGGCGCCGACGCGAGACTCCACAGCCACTGTGGTCATGACTTGGACCTGAAAGGAGGAGAGTCATGCTGCTGCACCGCCTGAGAAGACAAGTCCCAACAACAAGCTTGACCACCAACCAGACTCTCTGCTCTTCCAACTCCATCTCTCCACCTCTAAATACTTAAACCCTATGGTTACTTGATCTGGAGTGCCAAGGGCACTATATTAAGTCTCCTCACGTTTTTTTGTCAACAAAAGATGAGATGATGATCTTTAAACTTATCTGACAATGCATCAATGATATACTGTACATCTACTGTATATCAAGACAGACTGACATACTGTACTACATACATACAGACAGACAGACAGTTTCGGCAGGATGGTGAATCTGAGGTTATGAATTCAAAAAATATGAAAGATATTCAACGAAATTCATAGAACGGGAAAAGAGATTTGGGGCCTATTGGCAGTGCTTGGTTTGCATTTGAGAGACAGACAGACAGACACACTGGCAAACTACGTCACTATGGGCCGTGGTGGTGTTTGTGTAAATGCACCATTTCCACAAACACCACCATGGCACATTATAATGTTTATATTCTACGGGATCATTATCTAATGAGGCTACAACTAGCTGCAACTGTCTTCCTCTCCTCTTCAAAATAAGAGCTATACTTGTAATGATTAGTAAACACTACTTTTATTTCTTAAAGGTAATAGAAGCAACTTTAGTGTACACTGTGTTTGTAAACAGATTTGTTTAGAAACAGAATCCAACTCCACTCTATTGGATCATTATGAAACTGCTGGAAACTGCTGTGATGTGATAAAACACTGCCTCACCCCACACACACCCCTCACACTAGTCTGACGAATGTTTTGTTTTAATGATTTGTTGACAACAACAAAGTTCTGGACCGTCTGCAGGACAAAGCAAAGTGTCTGTCTGCAGGGAAACAGCTGCATTAATATCTGGTCTAAATTGTAAATTGAGGAACTTCTAAACAGACAAAAGCAAAACACACCATGTGTTGGTTGAAAAAGAAATAGGAACGTTTCCCCTTCCTCTTTCTCTGGAGGAATATATTCTATGATTTACACACACACACACACGCACACACACACACGCGCACGCGCACGCACAACACACACACACACACACACACACACACACACACACACACACACACACACACACACACACACACACAGTTTACATCACTTTGGGGTGGATGGCGGAGCTTGCTCTGGATAAGGAGTGTTTGCTAAATGCCTAGATTGTGATTGTAGCACTTTTTAGTATAATGTACACATTCTTCACACTAAAACAACTGTTAGGGTTCTGTTCAGTGTTAGAAAGTAACTAAGTACATTGTACTTGTACGTGCAGTCATTTTAATGACATTTTACTATGTCATTAATATTCCTTATAGATATTGTGTGGAAATAATAAAAATCTCAGATCTCCATTTCTAGGAAACATGTGGGGATGTTTTAATAATTTTTCAGGTCAAAATGTCTTAAACATGATCATCTTTGTGTTTTTTTCCAGTGGTGCTGGATGCAGTTCTATGCAAAGCACAGCATTGTGTCATTTAATAACGTGGCTATAAAAAGCGGCCTTTTGAAGCCTCCAGCGAGTTGTGCCTCTTGCAGACATATGAGGCTGTGCTAATCACAGGGTCAACACAAACAAGAAACACACACATATGCACATGTGCCCAGTACACTGACTGACTCACTCTGCACACGCACACGTACACACCGAACATACACGGGCATGCACGCACGCACAAATACATTAACACATTAGCTTTCCACATGTACGCACACGAAATGCTCGCAGGCATGCACATAAACAAACAAACACGCACACACACTTTTAGTTGGACTTGACTTTGCTCACATAAAGCGCACATACTGTATCCTGGATACACTGCAAATAAACACACCAAAAATACACTCAACGATGATGATGGTACTATAAATGAGGTGTACATGTAAACGAGCACTCACTCGCGTGCACACACATGCACGCGCACACACACACACACACACACACACACACACACACACACACACACACACACACACACACACACACACACTGTGCCTGTCCTCTGCTGCATATTTTAATTAAAGGACGTTTTGGGCATGTGGCCAAAGGGCAGAGAGCTGTCCCCAGGATCTCACTGTACTCAGCTGGTCACGGTACAAAGAAAAATCTTGCACGCACACACACACACACACACAGACACACACACACACACACACACACACACACACACACACACACACACACACACACACACACACACACACACACACACACACACACACTATAGAGGATAACGCAAACACAGTAACTTACGGTAGGTCATTACATTATATATGTGCCACCGACCTCACCTGCGCTGCTAAAAGGAAAGCCTGGCCGCGAGCAAAGGCAGAGAGTCTATCAGTGTCTGTTGGAACATCCGTCAGATGTATTTCCCCCGGATGCCACATTTTCCTGACCAAACACAGCACTTTCATTTGCGGAGAATGTGAACTGACTTGCAATACGTAATATGGTTTCTAGCACCAGCGTCATTTCACTTTATTAACCTTAACCTTTTCTTAAAGTACACAGCAGAACACATTGCATTTTTATTTTCTTATTTCACAGAACACTTTTATGATAAGGTAGGCCTTAATTGAGCCAGTGTGGCACAGTTCTACTGTAAATGTACTAGGAAAGGCACCCTACGCAAACGGTGCGCTTTTGCGACTGTAAACGGTAGTTGCGGAAGTTACTGTATTTACTGTCCCCAGAGAAACAAGCCCTCATTAGCGACTTGACTTGTTCACTCTTATTTTCAGAAAAAATGATTCCAACAAACAAAGCAGTTATAGAAGTGTGCAAAGTGCATGCGATTTCATATTTTAAACATTTACAACAGCTTTGCGAGCACAAAGGGAGAAATAAAATGTTGATATCCGGCGGGAGGTTAAATAACCGGAAGTTCTGATTTTTCAGTCGTTTTGGAGTACCCTGAGTCCAGGCTCTTATCTTGCAGCACGGATGGAAGCCGAGGCTATAGGAAAGAGGAAACCACGATTTTTGATTTTCTTTTATTTCACATTGTCCAAATTCTGAATTATTCTCTATTGTAGACCGGTGTTGTCAAGCAAGTCTATAAAATCTGTGAAAAGCTGTAATCGGCAAGACAATTTTATACAAAATGTAGTTGGGGCTGGGAGGTGGGGGGGTGTCAGCTAAGGGGTCCTTGGCCCAGATGGAGTGTGTTCACACAGCAGACCCTCCCTCCAGTGTTGTTTGTTTGAGAATATTTTGTCTTAGTCTTAGTCTTTTGAGTAACACATATTTCGTCTTTTAGTCCCATTTAGTCTTCTGAAATTCATTTTTTTAGTCTTAGTCTAGTCGACGAAATATCAACGTCGATTTAGTCTTAGTCTCAGTCTTAGTCTTTTTTTAGTCTTAGTCTTGGTAGTTTAGTCTTACATGCAAATCCATTGGAAGTTTATATATGTTATACAGATTTATAGTTTTTAGTATGAAAGATGTTTTGTTTTATTTCTTTGTATAAAATTTCTGCATTAGTAATAGTCCCTTTCCTGAAAACGTATGCAATCTATACTGCAGATATGTTCACATACTTAAAAAGAACGAAAAAAAGAAGTTAAAAATGTTTCCTATTTCCATTAGTCTTAGGTTATTATTTAGTCTTTGTCTTAGTCTTAGTCTTTTGCAAACACACATCTTTTAGTCCCAATTAGTCTTCTGAAATTCATTTTTGTTAGTCTAGTCTTAGTCGACTAAATATCAAAAACCTTAGTCGACTTAGTCTTTAGTCTTAGTCTTAGTCTTAGTCGACAAAAACAACACTGCCTCCCTCACTCACTCATACCTTTCACCACCTCCCGTCTCCATCATCACAACCCTCCTGGCTGGGGATACAGACCTGTCCTCCCACTAGAACTACATGCACACACGTATGCTCCATGCTTACATACTGTATGTATGCACGCAAGCATGGGCATTGGAAAACATACATCTGCACACAAGGCTTCCATTTGATATAGGGGGGATGGGGATGAAAGAGGGATGAAGCATACTTCTGCTGTTGATATCCTCCCTTTGGTCCGTTGTTTCTGTTACCTGATGAGGTGTTTGGTACCTGAGCTGCTTCCACAACATGTCTGTCCAACAGGATCTGTTAGTTTTTTCCCAACAACACTAAACTAAGGAAAACAAACAAATGGTGACAAAGCATTTCAGGCCGGCTGTAGCCCCTAAACTTTGGAATGTCTTCAGAGCTCCAGCCTCTGTGGACATTCATTTTACAAGAACCTAAAAAACAAAAAACAAAAACACAACGCTACTATTTGAACAGGTGTTTGCTGTAGCTATATGCCAACACTGACTTATATGTTTTATAAGGCTGTGGTTGTTGTCCTGCAAGGGTGAAAGGTCCGGTGAACCGGAAATGGTGGGTTTTTTATGGATGGATCCCACCCGATTATCTAGCAATGGGATGGCTGGGATAGTGGCTTAAGCTGAGCTACATTATATACATATGTCGCTTGGAATGTTTACAATTCGTTTCTCAACTTTTTCTACCATATAATGTGTTCATATATATATATATATATATATATATATATATATATATATATATATATTATATTATATATATATATTATATAATATATATATATATATATATATATATATATATATATATATATATATATATATATATATATATATATATATTATACACCGTATTTTCCGGACTATAAGGCGCACTTAAAAGCCTTTAATTTTCTCAAAAATCCACAGTGAGCCTTATAATCCAGTGCGCCTTATATATGGATTGGTTGACTGCAGTAGCTTCTATTCTATGTTAACTGTAGTAGCTTCTATTCACTGCACCTTATAATCCAGTGCGCCTTATATATGAAATCAGTTTTAAAAGGTGCGCCTTATAATCCGGTGCGCCTTATAGTGCGGAAAATACGGTGTGTGTGTGTATATATATATATATATATATATATATATATATATATATATATATATATATATATATATATATATATATATATATATATATATATATATATATATATATATATATATATATATATAATATATATATATATATCAGATCTATGTAGCAGATATATATGTAGCAGATCTTTCCAGTGATAAATGGCCACCAACGTAATCGAAAAGCTCAACCAAAGAACTACAGAACTACAATCCTATACAGAATCTCCTCACTGGTCAACAACAAACACCTTGAAGCCCCTAACTATGCCTGCACCTCATTCATTCACATGACTCACAGCACTCCATCTTTAACCATTCCACTGGTATGGTTATGTAATAGCTTACCAGACTAGTTAGTTATTCGGTTCAGTAGAGCTCTTAGCCTGTTCACGTTATGGACGTTTCTTATGAAATTATCTCTGACCCTGCCTTTCATCTCCTTTCCGGTTCCAGAATTCCGAGTTGAATAGGAGCTGCCAGTATAGCTCACAGCCATCTTCTCCCCACCTTGCGGATTTTACTGTTAATAAAGTCGCACGGGTGGGCTTTAAACCTTTATGTTCTTCCTCATTGCGGTGTGCTTGACACACACACACACACACGCACGCACACACACACACACACACACACACACACACACACACACACACACACACACACACACACACACACACACACACACACACACACACATACACACCACAGTTCACAGTTCCTACAATTTCCTTGTACTGGTTTTAATCTCATTGTAAGCAGGGACATCTCAAGTGCTACAGTACATAAAATGTACTTATTTAATTGAAGACCACTTCACCACTTTTCAACCTATCTTCGTGTAACAGGTCCTCACGAATGTACATGATAAAATACCATGTTTTTCTACTCAGTCTGTGTCTCACAGGAGGGCTGTGGGCAGTTCAGAAACCTCCAATGACATCATGGTTCGGCAGATGTTTTTATTTTTGCGCAATATTTTGAAAAGAAAGTTCACATTTTTATTGGTTTCCATTGCTGCATTGCAATTTCTCATGAATAGAAAGCCTGCAGTTTCTATTAGCTTGAATTCACCAATGATGATGTCACTGGAAGGCCGGTTTCTGAACAAAAGTGGTATTTTATCATGTACATTAGTGAGGATCTATTATATGAAGATATGTTGAAAAGTGGTGAAGTGGTCCTTTAAATACACACATTTCCCTTTGGGGCAATCGATATGTTTGATATTTGGCTCGAAATTTATTATTATTATTACTATTATTATTTTCTTTAGCATGGAAAAGGGCTCAGCAAAGTCCATGGCAAACCAGCCAGTAGACTAGATATTCTAGATATCTTTTTTGGGACTAGTGGCCGACTAACATGCCATCTTTAGTACCACACCACGATTAGGGCTAAAAATACAGGTCAATTTTACACTCTCAGAGTTAAATGAACACATAGAATGTCGCTGGCCGCATTCAGTAAACACACACACACACACACACACACACACACACACACACACACACACACACACACACACACACACACACACACACACACACACACGCACACACACGCACACACACAGAGAGAAACGCAGAATGCCTCTGCTCACTTCATTAACCATGTGACGCACGCTCATGAAAAACATAGTATCTGTGTTTGTATTTCGCCAGCACAGATGGGCATTACGCACAGACAGACACGTGCGCATGTTCAGCCATGTGAAGCAAACGCACCCCCACACACACACCCTCACAGAAGTCACGACCTAAAAAAGCATGCATTATATGTCACATTTACATGTTAACCTCTGTATAGCAGGGCACGTTAATGTTAATATGCCCTTAATGTTAGCTGTCACTTCAGGATACATCCTACGGCCAAACGATGTGCCTCTTTGACATGTTGACATGTTGGCTGCATGCCGCTCAAAGCAAAAATAATAATAATAATAATAAAATCCGCTCAGCAGCAATAGTGTTGTGCTTGTTGCACAGGAAAATGGGACCCTAGTTGGATCCAATGCATACACTCTCTAGAGACTCTCCAACTCTAAGGGTTTGTAATGTGTGCGGTGCACCAACCAGCATGCCAGCCAACTACAGTGCCTGCAGGGGCAGCGATGATGAAGCACAATGAAGGAGAAAGAACGGCGGAGGAAATACGAGAGGAGATAAGAGGAGATGAGAGGCGAGGAGGAGGAGGAGGTGGAGGAGGGGGTCAATCAGGCAAGGTAGAGCAAAGAGGGTAAATGGAGAGGAAGAAGAAAGGAAGGCGGATAAGAGAGAGGAGAGGAGAGAAAAGAGTAAAGGGAGTAGATGAGAGAAGGGATAGTGGATCTTTCTACAACACATCTGGGAGGATGGGGCCCTCAGGGTAGTGTGTGATGATGATGATGATGATGAAGGGCTAAGCACATGGACTGTCACCAAAAAAAGAAACATGAACTGAACGCATGCAGCCGCGCACACACACACACACACACACACACACACACACACACACACACACACACACACACACACACACACACACACACACACACACACACACACACACACACACACACACACACACTAAACTCCCCTTGACTCCCCCAGCACTCTCCAAAGATAACAGCAGTGGTCCTTTTCTCCACACACACAGGAGGAGAAGAAGAGAGACAGTGAAAGAAAGAAAGGGGGAAAAACTGTGTGATGTGGTTGACGGCCGCCGGCCATAATCTGATGACCTCACCAGAGCACTTATCTTCTCCCCACAAACGGACGACGCTCTGCCGTGCTCGCACGCACACACACACACACACACACACACACACAGGCGTGCGCGGCCTGTCCATCTTATTTGTCTCCCCTGCAGCTGTTCCGGCCTACACTGTGCTGCACACATTGGACCTGAGGCGTGTTGAACAGAAGTCACGTCACTCACAGAGACTAGAGAAGCACGATGCATCTGTACAACCGGCCTGTTCACAATGAGAATGGTGGAATATACTGTAGATTCAAACTTAAAGGGATAGTTGAGATCTTTTTTAAGTTAAGTTGTATGAAATACTTTATATCGTAGTGGCAACTTCATTTGTGTTGTTGACCCATTTTTAAAATATTAGCACAGCATGTGGTCGAGTTCTCAGTTTCTTACCCCCCCAATGTCGCATCTGGTCTACTACCTGTAGATGGCCCTACAGCCATGTTGGGGGGGAGGGGGGGGTTGCTAAGGCTATACAGTCCTCCTGGTGGCTCCTGGTGGCGGCTCCTCCATGGCATACGTGCATGTAATCACATGGCGTACATGCATGTAATCACAAAGGTTAATAAGCCCCGGAGTTGTTCGCAATTCCTTCATACAGAGTCAGACTCTCATTACAGCACCCAGCGAATGAGAGAACACTGATTGTATCTATGCTCAAATCAAGAGGATCCCAGTCCTTCCTGATGGCAGCCACATGGCCCAGACAACTATCCCCGCTGATGGTCACCAAATGCTGGGCTGGGAGCAGTGTTGCCAACTGCCAAAATACAAAATGTACTAGTGGCACTTCCAAAACCCACTAGAATGCGCTAGATGCTTGGCTGGAAGGGAAAAACATTCTCTAGTTGTCAAGAATTGGGCTAATTCACATGGTGAATATTTTAACTCGTGAGAGTGTAAAAATGAAACGTTTCGTTTTTACGTTCTTAAAGAGTTACATCTGGTTAACCAACTGTCCATCATTTAGCTTGGGGACCACTGGTTGAAAACCACTGTCATAGGAAAAATGTTTTTTTTTTTTTTATCTCTGGCACCTGTCAATCAATTTCACCTCAACTCACCAGCCAAAAAGCACTAGATTTCACAAATTTTGGCCCTAGGGTTGTCTAAAAAAAGCTAAATATAGCGACAAATGAGCCAAGTTGGCAACACTCGTTGGGAAACAAGCTGTTGTGTGGATGAGGGGATGAGGGGATGAGGGCTTGAGGGGATGAGGGGTTGAGGGGAGGGGTGAAATCTTATTTAGATTGGAAGGAAAATAATTATGATTAACTTCAACACCATGTGTGTCACAGATCTACTTGCACATCCCTGGAGACTGTTGTGTTGTCGCTTTTATGGTGGAACGAAATAATCTGAATTCCTGTTCTCTGACATTTTAGAGCGCATGTGGAGGAGCGGTATGCATTCTGATACCCTTTGTGGATTCCCATCATGTCCAAAAACAGACCCTGGTTAAAGCCCTTTCAGATTTCTCCTCTGAATCATCACACACACGGTCAAAACATGTCTGTCTCCATTTGCTTCTCATTCCTAATAATAGCATGACATTTCCTGTCCTGAGCAGACCTGGTGACCTGCGTGGGGAGCAGATGATTGGGAACTGGATGCTGCTTGGGTTGAGTGGAGAGAAAAACTGAATGAAAGGCAGCCCTTGCATTTCACAAGGTTTAGAAACGTATGAGCAGCTGTCTGAGAAATGTGTTGTTCAAAATCATTACAAAAAATGCAATACTGAAAACTCAGAGTTATGGAAAGGCAAAAGTATCACTGATTTAAAGGGGTCATCACGTTAAAAAAATGGTTTTGTATTTTTTTTCTTGTTTATGTTAGATTTTCTGAGCTCAGTTTCCCCCCCAAAAAACTGAACTTTTTACGTTCAGTAGATTTCCTGTGGTCTGTGGTTTTCTGGGTCAAAAGAGCTCTGATTTTCCTGCTGAATGTGATGTCACATTCTGCAAACACCATATGTCAATGGGATTTGCCAGCAGATACCACTGTTTCCATTGTTTGCCTGTTTTCACTGCCACCAGCCAAAATGATTTAAGATATTTGCGCTGTCAAGGGGAAAGGCTTCCATGAGCCCATTGCATTTCTCATTACAGAATACACCATGTGTTAGTTTATTTTTGCTTGTTATAAATGTCCAATTGTCCATATATCCAGGCTATGTAGCTATATACATAGAATGTGTTTTGTTACTAGCAATATATCTGGCAGCAGGCAGGGGGGCTGTATCGTGCTTCCTAATTTGTCAAACATAAGCCTTGTTAGATAAGGCTACAGTAGTGTTCTGCATTAAGAAGCATGTGTTTACAAAATACAGTCACATTTATATTATCATCGATGCCAATTCTAAACATGGAGGCTGCAGTTGTGGTGCTCAAACAAAAGCACGGTTAGCACTTTCCTTTTAACTGCTGCACAGCTAAAATAATGCCAACAACGTGTCAACAAGGAAAACACTGAGTCGTTCACCTCCCTAATTTGAACCAGGGTGTCCGACACGGCAAAAAGTCAACATCTACCACTCATGCAAAAAGGTTTATGCATTTGGACTACAGGCAGAACTAAATTATTCTGCAACATCATGTGTTATATACACCACTTTGTTCTAGGTGGCTTCTTCCTTTGTAAATCTCTTTTAATAATACTGATTCTTAAAGACACCGAAATCCACCATCGACTACAGACCTGGTCAGAACTACTTTACTAGTCACAATCATGATTATAGGTTTGTGTGGTCGCAACGAGCGTGCAACTATAGTTGCAACGCGGTTGCGACTACTTGCTTATGATCGCGACTAGTTTATAGGTTGGGTGAGAACCTACTGTATGCCTAAACATAACCCTACCTCTAACACTAAACCCTAAACATAACTGCGAGCATGGAGCAGTGTCGAATCACCAACCCTATCTCTAGCCCTGAGCCTAAACACATGTTCATCAATGCGGTTGTCCCACAGAGCCTGGGAAGTTCAGGGCACTGATGGATGTAACCCGGTTGTGACGTGGTCTATAGTGGCTGGTGGAGTCTTTGGCGGTTTACAAAACATTGGAAGAAGCATCTAAGATGGGAGGCAATGAGCCAAGTTATGCCGACACTGGAAGTCGAGCCACCAGATTGGCCATCGTATAGAGATCCAAACATGACTTTATTAGTAGCTTTTGAAAGTCCAGACACTATCACCTCATAACTAAAATAGCTGGCACAAGTTTTCACTGAACCCCACGGGGTATATCCACACAAATAATTCCCGCAAGGCCCAGACCTATTATCACCAGTATGCCGTTTTGTGAATGTCACCACTTGAGCCATAGTTACTGCATGTACATCAGATATTTTCAAAATGGAAAGCCCAAATAAGCAACTAGCTCAAAAACAAGTAAGGCATTTTACAGGACAACTAGCCCAAAGTCACTTATAGTTGGCAGAGCTGGCAACACTAGTGTTGCATGGGCAAAAAGAATGTTCCATCGGCTGACTGAGTTGTTGCTGATTATAAATGCTAGTCTGAATTAGTGGTGGATTCAATTAATCGATATGTCAATATCGATTGAGGATAGGTGAACCGATCAAGAGGCTGCTGTACCTTTACAGCAGCTAGCAAATACCAGGACTGACACTTGACCCTGTTACTTTTCCTGCGCACACGCTCACATACACGGCCCTCACATGCAAGCACACACACACACACACACACACACGCACGCACGCACGCACGCACACACACACACACACACGCGCTCAAGCACCAGTCCAGTTCACAGTAAAAAATGCCCCTTTTAAGTATAGCTCAAATAGGCTCTCGTCATCTTCCACTCCTCTGACAACATAAATCCTACTTTCAGGTCATTTGGACTGTCGGAGGCTATAAAAGTTCTAGTAGGCAGTCTGTCTGTCCGTCTGTCTCGGCATGGCTGTGGTAATACTGCTAGATGTTTCCTCCTCGCCATAAGGTAGTCATTAGACCTAAGAGGAAGCTGGCAGCAGAAACAGCACAAATAGGATATCCTCACTGTTCCACAACTCAGCTCAACGAATAATGATCTATAAGCTTTATAGAGATTAAGAAATCTGTGCACAATGAATTGTCCATCTTGCATACGTATTACGCAATACAACAAGACAAAGACAATAGTAACATGTAGTGTATAAAGCACTAATTTAAATCCCAGGCAAGAGCTCTTATTCACTGTTATCAATATTGATAATAAATATGTTTTTTTTTTTTTTTGACTTAAAATCAGCTATGGTAGGGGATTTCCTAGGGTAAATTTGGGGCGGCTGTGGCTCAGGAGGTAGAGCAGGTCGTCCAATGACCGGTGGGTTGGCGGTTCGAATCCCGGCTCCTCCTGTCTACGTGTCGAAGTGTCCTTGGGCAAGACACTGAACCCCAAATTGCCTCCAATGAGTTGGTTGGTGTGAGCTGGCCACCATTGGTGTGTGAATGTGGGAAGTGGGGACGCTGGAGTCGACTGTTCGCCGCTCTGCTTCCCAATGTATGAATGAATGGACCATTGTAAAGCGCTTTGGAACTTGGAAGCACTTGGAAAAGCGCTATAAAAATGCAATCCATTAAATTGGAATATTATTCCAGGTTCATGATGCATAATAGTGAAATGCTGCTTCACCATGTTTTGTTCTATGTGGTGAACAATTAACAATTAGTCCAGCAGATGACCTAAGAAGAAGAAGGTCTAGAAGGTTCATATGGCTTTAGCATATCTGAGATGTAACTGGGCCTAGATTCACAAATAGATTTATATACAATTAACACCATTTTCTGGGAGACTAGTAGCCAATATAAGGATTTTACTGTAAGACTGGTGTAATATGGTATTTCCTGGTTTTGGTCAGTAGTCTCAGCAGCAGCATTCTGAATCAGTTAGGAGTTGATGAAGAGCTTTGTTTGAAGGTACAGTATGTAAGCAGATCATTAGAAATCTCAAGTATTTTTTTAAGAAAGGCCTAGGGTTAGATTTAGGGTTAGAAATAGGTTTGGTAGTCGGACAACGCAACAAATGGAACAGTGCACAATGGCTGACAGCAACGTAAATATGTAGGAAATGACCAAAACTAGCTCCATTGCATGGTCTGGAGAATAAGGGCTAATGACAGCAAATTGTCTGATAACACCTAAAACCACTACACAAAAAAGGTGATTAAGATAACTGTGCCGTTAACTCTTTCTGTGCCCTTTGGCGGCCTCTGGTGACCCATTTACCACCGTGGAAGTGTCACTTTCCGTGTTCAATACACAGGATGTTATTATGACAACAGTAGCAGTCCCAGTCCTAGCTGCTACTCTTCAGCTGTTACTGCAAACCGGTGGATGTCTGTTTGGTTGCGACATTATGAGTATCTGAATATAGGCTGCTCATCATCACGGGATGCCGAAGAGAAACGGAGAGCTGGAATTATTGCTTTTAACGGGAGCCAATGGAGAGCTATAATAATAAACAAACTGTCACAGCAGGCTGACCAGGCGACCAAAGGAGTGCTACAAGGTAAACAAAGTGGCGTGATGATTAATATGACTAACATCTACGAGGGTCTATAGATTAGCTATGTTTACAATTGTAATAAGCCCAGAAAAAAGTTCAAAGTTACACATTTGTTTGATGACAGTATACTTTGTCATACAATTTATATTGTGATATATCGAAAATAGATGCTATGTGTAACGCCCGGGATTCGACTTTGGAGGTCATCACGACAGAGGCTGTAGCCACCTGCTACATATGGAAATAAAAGAAGACTTTTGAGTCTTGAATATCCGTGCCAAAACAGGGATGCCGTGTTGGACGTGGTTAAGTATTGCATTCTACACCATTACTGTATAACATACATAATCTCTAGTCTACAGTACATTGCTTGTGTATAGGACCAAGTGGTGTGTAGAAGAGCAAACTATAGACACTAGATGGATGGCCAGATGGATGGAGTCAAAGATATTCGATATTGTTTTCTGAAAGTACAGCACGGAGCCACATTAGCCGGAGGCCTGCTATGTACACCTCCATCCCTTCAAATTAGGCTGAACTGATGGAGGCATGATGGAAGAGAAAGAGAGAGAGTGAGAGAGAGGAAAGTTCCTGTGGTTCTCAGTGGCTTCAGACCTCTGTAATCAGCATGCCAGGCTCCTGATGTCTAAATCCACAGTCCTCATCCAGACTGTATACACACACACACTCATGCTCGAGTGCATGCATGCACACACACGCACGCAGGCAGGCAGGCACATACATTGCCCTAATGCACAAACATATCAATGTCGACCAGAAACCTTGTACATCCACAACGGATATACTGCATATATACAGTATCTCTTACGATTAAAAGGCCTGTTTTTAGAATTGAACATGTTACAAGGTTTTTCCCCCACAGTGACAATATGACACACACACCCACACCCGCACCCGCGCGCGCGCGCACACACACACACACACACACACACACACACACACACACACACACACACACACACACACACACACACACACACACACACACACACACACACACACACACACACACACGAGAGTTCCTGACAGATGAGCTCTGTGGTGAACTGCGTTCATGTGGAGTGGCCACAGAGCAAAGCCAAGATAACTGCAAGATCACGGAGTGTGAAATGTATTCTGTATTTTTCGCATGCTATGACATTTGGGCCCTCATGCAATGCGATTCTAGCCTGGCTCAGCCTTGAATCAGTATTTAGACTGAAGTCAGGCTAATGCGATTCCTAACTGGGCATTAGAATTTGATGCTCATTAAAATTTGAGGGTTATGATTAGTTGATGAGAAGACTAACTTCCTCCTGGTGTGCTGAAGGATTAGTCCTGTACACTACATATCCAAATTATAAAGAAAGAATATAAAGAAATAATAAGAATAATAACAAGAATAAGGCCTAAAAGCCTACCAATCAGTATTATATTAAGTAATAGTATTTATGTACCGGTATTTATTTATTTATTTATTTAAATCTGTTTTATTTATTTTTTTATTTTATTGCATATTGAAATTGCATCAAGCTTGGATTCAAGTTGAGAACTCGATTTGAGGGATACAGTAACGTCACATACATAATTACAACCTGTGCATGAAGATGCACAGCAAATTCCAAGCAAAACAACATTTATATTGGTTATGAAACAGACCAACCAACACTTCCACGATTAGAGTGAACCCTGACACTAACTGGAATAAAAAATGAATAAAACAAAGACAAAACAAATCACACCTTTTTTCCAACATACAGAATATAATGACTCATTGCTGTCTGGGCACCTTGACTAGTAATTCAGCCCAGCAGTGTGCCATGGGTTCGACTCCCTGAGGCAAAAGCCAAAATTACCGGTACAGAATATGATGATTATAACATGATGTTTCCATGAGCTACTGTGCACAACGGTGACAATGTTCCTGTGCCAATCCTCTCTCTCAGGTGTTCCTTTGATTAACGTTGGGTGAATTTGCTCATGAATTTACCACTGCTCTTCACAGGAGGCATTAAAGCAACACATGGCCTGCTTTCTGTCTTGTGCAGCTCCACAGAGAGATTTGGGGCCTCGATTCTACACAATCAAAAATATAAATAAAAATAGCTTCACTTAGTGATGGACAGTAAAAAATAAAATACTGTACATCTCCTCCCTGTGATGTGGTCCCTTACTGGTTGTGGACCTGTGTGACTGCGTATATTGCCTTTGCCCAGAACCGACCCTGCTCCTCTGAACTCTGGCACGATGCCTGATGATGCCATCCAGTATGACCCGTGAGTCTGGGAGGGCTTGACCCCTCCCAAACACCCCCCCCCCCCCCCCCACACACACACACACACACACACACCAACACACATGCACGCACACACGCACCACACACACACGCACACGCACACGCACACACACACACACACACACACACACACACACACACACACACACACACACACACACACACACACACACACACACACACTGTTGACAACATGGGTCAGCATTCCAAAGCCTGCCAGCTAAGATGAATCACATAGAAATCTGCATGGGGAGATAAATTGTGTATAATAGAACCATGAGTCACAAGCTGTGGAAGGAGGGGAAAAAACAGAATAATACTAGAGCAGGGACAGTTTATTTGAAGGAGAAAAAAAGGTTTTGTGACATTCATTTTTTCTTTTAGGTTTTATGATCTGAATTTGGACTTTGAACCGTTCGGTAGGTTTTCTGTGGTCTGGAGCTTTCTATGGGGTTTGGAAGGTTTTTGAGCTGCAATGAAAACAGGGCAAAACAGTGGAAACAGCGACAGTGTCTGCTGGTAAATCCCATTGACATAATATGGTATTTGCAGAATGTGACATGACATTATGCAGGAAAATCATTTGTTTGAACCAGAAAACCTCCAGACCACCGAAAACCTATTGAATGTGAAAAGGTGAGGTTTTTAGGGGTGGAATTGAGCTCAGAAAACGTAAAAAATAAAATAAATGAAAAATTACGAAAACCTTTTTTTTAATGTCACAATGCGTTTAAAGCGAAAATTACATGGATTTTGAATACTTAATATCATATTGTATATGTCCCTCACGCTTATGTCTAATGGTTTGAGCCATGATTTGAGTGATATAGCCAGTCCTTGTCATTTCTTTATGGTTTAGCTGCAGTACCACAATGTCCTGAGGTGGTGGAAGCGCTGATATGGAGGATATTTTATACATAGCAGGGTCATTATAATACTGATGCTAGATAAAACCAGGCTTGTTTAAATTCCATATCAACTTGGAAAATCAACAATGGTGGACATTATAAACAATGTGGAAATGCAAATTTGGAAGTGAAGACTGAAGGAGAGGAGGAATTATACAAAGCAGGGTGCATTGATAACATCATTATGAGGCCAAAATCACGCAGGCTGTTTTTGAGAGCAATTTACATTAAAGCTCCTATATGATATAAAAGACTCATTGTTCAAACTAGATAACTTGTACGGATAGAAAACACACATGGGAGCACCAAAAACACAAAAAATAGAAGTTAAATTTCATGTCTCCCCCCTTTAAGTATGGTAATTTTCTTCAAGAATAGCCTTCTTATACAACTAGTATATTTGAGAGCACTTTGGATTAGGAAGGTGAGGCTTTGCACAGGGTGCTTCGATAAGGAGATTGAAAAGAAGACGAAGAAATAGAGTAGCCTAATACTTATGCGAGATGTAATTGAGCAGGAGTGTTTCTGGCTCGACACTATAACACAGTGGAAAATGTATCATGTTGTTGGACCCTTATGGGTCCAGTTGCACTGTTAACACTAATTAATTTACATTAATTTACTGTGTAGTTAAGCACGTTCAGCAGAAGCTCGCAGATGAATAGCTCAATCTCCTATGAGAGCTAGGAGATCTCACAGGGAGCAATGGGAAAGAGGTGGCAGGCCGGCCAGTTGTATGACTCAGAGTGAAGGGAATCTAGCTCAGCTGCGACTGGAGAGCCATTGTTGGAGTGAAATAAAGAGCCCCATTGACACTCCTCATCTGTTGGTGTTCAATGGGACATGCTAGTGTGGCTAAGTGGGAGTACAGATGACACTACTGCCTTTTATAACATCGGGCTACATTCGCACTGATCAAACCAAAAACGGACACGACTGAACTGGAACCGCTCTCCCCCAGGATACCTAATTAACCCCATGATCAGAGATAATACCACAAGTGGGTTGCATCATTGCGTTATCCATGGACCCCAGTCATCCTTGACCTGCTTTTGTAGAACAGATGATGCAAGCTTGATGACAACAAGATGACCAACCATGGAGAGCTTTTCATGGTGGTTGTGACAGCTCCAATATCGGACCGAGTAGCTAACAAAGACGCCCCGCAACTCTGTATGTTTACCCCAATTCTGATTACCTTCCGAGGTGGAGGAGGAGATGGTGGACACCTAAACGTTCCTGTGGATACACAATCAATTTAACGAACCAAACACCTATGCACTCCTGCGCACCCATTCTATCCCTTGCATTCAAAAGGATTTATCTCACACTCACCCCCTGAATGTCGCATGTTTACGGTAAATACAACGGGACTGATCATCATGAAAATCCCATTATTAGACATATCACAATATCACATGCTACATGACACACAAAATGCTGCATGTTTTGCCTTCTAATGGATAGTGAATGGGACCCCGACTTTGTCCTGTTTTTCATGAGGTTTCCCATGGGTGTTAAATTTCAATATTTTAGTAGATGTTATTAGACACCATTAGAAACACATTGGTGAAGAGAAGACATCTCTTGGTAACGATATAGTTCCAAGATTGGTCAAATATTTGCTAAAATGTAATGCCAGACCTACAGTACAATGTGAAAGTGTCCTGAACCTACTGAAAGAAGGAGTCTAGCACCCACCCACTGTTTTCAAATCACTGCCAAATCCAAAAATATTTTAGCGAGGGGGCTGGTGATAGTGTACACTTCCATTGTTGACTAAATCCGCAGGGCCAAAGCTGCTGAAGGATGGCCAAGAAGGAGCCCTGTATCTGGCAGTGGACTCCCATCTGGAAAAATGGGACCCCATACAAGATTAAGATTTGCATTGTTTAAAGGGGAAAATACCATGAAATTCAACTTTTTAAGGAGCTTTAAGTTGTACTAGGTAACTTTGACTTGTGTTCACTGCCAGTACTACAGCTCTTAGATGGAGTTCTACATTTCCCAGCATCCCCTTGCACTTTAAGTCGCATTCTGATTGGTCCTCGTAATCAAGGACCAATCAGATGTGTGCGACGTCATTTGAACCGTGGGAACCACAGTAAACCCATCACTTTTCAATAGAAAACAGATTTAGAACAGGCTTTGAGCGCTGAAATTTAGGGAATGGTTTCACACACTATGCTGATGAACACTGATTAAGTACTTTCATTCATGCAGTGTTCATGCAAAGCAAATAAATTGCTGTTCTGTTTACATGAGAATTAGGGCTTCATTTTTGTCACACCGTAAATCCCTTATTCATAACTTTTTTTTTCCTTTTTTTGACTATTCAATTTAATTCAACATGTCAATCTATTGACACATTGTAACGGACTGGCAATTGTAACAAATTAACAATGGATTTTTTTAATAGTTTAAAAGGAAAAATAAGTTTAGGGATAAGGTGTTTAGTGGTAACGAAAATCTAGGCCCTAAAGTAACTTATGTTAAAGGTAGGGGAAGTGATTTCACTTTTGTCAGATATCACCCAAAAAATATATTTTTTTCTGTTAAAATGCTCTATTATAAGGTGTGGAAACCACATATGGAGTTTCCCCCTCCCCCACGTTAGCAGAGGAGCTAATAAAAGTTCCCCAGGTCACCACCAATTCTCCTCCAATCAGGAGCGAGCAGCAGGTTCACATAGTGTAGCTACTGTTGGGGGCCCCTAGTGCACCAGGCTGGTACTACACCATGAATTTCAAATCACTTCCCCTACCTTTAAGAAGTCAATTTGAATTTATTATATGCATGTAGAGACAGTATCAGGGATTCACAGATGACTTTTCAGTTGAAGCCACTGTTAAAAATATGTAAAGGGCAACATCACCAACCCGAGCAACAGCATATCACAAAAGCATCCATTCAAGCTGGAGACAAGCCTCTTTCAAAAATGAACTAATAACCAGAGCGTATAGTACAGCTGACTGGGATCTCTCATACGTAAGAGGAGGAAATGACAATGAGTGTGCATGTGTGTGTGTGTGTGTGTGTGTGTGTGTGTGTGTGTGTGTGTGTGTGTGTGTGTATGTGTGAGGCAGAGAGAGAGAGTGAGACAGAGAGAGAGAGAGAGAGAGAGAGAGAGAGAGAGAGAGAGAGAGAGAGAGAGAGAGAACACTCTCTGATGTCTTTTGCACTCATTCAAGGTCACACTAGCTGAAACTACGTCCATTCCTAAACTCCTGCCCCAATGGACTGCAGAGAAATACATGCACAGATGAATATTATAGAGGACACGGAGCTGGTGGGGAATCAAACTGGCGAGGCATGTTGTGGTATACACACTCTATAGACACTTGGCTGTCACCCCAAATAGACTGAATAAGTTTCATACTTTATTATAGCGGTTCTCCATCCTCCGGCAGCAACAAAATGTTCTGGCATAATGGATATATTTTGCCACCTTGAGGCCGAAACAGTGAACTTAAAAGACTTTTTCAGCAACAGATACATTCCTTCCTGAAGATGCCCTGGTATCATTGAGGGATGTGTTGCTCATTTGATACTCTGTCTGTTTTTTCCCTGGCCAGTTCCATTCCAATAGGATCAAACAACCAACGCCCCAACAGAGTATAGCCATTAGGCTGCAATCACACCTTTTAGTTATTAATATTATTTACTTCCATGGGAAATGAACAGGGCTGGGACTAATCATACCGATTTGATAAGATTTTCTAATCTTACCAAACTAAAAAGCTCTAGCCTCAACCTCCTCCTGTTGACTAAATCCGCAGGGCCAAAGCTGCTGAAGGATGGCCAAGAAGGAGCCCTGTATCTGGCAGTGGACTCCCATCTGGAAAAATGGGACCCCATACAAGATTAAGATTTGCATTGTTTAAAGGGGAAAATACCATGAAATTCAACTTTTTAAGGAGCTTTAAGTTGTACTAGGTAACTTTGACTTGTGTTCACTGCCAGTACTACAGCTCTTAGATGGAGTTCTACATTTCCCAGCATCCCCTTGCACTTTAAGTCGCATTCTGATTGGTCCTCGTAATCAAGGACCAATCAGATGTGTGCGACGTCATTTGAACCGTGGGAACCACAGTAAACCCATCACTTTTCAATAGAAAACAGATTTAGAACAGGCTTTGAGCGCTGAAATTTAGGGAATGGTTTCACACACTATGCTGATGAACACTGATTAAGTACTTTCATTCATGCAGTGTTCATGCAAAGCAAATAAATTGCTGTTCTGTTTACATGAGAATTAGGGCTTCATTTTTGTCACACCGTAAATCCCTTATTCATAACTTTTTTTTTCCTTTTTTTGACTATTCAATTTAATTCAACATGTCAATCTATTGACACATTGTAACGGACTGGCAATTGTAACAAATTAACAATGGATTTTTTTTAATAGTTTAAAAGGAAAAATAAGTTTAGGGATAAGGTGTTTAGTGGTAACGAAAATCTAGGCCCTAAAGTAACTTGTGTTAAGAAGTCAATTTGAATTTATTATATGCATGTAGAGACAGTATCAGGGATTCACAGATGACTTTTCAGTTGAAGCCACTGTTAAAAATATGTAAAGGGCAACATCACCAACCCGAGCAACAGCATATCACAAAAGCATCCATTCAAGCTGGAGACAAGCCTCTTTCAAAAATGAACTAATAACCAGAGCGTATAGTACAGCTGACTGGGATCTCTCATACGTAAGAGGAGGAAATGACAATGAGTGTGCATGTGTGTGTGTGTGTGTGTGTGTGTGTGTGTGTGTGTGTGTGTGTGTGTGTGTGTGTGTGTGTATGTGTGAGGCAGAGAGAGAGAGAGAGTGAGACAGAGAGAGAGAGAGAGAGAGAGAGAGAGAGAGAGAGAGAGAGAGAGAGAGAGAGAGAGAGAGAACACTCTCTGATGTCTTTTGCACTCATTCAAGGTCACACTAGCTGAAACTACGTCCATTCCTAAACTCCTGCCCCAATGGACTGCAGAGAAATACATGCACAGATGAATATTATAGAGGACACGGAGCTGGTGGGGAATCAAACTGGCGAGGCATGTTGTGGTATACACACTCTATAGACACTTGGCTGTCACCCCAAATAGACTGAATAAGTTTCATACTTTATTATAGCGGTTCTCCATCCTCCGGCAGCAACAAAATGTTCTGGCATAATGGATATATTTTGCCACCTTGAGGCCGAAACAGTGAACTTAAAAGACTTTTTCAGCAACAGATACATTCCTTCCTGGAAGATGCCCTGGTATCATTGAGGGATGTGTTGCTCATTTGATACTCTGTCTGTTTTTTCCCTGGCCAGTTCCATTCCAATAGGATCAAACACCTAACGCTCCAACAGAGTATAGCCATTAGGCTGCAATCACACCTTTTAGTATTTACTTCCATTGGAAATGAACAGGGCTGGGACTAATCATACCGATTTGATAAGATTTTCTAATCTTACCAAACTAAAAAGCTCTAGCCTCAACCTCCTACAGGCTCAGCTTATGTAACCTAATAAATAGCACATCCTGCAAGACATTGCAAATTGTACGGGACCAAGCATACTATTTACTATCACCTTTTGTGACTGAGAATAAATTAGGCGTAACACACGCATACAGATAGGAATAAATGGCCCAACAAACACATACGCTACATTCAGTGCATTATTTACAAACCACAGATCATTGAAGCACATGGACATATGGGCAGAATGGTGCATGGTGACGTTAAGTTATTGGCTAGAGCCAGAGGTTAGATGCAGACACTGTATCTACAAGGGTAGGTCAGACCAGGGGTAGGCAACCTTTTGGACATGAAGTGCCATGATAGTCAGTGTGCCATGTCAACATTAGGTTGATTTCTGAGAACTCATACAAATAAATACAGATACTATAACATATGTGTTCTTCTGGACTGTTTTCTTTCACACAAGGTCAGCGTATATTAATTATCAATAAAAAAAAACACCTAACTTAACTCCCAAGAGTTAAGCTTTAGTGAATGTGGAATTCTGTGCAGGATTTGCATGAATTTGAGATAAGCCTAATGTATGATGATGAATGGAGAAATCCTCTTTCATGCATATGCCTCTGTGCCACTGTTGGCACCCGTGCCTAAGGTTGCCTACCACATGGGTTGCATTAAATGCAAAATAACTCACTTATGTCAGAAGTGAATATTTGTATGTCTCTAAACGTCTTGATGAAATGGTGGGCAGTGTAAACGTCAAGTGCTGTACAGTCTGCAATGCACATTGTATTGCAACTTAATTGGGGGGATACCACACATTTTCATGAGAGTGTACCTGTACAATCATTTGGTTCCATTTGTACACTCTAAAGAAAAAAATGCATCGGTGCACATGGTGAAACACAACTTAATATCATCAAGTTGTGTTTCATCATGTTATTGTTTTTCATACCAACATTTCTAGGAAACACAGAATGGGCAACTTTTTTTATCAAGTCCACACAACATCTCTAAGGTATAGGCTATTAATGACACAGTAAAATGTTGAAAATGGATGGAATTAAACTTTAAAAATAAAAAATAAAATAAAATGTTGATCGCGCGTGCTTGCACGTGTATTTACGTGTATGCGCGCGATGTGCGTGCGCGCAAACATACCTGAATTCGCAGTTTTCTTCATAGTCCGGTCAATTCTGTGACGATCCTGTGATTTGTTGTGTCTTCTTTTTGGTGGGTCCCCAGCAGCTGCTCCCCGACAGAATCGTCTTAAACGCTGGAGTAGACTACGTCCTTCCCCAAAAAGTGAGTCTCTTCTCGACTTGGCGACACGCTCCGCTTCTGCCTAATATAACATGAAACGTGAACATAAATGAGTACTGAATTGATTGAAGCGCTGATGCACTCTAACTTGTGTGTACTTAATAGGTGCTGGGGTTCTCCGAAATGCACGCGTCGTCACGTGCGCAATTATGTAGATATGAGAGCTGGATCTATGGAGTGGATACGCGGATACGCGGCCACGAGCATCGACGCGCCTTTTACGCACAAGTCCTAAAGTGCTGTGCATCCGATAGGGCATTCCGTGATGACATCATTCATGCCTAGGGGAGCTAGGACCCCATCTGTGCTTCAGTCTTCCAGTCATTGGAGTTTACCGTGTGCGGACCACCGTGTGGAAAACCTATTGTGTCAATATGTAGAATACGTGCCACGAGTCGACGATGATCTTACCGACTAGCCTAGCCTACGGTGCATTGCAGCATACAGTAAACTGTGGGCAAGGCAAGGGAGAGAGAAACACAAACACACAACCTGAGCTTCATTTAAACATTAAAGTTTCTGCTCTGCTCAGACAAAGTCGTGTTCTAGTAGAAGAGTTGAAAACATTGCATTGCTGCCTATTGCCGTAGAAACATGTCCCTAATTGTTGTCTCCATTCTCAATAGAAGTCCATGTAGGAGAGCCGCCATTGGAATGACCCCATGAAGTGAACGGAGTTTTGGCCCTCTGAGCTCTGCTGAGCTGCAATAGATCCAACTAATATTCAAAAGGCTATACTTCCCTCTGCTGGTCATGAATAGATATGACAACTTGTAAAAAGTGAAGTTGTTCCACAATATTGTAATTCCTCACATGCCATCATGTTGGTGTCAGATACCCCCCCCCCCCCCCCCCCCCCCCCCCCCAAAAAAAAAAAATCCTGTTAAAATGCTCTATTATAAGGTGTGCAGACCATATATGGAGTTCCCCCCTCCCCCACGTTAGCAGAGGAGCTAATAAAAGTTTCCCAGGTGGAGGGTGAATTCTCCTCCAATCAGGATCGAGCAGCAGGTTCACATAGCGTAGCTACTCTTGGCGGCCCCTAGTGCACCAGGCTGGTACTACACAATGAATTTCAAATCACTTACCCTACCTTTAATATTGACTGGAAATGCAATATTCCTAATCATTTGTGAATACTTTTCAAATAATGCCTGACAGAGATGTGAGTCATGACAGAAAATGGATAACAAAATGTGTATTCAAATAAAATAAATATAATAGTCAATATAACTTATTATGTTCCATTATGCAAGTAATACTAAAGGGATATATCACTAAAAAAAAAAAAAAAAAAAAAAAAAAAAAACATTTGGTCAACTTGAGGGGGCTGGGCTTTCTCATTTACTGTTTTCATATATATATATATATATTTATGACGTATGGTTCCAAATACATTTTCAATCAAATTCAATTCATTTTTTACACTAGACAAATAAAACATGATGAAAAAACTACAACAGTGATCAAGTTTCATGTGATGTGAGAACAGTGTTTAATTCAAAGCTATAATGCAAGGCAGAATCATAGAAGCAAGAGCTAGTGATGACATGCTTTACAGAAACTTTGATGGCCACAAGATGGTGGTGAAATGAATTTTAACACCACCAGTTACATTTCTTTGTATAAAATAATTGTCACTTTTTATTGTGTTGCAAAGGGTTAACATAAAGTCTGCATTGCACAGAGCAAAGGCAATTTTGAAGATACACGGTACCCAACGTAAATACTTGGTTATTCCCCTCTGCTCTTTGGATTGTTGTGCATTCATGAAATGGAAGCATTTTACATGACAACTGTCAACACCCCAACCCCCAGCAAAGGCACTTTCTGATGCGATAACCAAAATAAAACCAAAAAATTAACACTATAATCTCGGTAGATAAAACCCTAAAAGGATTTGCTAAAATAATCAACGCACTGAATGAAATAAAAATCAAACGAAGCAATATATATTTTGCTATCCAATAACTGTCTGTTCAATAATGTTTCTACTGTTTTCCCTGCAATAATTAAAGTCAAAGTATAGAGCAATGGAATCATACCGTATGGCGGTGTAATATTCTATACACTGTATATAGCTATTGCCATTGGTCATTCCATCATCAAGCAGAGGCTAAATGTTTGAGGCGTTTTGGTAGATTGGGGGGTTGATGCTTGACTTCAACGGTTAGTGGTAAAATTTGGTAGTGTCTTCGTCGACCTCCATCGGCTGGTATTCCGATGAAATGCTGCAATATATCAGAAGAAACACTTGGTAAATGTACTAACATAAAGAACAGCCTGTACTTCAACAATCTGTCGCTAGGGAACACAGTAAAAAGTAAATAAAAGGTCATTTTGGATCAACAGCAGCAGGCTCACTATGCCAGTGAAGTGTCATGTGGCTCAACATTTGTACTGAGCTCAAAGGTAGTAGCAGACAACAGTCAGAAATCTCTGAATGCAGCATCAGAAAAGTGAGATGTATATAACTCTGACAATGTTTAAAAAGCATGTCTGCATAAAACCATGGATTGTGATAGGTGTAGCATTTACAAATTTCAGCTAAGACACTATTTGAAATTTAAATATTCTATTTCCAAATGGTTTATTGGCGCTCTGTAAATAAAAATAGCATCTCTCATAGCAAATGTTTTAATCTAGGCTACAAGTATAAAACCAATAATGAAAGCCATTAATAGCTATTCTTAATAATAAATATGATGTGTGTGATCTACTGTAGTGTGGAAGTGATGGTTGTGTACGTAAATATGCGCGTGCTGTGCACCGCGGCGCTCTGGCCCCCATGAAGTCACATTAAGTCCAATGTGGCCCCCACCCCAAAATGAGTTTTACACTCCTGCTCTAGTGTGTGCAGATGAAACACTGGGTTTTCCAACAGAAGACTTACTCTAGTGTGTGCAGATGAAACACTGGGTTTTCCAACAGAACACTTAGGCCTAGATTTTCGTCACTGCTAAACCCCTTATCCCTTAACTTCTTCGCCTTGTTAAACTATTTAAAAAAAACATTTTTCAATAGTTAAAACGGCCAGACGACAAGCTCACAATGTGTCAATAGATTGGCATATTGAACTATTTCAAAAGGTTTATCAAAATAGTAAAAAAGGGATAAGGGGTTTGGGATAAGGGGTTTAGCGTGTAACGAAAATGGAGCCCTTACTCTAGTGTATGCAACTATAACACTGGGTTGACCAACAGAAGACTTACTCTAGTGTGTGCAGCTGAAACACTGGGTTGACCAACAGGTCCGTCATCACGCAGACTCCCATCTCGTCCAGGTCGTTGCCCATCAAGTGCAGCTCTGACATGTGCGTGGGGTTCGCCCTCAGGGCGTTGAGCAGGAACAAAACGCTATTCGAGGTGAGCCCACAACGCCTCAGCCTGCAGGGTTGGTCAGACAAGAAGAAGGCCTCAGTTGTTATGTCTCATTCCAAGTGGTTCTCAAACTTTTTCCATGTCAAGGATCCCAAAATTGAATAGCCTATAATGGATTGCATTTTTATAGAGCTTTTCCAAGTGCTCAAAGCGCTTTACAATGGTCCATTCATTCATACATTGGGAAGTAGAGCGGCGAACAGTCGACGCCAGCGTCCCCACTTCCCACATTCACACACCAATGGTGGCCAATGGAGGCAATTTCGGGTTCAGTGTCTTGCCCAAGGACACTTCGACACATAGACAGGAGGAGCTGGGATTCGAACCGCCGACCCACGGGTCATTGGACAACCTGCTCTACCTCCTGAGCCACAGCCGCCCCAAGCATGGCCCCTAGCATGGCTAGACTGCACTGCATGCAGCACAGTGGTATTAGTATCACAACGCAAGGCTAAAAATTGGCACTCATTAGCCCACGGATGCCCATTTGAAAAGGTAAACCCGCAACCTCGATAAAAGACGATATTTGCGGCCAGAGCAGTGACTCTCAACCATTTTCATTTCAAGGACAAGGAGTTTTGTTTTTCTGTCTTTTTCTTTTTTCTTTTCCTTTCTTGGGACTGGTGTCAAAAGGGGAGGCATTATAAGCCTTGTGCTTCAGCCAACCTCCTTTTTGGTCTATTACACTTATTATCAAGAACAATGTTATATGTTCATCCTGTGACCAAAATAAACTAAACTTAACTGAACTGAACTGAACAACCCAATCTGACATGCATTCCTGGGACACATATTTATGTAAAAGTAAAAGTAATGTTAATTTGAATAGACCCTAGTGGGTATATTTGGTTACATTTGTACACTCTCAGAGGGTCCACTCCCTCAAGAACCAATGTATTCAACTCCACATGAAGTCAAGCTGTTCAAGCAGATTGATTAAAGGGGTAAAATGAATCTACTTCAAAATAGTTTAAAGTAGCAAAAATGGACTGAGCACTTAGCTTGTATCTGCTATATCTGATTTGATTCATAACTAAATGAAAGTGGTACACCCGTGCGTTTTTTTAATAATTAAATGATTGGAAAGGCAAGACAGACATTATGTTCACGTATATACTTACAATAGCTTCTCAATTTTACAATCAAGGCTTCGGAATCCTGTACAGAGCCTTTTCATTCCCTTATCTTGAATGTCATTCCCGCAGAGGTCCAACTCAGTGATGTCACTCTCCACATGGGAAAACCCTGCAGCCAGCTCTGCACAACAGCCCTGTGTCAGGCTACAGTTGTTCAGACTGGGATGAAAAGGAAAAAGTTGTGTTATTCCCTTCCAACAAGACATGCACTCCGTGGTACTTAGTTTAATAACCCCCAACACAATGGGTGTTATATTTCTTCTATTCTAGTATTCTTTATACTGATGGTTCTGTAAAATGTATAACTTGAATCATAACCACCCTGTAACTGTGATACATATGGTATTACAATGACTATGAGTCAAGACTCATACTCGTGTGTTGCACAAAACTATAAATGTATTTTCTACAGCTGTGCTAACAAGACAGGCACTAGTAACAAGCAGAACAAATGAGACAGAAATGGTACAGCAGCTACAGGATCACAACCATGATTCTGCTGATGCCTGAAAAGCTGTGAGTTCAGCTTCTATGCTAAGCTTATTTTTGTGTTTGTTTCCTGCATGTACATCATCTGCTATGCATCACTTGTATTTACTTAAGCCTTTTGAGGTGTCCATGAGGATTCTTCAGTCCTTCAACAAACGCTTTGACTCCGGTGTCTTTGATGTAGTTCATGCTGAGGTCCAAGTCTTTCAGCATGCATGGTTTCATTTGGTCTGAAGACAGAACCCTTGCCAAATGAACGCAGCCCACGTCGGTGATTCCACATCTTGACACACTGAAACATGGCAAAAAAAAACATTATGTATACATACTAATATCTATAATAGTGAATTAGGTATTTCAGATGTTATTTCCTCATGCTTGTGGAATGCTTGTGAGGATTGTGCATAATAGATTTTCAAAAGGACAAAGTTGTCACTTTTTTGGTATAGTGTTCTTAAGAGAGCAAGTAATCAAAGGTGGAATGAAAGCTTACTTTAGCTTCTCCACCCCACATGAATCCATTCCTTTGCAGATCAGACGGAACCCTAAGTCCTTCAGGTCATTGTTACTCAAATTGAGTTCCAGCTGAGTGTTTCTTTCCGAGTCTGACTTCAGATCTTTGAAGAGGTTTTCACAACTTACTGTTGTGAGCTTGCAGCAGTACATTCTGCGGAGGATACATTGACACACTTTTAATAAAAGCACATTACACAGTATGTATGAGAACACTCAGGCACATTTATATATTTTTAGTACTCACTCGAGTGCGCTTAGCCTTGTTATATCAATGCTCTGGAAGATCTGGATGGCTCCTGCGTCTCTGATGTCATTGATGCTCAGATCGAGAGATCTCAGATGGTCAATCTTCTTCTTCAGAGCCGTGGACAGGAAGCCACAGCCCTTCTCCTCAATGTTACACTGTGACAACCTATAATTGCATAGGACATAATCATAACACAATAAGGCACCATGTATCAGAGCATTCCCTTGAAACAGCTAAAATGCGTGTTTGTAAGAGCTTCTGCTGAATGCCTGCTGTAAATGGTGATATAGCACCCTCCCTTTATCCAAGGTGCTTTACATAGATTGTGCAAGGCATTCACTCATTAGTACACCCACCCATTCATATACCGAGGGTGGCAGAAACCATTAGGGCTGTAAATATTGGCCAAAAATGACCATCAAATATTACTATTAAAGCCCCATGTGGATTCAAACGAATATCGAATGGTTGGAGATACGAATATACAGTATATATTCTGTTTTATAGAATATATCACCTATTGGGCTGCCGCTGACAGCCAATACATACCACTGTCCTACACATCAGGAGCAATTAGAGGATCAGTGTCTTGCTCAAGGTTAATTGTTAATTTATTGTGTCGTTGTCCTCCTTGAGCTTGAATAGTTTTACGGGAACCCGATGGTAATTCCAAAGGTGCATTAGTACCGGCATGCAGGAACAAAAGTCGTACTAGTGCTCTAACATGCACTGCACGTGTGCTTGCGGTTATGGTTAGGTTAGGGTTTGAGGTAGGTTGTCGTTCTAATGACAGAGCTCCAGCGTGCTCCTGAATAGGGAGCATATGCTCCTTAATTTCTTAACATGCTCCTTAAAATTGAATAAGGGCGCACCGGTGCTACTTTGAAAAGACAAGGGAAAAAATCTGTTGATTCTGTTTTTCTTTTTTTACTCCTTGCCTAGTCAGCTCAACACTGAGGAACCACGGCGTCCCCTCTCCTCTCATTCAATTTATTTTGATGCTGCTATATAAATATTTGAAGTTTTGCAGAAAGCTTAGGTCAGGCCTAAATGGGACTTGCATATTGTCCCAAAGGCTCTAAAAATATTGCTATAAAACACTACTCAAACATTGGACAGATTGTTAAGGGTTGAGAAGCACTGATAGACTACCTTAATATTCCATCCTACTGTACCACTGTGTCAGGGAGAGACATAAATACTCCATGTTATGTGCTTAATTTAAGGTAATAAAGGCAACTTTAGGGTGTACAAACACTGTGTTTGTAAACAGATTTGTATAAAAACAGAATCTAACTCCACCTCTCCTCCACTCTGCTGGAGACTACTGTGCTGTGATTGGCTAAAACACCGCCTCACACAACCCCTCTCCGCCTCTAACATTAGCACCGCCTTCCCTGAGCCTGACGAATGTTTTGTTTTCATGATTTGTTGATTTCTGGAGCGTCTGCAGGACGAAGCATGTGTCCGCAGGGAAACAGCTGCAGCATCAAAGTAAGAGCAACGTACATATCTATTTTGATTTTTGGCTAAAAAGTTGCCTCTATTACCTTTAACGGGCAACTTTGTATGTTTTCCAACCAAGGTTCATTGTTAGAGAAAAGATGAGTGATAATTGAATTTCATCTGTTCTTTTGGATTGTATCTGTTTTTGACAGGGGGCGGAAGCATTCGAACATGGCCATAAATGTGTGTGTTTTTTTTTTACTAAATTTTCAATTGCTAAAACCCTAATATTACGCCTGGACACAAAGGATACAGGATCTACTGAATGTGACATACTGCCATACCTGTGGAAATGTTCCTGGAGCCCTGCAGTCAGACCAATAACAGTGTCACAAGTTTCGAACTAACGCCTGTTTTAGGCTTAGTTTTATATATCTGTAGACAGCCAGTATATATTGGGGGAAAATAGCCTGACACATATCCCACTATACCAGAACTTACTTACCTCAGTGCTTCTAATTGGCAGCCTGGAGATCCAATACCCTTTGAAAGACTTTGGACACCGTCGTCTCCCAAGTTGTTTGCGCTGAGATCCAACAGTCTCAGTTTGGGGGAAGAACTCAAGATTGAAGACAGGTAAGAACATCCATGTGACGTCACTCCGCACCCGTGCAGCCGAAGCCTCTTCAGCTTGCAGTCTTGAGAATTCAGCCCCTCCAGAAGTTTCTTCACTCCGGTATCCAGGATGGCGTTGTACCCCAGGTCAAGCTCTCTCAGGTAGGAGTGTCTGAAGGAGAGGACGGATACCAAGGCTGGACAACTCTTCTCGGTCAAGTTACAGAAGCGTAATCTGCAAGGAACAAACAATAACGTACAATATTAGCTGTTAGTTAATATTGTAGATTAGTTAATCAAGTGAATTCAGTTAATTCACTTGATTAACTAATTTACACACATCACTAATGAACATCCAATTGCGTATCATGTGTATGTACATCTTTTTTTATATATTTGCCAGTGCCAATTCCTAATGCGATCTACACACCCTCCGCCAACCTGGGGAGGCAGCGGACTTGCCTCATGCTACCTTCAATGCACGAGGAGTCCAAGCTTCTTTTCACCTGACAGGGGGAGTTTTCCTGGTTGGAAAACATTATTCCAAACAGTTCCTGTCCCCTTGATTAGTCACCCCGGCTGGCCAGGGGACCGCAGTTTAGATCCCCAGATTACTGAATGTTTTTTGTGAGGGTATCTAGGCCCTGTTCTCCCCGTGTCCCCTAGAATCTAGGGGAGAACATGCAAACTCCACACAGAAAGGCCCCTTCGCCAAACCCGCCTTGGGTATGCCCCCCCGCCCCCGTGTACGTGCATCTAAACAAGATGTGACAAAGAACCTTGAACTGAACAACATCAACTTACACAGCCTTCTTTGACTTCAAAATAACTGGCAGGTGTCTGGGGAGGCAAGTGTCATTTCTTTTGTCCACCCTCAGACTAAATTCTTCTTGCATTCCGTCCATATAGTTGGTCCTTTGGAGCAGGAATGACCAGTGTAATGGCGAAAATCCAGGTAAAGGGGGCTCTCCTGATTTGACGTAGGACTTGACGTCGCTCTTAAGAACCTGGGGGTCAAACTCGTTTAGACAGTGGATCAGGCTCACGGCATTGTCCGTCAAAATGATCTCCAGGATCTTCAGTTCGGTGTGGTTCACGGGCGGATCTGTGGGCATCATTAGGCCGCGCTCTTTCAAGAGGCCAAAAATGAAGCGATAGAACACGTCACGATGTCCGTCGGTGCTCTTCACGGCCTCGTCCACCATGGTTCGGCAGGCTAGGAATAGGTTTTCCGGGGGAATGTTGTCCAAGGTCACCGTCGCGGCGAGGTATTCCACGATGATGGGGTGTCCGAAGCGGTAGACTCGCATGCCTTCGATCCCTCTCTCTTCTTTCAAGAGAAATGGGCAACGTTTGCAGAACTTGGTTGCCTCCTCGAGACTTACGCCGCTCTCTTTAAGGTCGTCAGCGTACATTATGTTTTCCTTGCCGAATCGATTTATTGCGAGCTTCTCCAATTTCCGAAGTATTTTCTCTTCGCTCTTCACTTGAAACTTGACCAGTTTGGCAAGGATTTGGGTGAGGTTTAGTGGCACAATCGCAAACTCCAAATCCTCTTCCTTTACGTACTCCTTCAAAACATATGCAAAGGTCCTGCACACCTGTGGGATCTGGCAAATGAAGTGGATGCTCCTCGACATTTTCATGTGATCGATGGCCCTGTCTGCTAGCTCCCTATTCGGAATGGTCCCTATGTAGAACAGATCCTTCTGATCGTTACTGAATCCTTGCAGCTCTGTCAATGTGAGCACGTGTTCGGGAGGGATACGTTTTGCCGCTGCCGGTCGGGTAGTTATCCATATATGGCAATCGGGAACCAGATCCCCCCTAATGAGATTGGTCAGGAGACGGTCCACCGTGGTGTCTCCTCTGACGTCCGTCACAACCGGATTGCTGCTGAAGTTCAGCGGGAGACGGCACTCGTCTAGCCCGTCGAGAATGAACCACACTCTTGGTCCTTTCAAGCTGGAAACGTCGAGCCCCCTCAGGTCTGGGTAGAACGTGTAGAGAAGCTCAATGAAGCTCATTTCTCTATTTTCCAGCAAGTTCAACTCCCAGAACGAAAGAACGAACAAGAGGTCGATGTACTGGTAATCCGTGCACTCGACCCAATCGAGCGCGACACGCTGGACCGCTAAGGATTTTCCGATTCCAGCCAGACCCAAAGAGATGATCGTTCTTTTTCTGCTGTAGCAGGTGCCTTTGCAGTCACAAGACACGACCTGCGTGAGCGGGATGGTCTTGTGAACGATCCAGAGGTGAAGAGGCGACTTATCAATGAACCTGAACTCATGCTGGCTCAGGTCGTGCACGCCACTGCCGAGAAGGTCGCTGGCTTGCTGGCCCTTGCTGCAACATCTGATGGGATACTGTATGGTCTTGTCCCCAAGCAGACTCTCACATTTCTTCCTCAAGGAGATTTTGAGCACGTCTTGGAAGTTCATCATGGCTGCCTTCCCTGATGCAAAGAAAGAGAAAGCACACAAAATAAATAATCTTTAAAGCAACGAAATGTCAATATCATTAATTCAGTATCCTAAATACCAGGGCGACTATGCATTTGCCATAATGATTCTGTAGTATTTATGATTGGTTAGTATCGATCACTTTTCATTAACTAAATAATGAAGAAGGAAATAGAATTTATTAATATACAATAAACAAATAACGTGCAAATAGAATGCAAACATCTTTTTAAACAATGTTTACTTTGTCAAACCTTTGTAACACCAAACCTTGATGTCAGTTTATTTGTATGTTTGTCTATTGTTCATTTGTTTTTTTGGTGTTTTTTTTTCTCTGGTGTGCTGAACTAAATTCTCTCTAGTATTTCTAAGAAAAAATGAGAACAAAAATACACTGCAAATAAGCCCTGGACCTATGTCATTGTAAGCAACACGTTGTATATGATGCTGGTATGTATTTTGGTCGTCAAACCTATGAAATGGATGAGGTTCAGATTCAGAAAAAGAATGAAGCTTTTTTTATTAGCAGCTTGGACATTAAAGAGTACAATACTGCTGAGCAGTTCTGCTCCTTACATTACGTTGCCTGTGATCCAGAAATGTATTCCCCATTTATTTTAGAAAATGAACTATACAAAGACGATTTAGGCCAAGGACAAAGCCAACTCGGGTCGTGACAAATCACAATAACACACAAAACCGTTTGGGATAATAAAATAATTTCGAAGAAGAAAAAGAAAACAAAAAATGTTTTGTCCTGCTGTTGTTTTTCTTCTTGCCAATTAGATATTATATGATAATATTGGCTGTGTTGTCACAGGCAAGTTGGCTTTGTCCACGGTGTAAGTCTTTATAAAGGTCATTATCGAAAAGACTATGCTCAGCTCATAACTGATAACTGGGAATGGACAACACTAGTTAAACATTACACCTGTTTACGATAGTCATATACATTTCATCAAGACATTTAGATGGTTATGATGCTCCTGTAATGCCAGAAGCAGCAAATCATAGTAAAGGTGAAAGGGAAAAGAAACAATATTCAAAGAGGGGAAAGGGTAGGCGGGCATAAGGCCAGTTTCGAATTTCAGCAATATGTTATCAGTTAATCAGCTTTGTTGTAGTTGTACTCGTCTTGACTTGTACTGTAATTCTCCATTTCTGAAAATACAAACTTCATTCATTAATTCCAATGCAGCCGTACATACTGGTGGTGGTTAACTTTTGAAGGAATCAAGGGATTCGCATGGCTTAATGACAGTTGGTAGGGCGTTCCACATTTTTGGTGCAAAATTATAGGTTCAGAGTCAGGAAAAAGTTCCATTCCATCTCCACAAACAGTGCATACGCTTAACTGCAATGTTTCATTTAACGTATCATGTGAATGTCTACGAATACTAGACACACTATAACTGTCCCTCCAATGTAACTCTATCGGGAAGTACAGAGTTGAAGCCGAAACGTGCACGCCGTTAGCACGTATGTAATGTTTACTGACTCATACAATGTCTTAGCTAATTTACACTGAGCTGGTATTAAGGAATGACCAGCCAGTCACTATATTCCTCTTACCTGCACAGTAGTGCGCATTCCTCCTCACTGTATTTATGGAAGCTCCAGTGTACTGTAGACTGACCACACGCACTCTCAGCCTGGATGCTAACAACGCTAACAAAATGTCATCGAATTACGGCAGCCAAGTGTCGTGAGTCGGGCGTTTCTGTCGCAAAGCTACATGAGTGTCATTGCGTAGAACAGGGGTGGCCAACCTGTGGCTCGTGAGCCACATGTGGCTCTTCAGCTGGTTACATGCGGCTCTTAAGGGGCTTCCACATGAAACCATCAAAAACGCTCGGCCTGACGCAATCATTCATTCCCTATACAGTGGTGCCTAACCACTCGATCATGGACAGTTTCCTAGCCGACCACGGAGGTGTAGGTGTATGTTTTTTGACTTTACATATACCTTTTTGGATTGTAAACAATGTTTCTAAAATACATGTCTATATGTTTTAATAGTGTGTCTTTGCATTGTGCATTTGCACACAAATACACATGTCTTATGGCAGGAGAGGGGAAATCTATTTGCGACCGTGACGGCCGTCACAACGGTTTTATAACCGTTGTGATCGTTTGATGTGGCTCTTTGCAGTAACACAGTGAAAAACGTGGCTCTTAGTCTGTGACCGGTTGGCCACCCATCGCGTAGAATAAGCAGAAGCAGAATCAGAGCGACATTGGAGGGTCAGAAAGCAGCCTGGCCACGTAGCTCGTGTACTCGAGCGAGCATCTGTAGATTCCCAGTGCATCCCGTGATTCCCGGTTGTCCCCATTTGAAGCCTTCAAAATCGATGTAGAAAGACGCCTTTACACTGGGCCCATGGAAGTGAACGGAGTTGTCAACTCTATATAGGCCTACTCAGGGGAGGATTATCCACTGACACGTTGGGCCCAGGCTCAGCAGAGCCTTAGAAATAGACAGAGTTACGCCAACTCCGTTCACTTCACGGGGCCAGTTAAATGGCGGCCCCTCTACATGGACTTCTATTGGATAGTGACAATGAATAGTGACAGCCGGAAGTTACTGAATGCATTGGAGCCTATGGGCTCGCGCGAGTACATGAACCACGTGACCAGGCTGTTTTCTGACCCCTCAATGTCGCAACTCTTCTACTAGATGGCTCTGAGGCTCAGGGGCCCCTGAGCTTTTGATTCGCAGTTAATCTTGGTTCGCAGTACATTTGCATTATATCAGCTCTAAATGTGAGTCGTCCTGTTACCTATCAAGGAATACTGTGAAGAATACATGTGAAGGGAGGCCTATGCCTATGTGTAAAAGTAAAACATGCATGTGTGTAATCAGTGTATCCCAAGTGCACTTGGTATATAAACTGTTTTTCTCATTTTAAACCCACTGCGTATTAGCTTTGACAACTTTGTTCCTTCAATCTAGATCTAGATTCTGAAGTAACTACTTTTATCATGAAGTATATCATTGTCAAATGTAATGTACTATAAAGTAACAATGTGACTTGATTTATTCCTGTAGTAGGCCTAGGCCCTGCCTAGGTCCCAGTGGTCCCCTCAATCATACCTCACCAATAGGCTCTGTTTTGAGCAGTCGGTCCCGACGGTCCTGCATATTAAAGTATCCCTGTAATTGATCTCAACTGATATTCTCCCAGTCTGTTTTGGCCTCCTTATGCCCTCTCCTCCTTAGCCTGAGGATTCCAGTGTTTGCCTTGTGGTATTCTCAACTGTTTTGTATTGTAGGGTGTATTTATAGCTCATGCTCCACAGCCACCATACTGTTCAGTGTGATCAAAAGCTAGTAATCATAAAATTAAAATAAATGATACAAAGACAAGACTCCTCCAAAATGAGTTGTTTTTTATTGTTCTGCAGTTACAAACTGACACCATATAATGATAACTGACAGAACACTACAGTATCTACCAGCTTCAACTATATATTCAATCACAATTCAAGTCATCCATTTAAATCAGGCACTCCTGATGAAACGAAGATTTATTTTTTTATGCTTTGTTCAATAATTAAGTGCTGCCAATTTCGGCGCACTTGATAAGCTACAACACAGGATCTGGTGTTTCATTTTGGGTGTGTCATTGTAGACAGACATTGTCGGTAAATTGAAAAGAAATAGCAGATCAACACAGTTGTTAGGAAGTTGGCTATTTGTCATGAATGGTCTTGAGTGTTGAAAAGAGCTGAAGGAAAAAAGTGATAAATGTTCTTCACCTTTTGAAATACAGGTGAACTATATCCAAACACCCACCTGTCTGACATAATAGCTTATCAGAGTTAGAAAGTACGATTCTTGGGCACATTCATTTGTAGATTATTTAATGTTACATTTTCACTGTTAAACCCAGTGATCCCTATAGGCTTATTAGACAGAGTGTTTTCAAATATTTTTCGGGACATGAAGAATGACAATCTAATCCAATCACAGAAACATAATTTCAGATTTGTCACTTTTTGCCATTTGAATAATAAAAAAAAAACATGTGAATATATAAATATTTCTGCATAATAGTAAGAGCTACAATTGGCCAGCAATTGTAAAAAATACAAATAATAAACTGAGCAATTCATCCTGCACCTACTACAATAGCACAACATCATATGATATAACAGATTATTAAATATATGCTTTGCCAAGTATTTAATGGGGGGATTTTGATAAAGAAAAAACAACAACAGAAAAATCTATACAGGAAGCTGCTAGCCAATGTTCTATAGAAAGCTCACTTCCTTGACAAGGCACATGACTTTAATATCAGCAGTTAAGGCAGTTAGTTACATACAATGCAACAGTCCAATAACATTTATCTCTACTGTCTATACTTGACAGTATGTCAAACAAGCTGAATAATAATTATTATTCACCACACCAGATGGCCTCATTGCACTTACAAAAAAATAAAAATACTGCATACGGGCCTCTTCGAGGTATACTCCCTTTACCTCATGTCTTCATGGGCAGGACTAATATTCAATACATGGAGCTAAAAGTTCATCAACGGTTTCTGTGTCATCTACGGTGCTAAGTCCACCAACGGTCTCTTAATAACGGTTATGGAGGAACAGCTGACGGTAGTCATTCTATCCAGTAAAACTGTAGAGCCTAAATTCTTTTCTGGCATTGGAAGTTTATACAACAACGTGCCACGCTGAGAATGGGCATGAATTGTTTTTTCGCTGGTACTGCATAAAATCAGGAACACCATGCTCCAGATGACACAGGTTGACACACTGTAATAACAACACAGAAGGATCACATCCAGGTGTTTAAAGTGTATTATCTGTGACCTGCAGACACCTCACTCACTCGAAGGAAATGCATAGAATGGACATCCCCATTCATGGAATTCTGGTCGAACGCGGAAGAGTTAAGTACATTTTTGTCCATGGGTGTCTGCAACGCACGTATTCAATGTCAAGGTGCGTTTGATATTACTTCTATACCAAACACAGGGTTCCCTTGGATGTGGTGTTTGGGTGGGAAGAGACTGTCGCAGAACATCTGCTTCCACACAGGGCTTCATCCAAACATAACATAACCTACAATATTTGCTGGTCAGAGCGTGTTGTGTACCATATAAAGACACGAGGACCTTTGCTACATGTCATCCCTATCTCTCGTTCTCTTTCCATTCCTGTCTCACTACTACTACTTACTGTCACTGTCAAATAAACAGAACATGCAGGAGGGGAGGAAAAAGAATCCTATGTGATTCTTCTTCCGTCCATTTGCAAAATCCCACAGAATCAATGCCCAATTAAGATTTATTGTATATTTACATCGACATGTCATTGTCCATTCTTTGCTTCCATGTCATGTTGGTAACACCGTAACAGTACATATTGTGGCGTCCAAACATTAGCTACAACATCCCAACCATGTAAATGCGAAGTGAAGCCACAATATAATGCCCTTAAACCTGAACCACCATGATCAGCCATTACACTTCCAGACATAATGACAGAATGTACTGGTATATACAGACTGCAATGTTCTGCAAGGTTTGCTAATAAACATTTTTTGTGGCATTATACAGTGGCTTTTCTTTTCTTATTTCACACTTTGGGCCAGTCTGGGAACCATACCGAACACTTTCGCTGGATCTGATTATCCAGCCACATATCACAAAACTTACCCACTTCAAGTACAGTACAATGAAACGTTATCCCCTCCGTTCATGTCGAAGTACAGTTTCCATTTTGCAGATTGTCAGGTATACACACATTAAGGTTGGCCACTTTTCGCCGGTAGACAAAATGGAAGGTGTGTGCTTGTGGGCGGCTGTGGAGCTCAGCTTTGATTCGCTGAGGATGCGTGTCTGGAGCTAACTGCTGACTGGTGTCCTCCGTGAGCAGGAATAGTGCGTAATTCTCCGGGTCAGCGATCTTGAATTTGAAGGCACAGACGGAGCAGATTTCTTCTGTGGTCGAATAAGGCTGAACAATCAGGGTTTTGGCCGTGCAGCCTGTGTCCACTTCCTGCAAGGCGACGCGTAGATAGTTCTATTGGGAGCAAATATGCATACATTAAGGACAAAATGCTCTTAGTTAGGTTAGGTTCATTTAGGTTAGGTTTAGTATAGCAAAGCGTTTTTTCCCCCCACATATGCCACCCACAGAACAAATGCTATAACAGGCCAAAGCCTTCACAGAGGAATAAAACCAAAATAATGTATATACATTAAGGGCAAATTATTTTAGTTTTTAGTTTAGTTCAACATAGCAAAGCCATTTTCACAAATGCCACCAACAGAACAAATGCTACAACACTATACAGGACAAAACCTTCACAGAGAAGACATAAAGGAATGAAACCCAAGATAATGTATATGTATGTAGACTATAGCCAGACAAAACCAGACGCAAATAAGCCGTAAAAATAATTAAACAGCAAATTCTAGCTATTGAAATATCAGACTTTGGAACAGAGGAATCACAACACCAAACTATGCAATGCAATGGTGCTTTTCCAAGTGCTCAACTCGATTCTATTCGCTTCCCTTTTGTTTTACATTGGACATAGATGGTACCATCTGCTTGGATTTTCTTTTTGTATCACCTCCGTTGAGGTTCAAAGTAATTGAGACAATCAACACTAGTGTCATTGGACTCTACTCTATACCGCGTGATTTCTGTCAGTACATTTACACTAGCAATTGCAAATGTAAAATGAAATCAGCAATGTCAAACAGATAGTGGATCACCAGGATTCTTTCCTAAACAGATGGTTTGCACGTTGCTATGACAAACACCTACAGACCCTCAAAGCTGGATATAGGAGGGGCTAACGCCCTCAAAAACAGTCTACAAGCTCTCTCTGAGTCTGTGCAACATGCTTCTGTAGTTGAAGACAAGCTGGCTTTTATGGCATCCAATTCTGCAGGGTGTAAAACAAATTACAGTAAAGCAAAGTAGAAGCGAGCAGGCACCATGTGATCATGGAAAAATGGAGCCCAACCAATGCCAGATTTGTGGTTCCAATGCTGACGCCAAGCGATCGCCAAGACAGACGATCGCTGATAATTTAACTAACAATTTAAACAAAGAATAGCTTATCTACAAGTTCACAACGTGTTATGGGCTTGTAGCATGAGTGTGACATTTTTTTAATCTAATGTGTACAAAATAGTAACACCAGGTTTAAACTATTGGTTAAAATTAATTGCTTTTGAAATAATGGCAGATTGGTCCACATGAAATTGGTCTGACTCCAGTAGAAAGGGACAATAAGTAAGCGCAATGTGAAGCTTGTGATGTTTCGCACACATGCAAAAAAAAAAAAAAACACACAATTTGCAGAGACAAACTACAAGACAGTTAAGTTAGGCTGAGATAAAAGACAAGACAACAATGTTGTTAATACATAAAGTAGAGTAATATCAAACCTTTTGTTGCCTGGCAGGAATTCACTCCTAACTCAAGACTAATAATGCCAAAATTGTTACTTGAGTGCCTTTTTAAGATGTTAATGTTCAAAATATGCAAGAGAAAAAGACATCAGAGAAGGAATGCTCTCTGATTAAAGGTAGCAGTTTCCATGCACTCGTTTGATGCCAAACAGATTCAATTTGGAGTTGTGGGCGTTGAACCACTTTAGAGACTCACTGCCTGGGCTCTCAAGGATGGGATTCAGGTATGGCTTCTTGATACCTGGAAGTCATCAACAGAAGGCGCCATGCGCTGGGTGGTGCGCCGCCGGTGCCACTGGTGCAGCGTGTTCCTGGCCTCCGAGCTCAGCACCCGGGCAGCCTGCTCCTCCTGGAAGTTCTTGATGAGGGCCATGGCTCCGTAGGCACTGGTCAGGTAGTAGCCCCCTGAGGGAGAAGGATACGAGACAGGGTGATGAGGATGGACAGGAGAGGGTAGATTACCTGACCCAGTGATTCTTATTGTTTTATCTATGCGATCCCCCTCCTACATTGTAATATTCTCTGGTGGCTAATATCCCTGGTGATCAGTGTTGACAAACATCTCTTTTTAACATCATCAAAGCTCCCCTTGCATGTTGTAATGCACTCCCTTCACAGAGCCCCTGTTAGTATGTTTAGACGTTTTATTTTAAGTTAAAGATTTTTGCAACATGGTCATGTAATCGATATATGTATATACAGTGTATAAATACAGTATATATACACACACACACACACACACACACACACACACACACACACACACACACACACACACACACACACACACACACACACACACACACACACACTATATATACACACACACACACACACACACACACACACACACACACACACACAGCGTGTCGTGTCTGTATCGTGAATATTATCATTTGATTGCAAGCAATATCCACCACTAGTGCACAGTAGTCCACATGAAGGGGACAGACTTAGGGTGCTTCTTTCAATGGTGGGGACCTAAGTATGATATGAACGGACTTACTTAGGATACCTACCGGTACTCCTACTAAATGAACAGAATGGCTGTGTGTCAGTCTGTGCTAATTCAACGAGTTGGCATGAAACTTTACTGTATAGGGAGTGGTTGGGAACGGTCACATCTGAACCCATTCCAATCAATCTTTTTCCACTGGAACTTCCTACCATCGTTAACATGGGAGGTTTCCTCCTTGTTCAAGCTGCCTAATCTGCCTGTCAGAGTGTCTGCATTCAGTGGCTGGGGCTTGATCAAAGGGGAAACGACAAATTCCTGCAAGAATCTATGGGCGAAAGGACCCCTGTTTTTACACAATGCTCTGGTTGCTTAGCACCTCAGTGATACCGGCTGATAACATTCTCCATCTCACATTAACACAGTAACACAGGATGCAGAGTTATTTACCTGCATTCTTGCAATACGTCAACAATGCCATCAGTTACTGTGGCGTGCTAATGCAAAATGCACAACATTTCCTTTTCTCACTGATACGCAGCTATTCAGAATGGAAATAGCTGCCGCTCTGGTGGAACAACACTAAAATACTTCCTGCAGAACAGCAATCTATGAACGGGGCATTTGACCACATGAACCCTAGCTTCTCTAGAAAGCAAAACCCATTGTAAACAAACAGTTTACAAACCTATTGTAAACAAACATGTGTCGCATGTAGTACAGCTCAGCGTAGAGCTAGAGAGTCTTTCTTTTTTGCCATCCTATTGCTCTGATTGGTTCAGAAACCCTGTATGCCAGATAATCGGGTGGGATCCATAATAATAATAAAAAAAAACATTGTTTCCGGTTCATTCCTTTAAAACACCAAAAGGTTTCCTGCCTAAAATTAGTTAAACTGTTCAACTGCGAATCCATGAATTACAAAAGGAATTTGGGCTTTTAGTCACTGTAAGAAAGAAATAGCCAGCACAAACTGCACATTGATTGTCTGCCCTCTAAAGAAGCACCCACCTTCCCCGTGCAGCAGAGACGGGTCCAGCAGCTCCATCATGTACTGGATGTCCGTGTCCAGCTGAGGCATGTCGCACTGGGCCACCACGTAGGTCAGCATGGGCAGGAAGTCATCGGCCCCGTACATCCTCCCTAGGGGGCAACAGACCGGAGGAGGCAAGGTGAGAAGGATGGGTGTGTGATAGAGAAGGTACAGTACATTGTTCACACAGACAGGGACGAAGGCAAACATACACACACGCACACACACACGTACAACTCACACGTATACACACACACACACACACAGGTTCGCAGTCGTCGGTCGTCAATCGTCGGCCGTACCTCACAGTACTCTGATTGCCTGATTTAGGCAATCATAAAATGGTGACATAATTAAGAGATTTTTATAAGTATTGCTGAGGGTCTTATCTCCTGGAGGTGTCAGGGTACTTGCTCTCTGCTTGCTTGCTCTGCTTGTGTGCAATGCACAATTTTGCACTCTAGCGAAAGCAATGATGATTTATGATTTATTTAACAGGTTTGCTGCATTATCTGTGTTTTTTCCGACTTTTAATCCATTCATTGTCGAGGCACTGTTTTAGTGTTTAACTTGCCGTTGTTTGATTATTATGTTGAAAATCCGGATTCGCCGCAACCACTGTGACAAGGCTGACATGTTATGACAATGTAACAGGAAATCAAGCATTGCCCAGGTTGAAAGGGCTTCTGGGAAACCGAGTCCAAAACAAATTGAATGAGGGAGGAGGGAGGGACCATCTTTCCTGGCTTTACTCTTTCACTAAGACGTGGATCAAGCCAGATCACATCAACAAATGGTGTCCAAGATGCAAGTGCTTTGCACTTGCTTTGCTTCAATGGTAATTCAAACAATCAAAGCAGTCTGGTACTTCCGAAGATCTGATGTGAAGCATTTAAGCTTTTGAAAGACCATTAAAGCCTCGGACAAAGCCAAAAAAAAGAACAAAAAAAAAAAATCTGTGACTTGTCACCTGCAGAGGTGACAAGTCACAGATTTTTTTTGTTCTTTTTTTGTTCTTTTTGTTCTTTCTAATTATTTGTCCCCCCGCCCCACCCACACAAAAAACATGTTTATTGTCATAAGTTGTCACCTGCCGAGTTGGCATTGTTCAAAGCTTTAAAGGCCTTTAAGTAAATACTTTTTGAAACGTCTTCTGGTCAAAACGAAAGATTATGTCCTGGTGCTGCTGCTGTTGTTGTTCTGAAAGGGGGCAGAGATTAATGTCTGGTGATGCAGCCGTCAGTATTAATTGAAAATCTGACTACAGCAGCTGATTGGCCGACAGCTGTCACTCAACAGTGTCAAACAACAAACATGAAACCCCCCACTGTGTTGAAACGTGACCGTATCAATCTGGCTATTAAATCAACCATTTGCCTGACACTGAGTGTCAGGAATGGTTAGTCTAGTAAAACGGCCGACCGTCTTCATCGGTCAAGCTTATAATCACAAATTATAACAGTTGCGGCCAAAGGTGGCGGTCGCGAAATGATTTTGCTGTCTCTTGTACAAACGGACACACTTCTGCATAGTACATACAGTACTGTAGCCCTTCCATTGAGCAGCATACCTGAGTTATCCTGCATGATGGTATAGATGAGTTTGCACACTCGCAGCAGCAGGGACACCTTCTTCTCCGGAGAGTACAGCTTCCTCATGTTGATGAACTTGTGGCGGATCTTCTCGATGGCCACGGTGTCGGGGGGCACGGCCCCGTCCACCCCCAGGTCCTGGGGTCTCTTGGCCTTGGCCAGGGCCAGGTTCTCCTTCAACTGCTGCCAGGCTCCACTGCTCACCTGAAGAACACCACAAGGGCTTCCAATGAGTGACAGTGGCATTTCAAACACTCTGTTGTCCCACAGCCTACTGATGTGAAAGTCAGAATCTCTAAGCACACCTGCACTCAGAAACTCAAGCACTAAAGAGACTGAAGATAGGCTATTTTCACCAGTTAAAGGACCCTTCACGACTTGTTTTTATCTTCATATAATAGGTCCTCACTAATATACAAGACTAAACCAGTATTTTTTTCTACTCAGTCTTGTCTTACACGAGAGCTGTGGACAATTCAGAAATCCGACTTCCAGTGACACAATCTTTCGTCATAGCTTTTTAAAACAAGATTTAAAATATATATGTATTCATATTTTCATTTTCAGGAGAACGATGTGTCTTTGGATCAAACATTTTGTCCCTGGAACCAAAAATTTCCCTGGAGCTAAAAAAGTGTCCCTAAAATGTAGGTCCCTGTGACATATCCACGATATTTCAAAAATAGCAAGCTCTACAAGCTCATAACTTGTAGATCTGGTGTTTATCAATAACCAAAAGACTTAATGGGAGTTCCCATACAGAAAAGGTCAAGTTAAGAAGTGTGTTTTTGGAAGCATTGCATTGTGCATGTTGACAGCTCTAATGGTCGCTGGAGGTGTCAATTTCCTGCATGATGTGTGTGGCGATCTGCCAAGGTACCGTAGCAAAGAAAGCAGACACACTGCAAGGAATACTACTACATCAATGAGCTTATCATATCTCCAAGTTCTCACCTGGAAGTCATGCAAGGCCACTTCCACCACACTCTTCAGTGGTTTGAGGACACACTTGTGCATGGCCTTCTCCAGCACTTGGTCTGTGGAATTAAACAAATCGCATTAAAATGTAGCTAATGACAGCAAATATTGTAACAGGTGAAGTTGTTGAGCTAAAACAGCTACAAGCATCTACAAGCTCACAGTGTGTCACTTTGCAATGTATTGTGAACGTGTATATTGCAAGGCTATACTAGTTTGGGATTTTAGTTTAGTTAGTTTAGTTTAGTTTAGTTTAGTTATTAAATTTTATTAATTTTTTCAGTTATTTTGGACGAAATTCTTTTAGTTTGTTTCAGTTATTTCTTTTTTTTTGTGTGTTTCCATTTATTTGTCAGGTGTAGGATTCAGAAAGATCAGCCAGTACCAGTCAGATACCATTTAAAACAAGCTCATTCTTATATCATTTATACGTTGTCCGATAAAATGATTAATTAATGAATTACAACTAATGATATTTGGTCTATCTCAGTTGGTTATTGTTAATTTTGTGAACACACAATAGAATTTCAATTTGATTATTGTTATTTTAATTTATTTTTAGTTTTATTAGTTTCAGTTAACTAGTACAGTCTCTTTTGTTTTCTACACACAATACGTACTTTGTAGTGCATAGGGTATATAGGGTTTAAATGGTTAATGTGAAGACTCCTCTTTTATAGAGATCAGCTTCCAAGCACGAGACCAAGAGTAAATTGCATGATCCCTAGTCAATAAATTACAGGGCAAACTATGGGTGACGCAAGCAGAGCGCAAAGATAAACAACGTATTGCTTCAAAGAAACTACGACAGCAGATGATTCTAGTATCTGTTTACATGGGTGACGGTCAGCCTGGGTCCATATGCAGTCTCCTCCACCATCACCTAAATGTAGCCTGCAGGTTAATATCTGAATAGTGATTTAATGTTCATTTCTGCTGTTACAATTTCAAAGATGCAAACACGACCCGCTTTAATTACTTCGGTCTATATTAGATGTTGAATTAGAATGGTATGGTCTTTTTTCATCTGAATTGGCGAATGTAATGCATTATGTAAAGTGCCTTGGATAAAAGGCGCTACATAAAAGTACCATTTACCATTTATAATGCAATGTGGTCCTCTGGAGTAAAGTGTGGAACGATAGTGGGACCTCTCATCTTCAAAGTTGCCCACCCCCACGCTCTAAATAACATGTTATCTTTGGCCAAAATAACGACTGACATATTTGCATATTAGACAGCGTAACCATCTATTAAAACTGTGGTTTTCAACCGGTGGTCTGTGGCCAGTGGTCCTTGAGAGGATTCCAGCTAATTGAGGGCCAGTTGGTAACCAAATAAACCCTTAGGGGGTTGGTTTCATTTCAGTCTCAAGAGTTAAATTATATTTAAACATCTGAATAACTGATTATGGTGGTCCGTGGCTAAAATGCAGATTAAACAGTGGGCTAAAACAATAGGCGACAAGAATGGATGTGGGTAGTGCTAGGGGGGTTGAGGTAGCTTCTGAAGAGATGGGTCATTCATTCATAGCTCAGCCTTTACTCATCTCAGTGGACAAAAGCCTTGCGGTCTACTGTAATGCATGGGGTGGGACGTCACTTCTGCTCCAAAAGAACTGCAAAGCACCAGCAACGCATGCACAGCCTAAACTAAACTCTGTTGATTTCTTCCAATTGTTGTTGTTCTATGGCTGCTACATTGTATGAGCAAAATAAACTAAATATGTTTTTCTCATCAGGAAAACATATATTCCTGATGTCATCAGGAAGTCTACTGTTCTAGGGTGGGAACGAATGTGAAAATCTGACTAAGACTTCCCAACAGGTTGTGTGTGTGTGTGTGTGTGTCACCACCAGCTCGCTCTGCTGAACTGGAAAATTGCAGAGTCCGCGTAAAACTGTGCTGCATTTTTTGTACGCCAAGTCTATATCGTAGGCTGGCAGTAATTTTCCAGCACTTTTTTTTGGAGAACAAGCTCCTCCGACCCTCGACACCAGCTGGAAAAGCTGTTTTGTCAGATGTTGTCCTCACAATAAACTGATAGCATGCAAAAAAATTAGCCCGTCGTCAAGTTCACGAATCATAACGCTGCTGTTTGCAAAGAGATTCCAACTTTGACTTGTCTATTAGTAGTATTAGTATTAGTAGGGTTACGATTTATGTAGGTTATGTAGAGGTTTCATCTTGGCAAAACAGAGAGAAGGAGTGTGTGTGTGTGTGTGTGTGTGTGTGTGTGTGTGTGTGTGTGTGTGTGTGTGTGTGTGTGTGTGTGTGTGTGTGTGTGTGTGTGTGTGTGTGTGTGTGTGTGTGTGTGTGTGTGTGCCCACTGTCCACAGCCAAGAGCCCTGTCTTTTCCAGGAAAACAACCTCCCTTCAAGACATGTGGCCCAAATTCACCTTTCAGCTACACAGAGGAGGGGGGTGGGGCCACCATGGGGTGACCTTTCTGACCTTGAGCAAGACAGCAGCTCTGCTCATTGTAAAGGGGACGGCCGGCTCGAGGAACAGGAGGTAGCCGGCCAAGAGCCACACAGCCAAATTGCTTGGTTTAGGCCTTTATAACACACTGCCAAGGCAAATAATAAATCACAAGTCACCATCAAGGAAAAACCCTCACAGGTTGTTTACATTGCACTCGGTTGCTGAACAAACACACCCTTATGTTTATGAAGGGAAGTACATTGTGAAATAAATAAGCGCATATTACTGTGGACGTTAACTGTAAGTTGTGCGTGATATGCAGTTGAAAATCGTCAATGTTGCGTGTATACTTCACATGCACGCGAAGGGAAAGATTACAGCGCAGAGAAACAGACACATTTCCTTACTGCTCATTTCCTGTAATGGACTAGTGGCCGGTGTGTACTGGCCTGGCTGGTTGAGCAACGTTTGTTGTTTTGTTCCATTTGTCCGACTAAAATCTGTTAAAGGACTTTACGGTAAAGGAGTGACCGAGGTGGTAAAACATTAACCCTCGCTGTGGAAAAAAAAGACCTGCGTAGGTCAAACAATGACAGTCTTCTATCCCAGTGTTTTCCAAACGTAGGGTCGTGACCTACTTTTGGGCTGTGTGTGTGAGTGGACCCATTGTTGTGTTGGCTGCGGGAAACCTGTTCCTACAACCTCTCCACTTCTAGAAAGATTCTCAGAAGTGAAGATTTTTTTCCCCGAAATTTTCAATAATAGAGCCTCCTGAAGTCCACAGGTTCATCTACAGGTACTTATGAACCGTCCCCAGCTGTTTCGCTTCTTATGGATATGCAGATTGGATATGCAGAGTCAACTGACTGGGACAGAATGCTACTGTTATACTGCTGCTGAATTAGATAAAGTTTCACTAGAAGCGGACCATATGACACATGGCTGACCGACTGTCGTAAACAATACAGTCACAGACACCTCCCGATTATGTGGGTTAAAATGCCCACATGATTTTTTCCATAGTCATGTAAAAGTACATTAGACAAATATTAGATCTTACAAGCTCACAGCGCCCGTAGTCGACTTGTAGATGAGCAATGTTGGGAAAGTTAAAAGGACATTTCACAATTTTCACAAAAGAATATGTTAATGACATTTAGATTTAGAACACTTTCCTGGTGATCTTTATGTGTATAATGTGTGGTTCTATATCTTTTTGATGTTAGCAGCGAGTCTAATGTCTCTGATGTCATTGACACTACTTTCTGGACTACCTGTTGTCTCAGTGAGACAGACACTCCCCCTAGCCACAAGGAGGTGTAGTGCACCAAAGAACTGTGGGAATTGTAGTCCAGGAATTAGTGTCCATGACATCAGAGACACTGAGCTCACTGATAACTAAAATATCTAAAACCACACATTACACAAAAAGACCACCAGGAAAGTGTTGGTGAAATGTCCCTCAAGGCTTAAACATAGTCCAGGGTGAAGTGAGTTTGGGTGAAGGGTTTAGTATTTAAGGCTTTACGCAGTAGTATGTTTGAGTCCAAGGTGAAGCCTAAAAACTAACAACTAAACAGGTTGATTTCTTACGATTGTTGTTGTTCTATTACTGCTACATTGTATGAGCAAAACAAACTAAATAGTTTTTCTCTACATTTTAGGATAATCTGATAATCAAGCCTTCACCTCTCGACACAGGTAGACTATGGTTTGAAAACATGGCACGAAAAAGACCCCATGGCGTAATGGATTCATATACCAGTACAATGAATTTTGGTACATTTAGATCTTGGGTAGAGAGAACTCTGTCTGTTTTGGGTCGGGAGCTAAAAAAAAAAAACACTGGGAGCTTCTGCCAACACTCCCTTTTGACTCATACTATGTCCCTGATATATCCCTGATGTCTGGGTACATATAACTGTCTCATTTTCTTTTTTGTAAAACCCAGAGTAGGGCAGTAATGAATTACATATTACTGTAATATTACCTTTTCCAGCAAAAGTAGAGTAACAATATTACTCTGCCAAAATGGGTAATGTATTACAACCAAATTACTTATTACAAGTGAGCTTGTTTTTGCATAGTGTGAAAATAGAACAGAATTAACGGTACAAGCTATCAACGGATAACAGAGATGGGCAGTAGTTTATAGATCCTAATCCACTGCAGCATTCTGCACACATGACCTACACCAAAAGTTGTTGCAGTTGTCTCTAAACAGATTGTAACATCATACTCTTTGATTCAAATAAGTATTATAATATTATTACTTAAGACATTACTCTCCTAAGTAACATTGCCCAACACTGGTAAAACCACAGTTGTTTGAGCATGCTAGCAAAAATCCACAACCACTGACTAACAACATTATGGGACAGTTCCAGCGTTTTGTGCAGGCACCCTCCCTCCGGCCATCCTCGCGCACATGAACTTTGTGCCGCCCGGATGTCTTGAATTCTTTGATTTACGAGCCTGAAAGCGAAGCGATGGCTTCCACGCTTTGATCCACATCCTCTGTGCAGCTCACACACAGGACTAGCCTTGGTAAAAGCTGTTACACACCAACATAAGTCAGTCAGGGTGTGTCCGCACAGTTTTTTTCCCTAACTCTTCAGTCTAGCAGCAACACACGCTTGGCCTCCTGCCTCTTTAAGATCACATCCTGGAAGGGAAAAAACCTCTTCACTTCTGACTGTTAAATTTAACTCTGAGGGTTGTAAACATGGACCCTGTTACATCTTATATCCTCTGCAAGCACTGCAAACTTCTAATCTAATCCACTTCACTAAAGGTAATTGTGATAGTTGCAATGGAGTTGTACCCAGTGTTATAATAGTTTTGGATTTCTCATTAAAGCTTAGTTTTAGTTCATTTTCACATTTTATTTTATTTTTAGTTTTAGTTAGTTTTTAAAGTGGGTTTGCCAGTTTTTATGTAGTTTTTTTATTTTTCGTGAAACGGCTTAGTTTTAGTTAGTTTTAGTTACCTAATAAAAAAAAAAAAAAAAAAAAAAAAAAACTCCACATGCTGTCTAATGCATAGCTGTTTGAAACTAGCTGTATTATCTGCAAGCTCGACCCAATGGGTGAGCTCGTCGACCCAATGGGTGAGCTCGTAGACCTGCTATATTCACCGATTATTTTACTTCACCAAGTAGGGACTCCTTCAAGTGGTTTTAAACCAGCGTAAATAAAAGTGCTTTCAAGTGTAAACAGTTCCTCTTCCCTGTAAAGTTGTGAAGGTTTCTACACTCTCCAGTCCAAAGTAACTTAACTCCTCCCGCCATAAACACGTCTTCCACACGTCTTCCACTTCTATTTCCCCCTTTTTCAACTGATTGGTGAGGATTTATAACACGACTTCAGATCCAATGGGTCTCTGATGTCATTTGGTCTTGTCTTTGACCGAGTTTCAACTCATTTAGGTTTCCCTGGATGCAAAAATAAAAATAAAAGAACGAAAAAAAGAGAGAAACAAAGCCCCAAAATAACAAAAAGTAGAGCCGCTCTATTAGTATCATCTACTCTTCCAGCGCTTTCCTTTTGTTATAATATATTGCTGCTATCGGATTGGGCTTGTAGATCTGCTCTGTTTGAATTTGAATCCTGCAAAAAACTGTTTTGTACATTAGTTTAGTTTATTTATGTTGCTCCTTTTACAAGACATAGGTTGTTATTTTGTAGTCTATTGTTGGAGAGCTAACGTTTTGTTGAGTTTTCTTATGCTAATAGTTTAAACAATGACAGCATATATTTACCTGCCCACCTAGATTAACCTACCTATCTACAGTATCTGTTATGAATTCTGAGTCACAAATCTATCCCGAAAGTGGTTTACTTACTGACATCGTTACTTACTTATTTACTTACTTAGATTATTCAAGGACAACTCACGCTCTAGAATAGAATATCATTCCTATTCTGAGAAAAGACTTGGCGTGGGCAGCTGCTATATAGGGCAGCTTTATATTTGCTGCGTTTCCCCTTCGCCGGGGGAATATTTGTGTGAGTGTTGCTGACTGCATGTGCGTATTCTGTGGTTCCGTCAGAACGGAGCAGAATGGGCCACTTCTCTGTCCCCGAACAAGGCCTTGCTGTTATTGTTTACAAAGAACAAGGGGAGGAGGGAAGAGCACAAAAGACAGCGTTGCATATTCATGCACGTATTACTTTGCTGTGATCCAGTTGAAAAAATGCCTTGTTGATGAAGCTGGTTAAGACAGCAAGGAGTAGGCTACAGTATTTCACAATCACCTTATTACGTCAAACTGACCGCCTCTTATCCGGCAGACGTGCTTATGGTCATTTCTTTATATTTAGCACCTTAAGACCAGATGATTTATGAGTCATTAGCATTGCTGCCATTTCAAATGCTCTCTCTGTTTCATGCTGTGTTGTGAGTTTAAGCACTTATAAGCCTGATCTTTGTTTATTAGCATGCTGCAAGCTTGTATATCGCTTGCTAATTTCGCCTTGTGACAGAGGCCTAAACTACAGAGCACATTTAGGACCATTTCTTTTTACAATTTCCACCTATAATGATATGTCCAAAATATGGACGTCCACGGGTTAATGTGGTATTAAAGGCAGGGGTCCTAAAATAGACATAGGGTCACTTGTGGACGTTGGCATTTCTGTAACCCAACCCTTGTATTAAAACTAGACTAATATGGCAATTGGCACGGATAGCTACGAGGTCTCTTGGCACTTGGAAGAGAATTGTCAATGAATGAAGTCATACCCATTTCTCCCTTTCAAAGTTTAAAATCATCGCAGTTTCACTTCCCATTGTGTTGAAATGGGAAACGGAGGGAGCTGACCCAAAATAGGAAACAGGGAACATGCTTACACACACAACACGACGCACACATACATACGTAAACATTAACATTTCAAAACCTGCCCAAGATACGTGAGGCCTCCAAGGCAGTCACGTGCTTACACTAGTGGAACAACTGACCCGTTGACCGTGAAAACAGCTCCAGGTTTCAATCTGATTCAGCCGAAACCAAGGCCCACTATTTATTCTGCATTTTAGCCACAAAACCACCAATTTGACGAGGTTTAGTCTCTCAGACCCGAAAAGGGAAGATTCTTTATCTTTGTATCCACAATTCCATGCTTTATTTAGTCGAGATAATGGCGAGACGTTTATCAAATAAACAATTCCTCTACATTTTCTACTTGACATGTAGACTCTTGAAAATTAAGCAATTCAGATGTTTAACAATATAATTCTTGAGTTAGCCCATTTTGTCCTGACACTGGATTCTAGTTTCTTGCACTAGATTCTAGTTTATGACAGACGCCAAATTCTAGTTCCTGATGCTAGATTTTAGTTTCTGATGCTAGATTTTAGTTTCTGACACCAGATTCTAGTTTTTCTGAAATATTTGCATTTCTGTGCCTGTCAATGCTCAACATATTTCATGCCAAGACCTCCCATTTGAAAACATGTTGTTCTAGGGATCTGACAGAAGCAAAAATTTGAGTTAAAAATGTTTTGCTCCGAAATAATATATTCAAAGACTGGTGCAACATTTTCACATTAAAAAAAATAATAATCAAGCTTGTGGCGCACTATGAGCTTGTAGGTCTGCTGTTTTTCAATTACTTAAGTTCTTAAAACACCAAAAGGCATTAAACATCTCTAAGGTCCAAATCGGGCAGTCACACTCACCTATCTGGTCCTCGGGTATCAGTGACTCTATGGGGGGGTCCAGCTCAGAGCTCTGCCGCAGGTAGGCCTTCATCTGTGTCATGAACTGCCGCAGGGTCTGCAGGAGGTCCATGGCCGACGTGTGTCCGGCGCGGTTCTCCTGCACGAAGCTCACGTAGTCCTGGACCAGCGAGCCGAAGTACGAGCTCTTGTTCCGCGACAGCTCTGTGATGCGCTTGACGGCACGCTTCTCCGGCGTCATGAGTGAGCTGAACACGCCGCTCACCTTGCGGAAGTGGCCCTTGAGCGCCCGCGGCAGGATGAACGAGCCTCCGCTCAGGCCGGCCCCCACGATGCCCCGGCCCACAGCCACCCTCCGGCGGGACTTGAAGGGCGGCCGGCGCAGGCCGGCATCCAGGTCGTTCTCCAGGCTCACGCCGTAGTCCTCCTCCTCCTCTTCCTCCTCCTCTTCCTCCTCGTCCTCCTCTTCGTCCTCGCTGCTGTCGTCGGCCGTGTCGCGGCGCTTGCGGCGCGGTGCGGGGCCGGCCGGCAGACCCAGGCCCAGGCCCAGGGAGAAGCCTCCGGCCGGAGACTGGGAGAAGTCCAGCGAGTCCGAGGAGGAGGTGGACATGCTCATGTCGCTGAGCCTCTGCCCTCCGCCCTCGCACCGCGCACCGCTCTTCAGCGTGGTGGGAGGCGTGGTGCCGTTCTCCAGCGGCGTGGCGGGCAGCTTGGCGCGGGACAGAGCCTTGGCGATGGTCTCGTCATCCAGGGCGATGTGGCAGCGGTGCGACTCCAGGTCGGGCTTCTTGGGGCGGGGAGGAGGAGGATGATGATGTGCAGCGGAGGAGGAAGAAGAAGGCACAGGGATGGGCGGGCTGCTGGCCTTTTTGGGGCTGCTGCTGCTGCTCTTGGCGCCCATGGTGGAGGGGCGAGCGGGTGCCGGACGCCGGCTAGGGGACAGGTGGTGGTGCGTGGTCAGAGGGGCGGGCGCCGGTGACGCCGAAGCGTTCTCTGGCATGCTCTTGGGTTTGGCCACAGTGGCAGAGGCGGGAGTAGGCGGCACGCCGGCTGGCGGGGGTGGAGCCGGGCGGCGGCGCGGGGGCATGGAGCGGGGTGGCGGAGGGCGCGGGGGAGGCGTTTGCCGCGACCTAACGCTGCCGGCGGTCTTGTCTTCCGGGGGGTCTTCACTGAGAGGAGGAGGAGGAGAGGACGACGTCAGGTCCACATCCCCGGGGTTGCTGCTGCTGCTGCCGAGCTCAGGGGTGGGTGCGGCGCCACACGGGGGCGAGGAGGGAAGGGGAGGAGGCGGAGAAGCCGCCGTGGTCGTAGTCTCTGCGTCCGGTGGCTGGCGGTGGTGGTGAGTCTGTAGGAAGAGCGGGTTCACGAAGCACAGCGCTCCTCCTCCTCCGATGGTCTGGCTGCGGCCCGGGCGCGAGCGCAGGGTGGGCGGCGCGCTGTCGTGGTGGCGCTGTTGCTGCTGCTGCTGCCGTGCCAGCGACGATGACGACGCAACCTGCGATGCTGCTGCGTCTTGCTGCGTCCACTTGGCGCCGCAGGCCCTGTGGCTGGGCGGTAAGGTGCGACTCACTGGGCGACGAGACGCCGCAGGGGACGAGGTAGGACGCTGGCTGCTGAGAGCAGAGTCCCAGAAACCTGTAAAAGCACACACACACAAACGCCCATACACACGCGCACACACCCAACACACAACAAATAAAGAGGCAGTCTTTAAAATCTGGTCAAATGAACAACACATGCTCCTAACCCTCCATGAAAAAGCCCCAAAAATAGCATTATTTTCCCTGACAACACGACAAGCTAGACGGCCGCTAACACTCACACTGGAAGCAGAAAACAATACATTTCATTATGAGGCAGCGGAGGGAAAAGAAGCCAACATTATTTGACCATAATCCACTTATTGTTAGTTAGTTACCGGTAGTACAGTTTCCTTGTTGTTTTTCCCCTGTTAAAAGTGTTTTTGAACTTACGTTCGGCAGCTTATTCTTCTCCCTCTTTGTTTCTCCTAACTTTTCCTTAATAGCGATATACTACTACTACTACTACTGATACTACACTGCTGGGGTCTGGCTTCTTCACTAGTGGCAGGAGCGTAACTAGTGAGTGAGTTCAACACACTGCTGCGGCTTACGTCTCTCAACTCTGAGTCACCGAATGCCAACACACACACACCCAGAGGGACAGACATACACAGGAGAGAGAGAGAGAGAGAGAGAGAGAGAGAGAGAGAGAGAGAGAGAGAGAGAGAGAGAGAGAGAGGGAGTCACTCATGCTAATCAAATAGAGGGAGGAGGTTGCTAAAACACACCACAGTCAAAGCACAATCCCTGACCACTCCTCCTTCCTGCTTCCAGCTCCTCCCCTCTTATTCCGTATGGCTACACAACACAGGAAAAAGCTGGAGTGTTAATTCAACCTCTCAAAGTGTAAACAGAAGACTCTAGAGTTCTTCTAACTCTTCCATCTCCTCCTGCTTTGAACCCAAAATGTCCTTCCTGTTTATTGAATCTCTCTCTCTCTGCCTTATAGACAAGTGACATGCTTTATCCGTTGAATTGATTCCAGTGTTCGCTAACCAGCTTGACACTGGGAGGGATCACCCCTGAGATAACTCATGCAGCTTTTAGATGGATCACTTGGACGACACAAAGACCCTACTGTTAACCCTGCAATAACACGTTAATACCAAACAGTTTCATCTCATCAAATGAAGAGAGGGACAGGCAGGCAAAGGCAGTGAGGGAAAAAGTGCCTACTTTGAAATACGTTGTGCAGTTAACTACCCCTGTTGCTGCCTCACTATCACCACCACCACTAACACTGACCAGTGACCACTCAGCTGGGGTTGAAAATGCAAAGGCAAACAACTGCTAGGGTCGTAAAAATAAAGCAAGCTGGGGGTGGGGGGTGGTGGTGGTGGTGCAGCTGGTGAAAGCATTTCCACCAGAGCTCAGAATACCTCAGCGTGTCTCGGGGCGATTCAGAAAGCTGACGGTGTTACTCTGACTGACACACGCACGTGAGCAAAACGGGAACCGTCTTCTCTCCAGTACAGAGCCGAGGAACAGGAATAACATGACCTGGATTCGTTTCAGCGCAAACGCCCCTGGACAAAGCTAAGCTAATGACTCCATGAGTACAGAGTCACTGATTCCTAGATGTCTATATGCTGTGTGTATACGTATGCTTTGGGATTCTATACCAGTGATTTTCAACCCTTTTTACCAATCACGATACATACATACCGGTAGATATTTATAGGTATAGTAAGTAAGTGATTTCTCTTAATTCAAATATTGTTCTTTTTTTCTTATTTTTTGGCTAATCCTCTCTATGATAGAGTGTGGTGATCATATAAGGAGTTCCTCCTTGTCCCCAGTGAGCCCCTGGGGGTCATAAAACCCTAGTTTCAGTTTGGGATGAGAGTCTTTCGTCCAATCAGGAAGAGAAAGGGCCTTCCTTCAATCAGGATCGGGTGGGGTTGGGCCTATGTGCTGTTGGGCCTGTTGCACTCCCCCCCAACTGAAGAGTGTGTGCATGTGCACATCTTGTCATCTTGCCAAGTGTTGGGGGGTTTCCATATAACCCAAATCACTGAATGCTCCTTTTAACACTGAAGGTCAATTTGGTATCATTTGATGCTCTCGAGAATTAAGGATATACAAGGGTTCATTTGGTTACCAACTCACCATCACTGAGCTGCCTGTGGACCACCTTGAGACCACACTCAAGGACCACTGGTGGTCCCTGGACTAGTACTGGGTTGTATGTCATAAAACGGCCGTTTAACCAAGTTGGCTTGACTTGGCACCAACTAAAGTCAGTCTGCTGTCCCCGAAATGACCTCAAGATAAAATCCTGGTGGCTCCACCACAATATCCTCCTCCTCTGTACCCTCTAGCCAAGCGTCCGGGCATTGCAAGGCAATAACGGCATTCATGCTTCAATAGCACTTGGAATCAGGGCCGGAACAATACAAAAGATCACACGTGTATTTCATATTTTGTGCTCAGTATTCAATATTCATGTACCGGAAATTCCATATTATATACTGTACATGTAGCAGACTGAACTAGTCTGATATTTGACTTCAAATGGAAGCTTTTCCAAGTGGTCATGGGGATTCCCCCATGTCAATGTGTTAGTACTATGTCAGTTAAAGCCGGTCGACTGGGGAGTAGAAGTCATTTCTCAACTTGTAATCCTCTCTGTTGGTAATGCACTGTTGTACAGTGTGTAGGCACACACACACACACACACACACACACACACACACACACACACACACACACACACACACACACACACACACACACACACACACACACACACACACACACACACACACACACACACACACACACACACACACACACACACCGCAGTGCAAGAGGAGAGGCTTAGGCATGCCATACCAATGCAAGCTGACACCCGCCCCCCACACCCACACACACTCACAACAAGGAATGCAGGCGTGCACATGCACAACTCCTAGTTCAGAGCAGTTGAAGCCTGTGGATGTGTATGCACGTGTGCATGTGTAATTGTGTATCTGCCCACAGGCAGAAGGAGACTATGTTGTGGAGTAGCGTGCCGTATTTATGAACAGTGATCAAATTAATTGATTATTAAATTAATATTAGACTTTATTTCTTGCATGTAGTCTATTTTTTGCAAGATACTGTTACTTCCAACTGTGTAAAAAAATCACAGTTGTCAATTAATGTATAAAACATGTCTCGATTTTTCAATTATTCGTAACAGTATGTGACAGTAATGTTAATATAATGTTAATTGCATTTAGAACACTTTCCTGTGGTTCTTTATGTGTGTGTAACATCTGGTTTTAGAAAAATTAGATTTTAGCAGTGAGTCATCAACAATCACTCCTGGACTACATGTTGTCTTGCTTAGAAAGCCCCCTACCCTATCCACAAGGAGGTGCAGTGCACCCAAGAATTGTGGGAATTGTAGTCCAGGAAGTGGACCAGTGTCGAGACACTGTTCCAATCTGAAATATCTAAAACCACATGACACACATAAAGACCACCAGGAAAGTGTTTGAAACCTTCTAAATATCAACATACTGTATGTATATATTTTTTTTTGCAAAAAAAACGGTGGAAAGCAAATCAATGGATAGTTGCAGCTCTAGTAGTATGTTATCATGCATTGGTTGTCTTTCAGTTGCCACTCCCTCCACTCCTCCAAGCATACAAAGAGCTGGTAGGAAGCTGACTCACAGCAGCTGAGCCTAGAATAACATCACCCGCCGTGACTAAAACCTTCTGTGAATCCCCCCTGTGAAGGCCACAGACAGGCTCTAGCCGGCCCTCTGTTATCTTTCCATACCGTTCTGCAATCTAAAAGCACTTTGTAATACACAAGGCTGACGCTTAAGTTATGACTCCGTCATATGTTGGTGTCCAGCGACCAGAAATAGCACACCACCTACAAGCTCATAGCGCATCCCATCTGCGTTGGGTCATGAGCTCAGAGCTCCAAACTAACTTTGTTCACAAGTAGCACTGGTACCTACCTTTTCATTTACTAGTGCCATTACAAATTAGCGAGCACCATCTTTTTCTTTGTATAGCATGGTAATAATACATGGCGTTGATTTTTAACGCGTTAACGGCGTTGATTAAAATTCTACGTTGTTTGCGTTAAATCTTTTAACGCAATTAACGCACATGCACGCGCGTGCGCACGCGCGTGCGTGCGCACGCTCTGTCTCGGATGTGATTCCACTCGCTGGCGACTCTATCAAAGGGGGACAACAAATAGGGACAAAGTTGCGGAATGCATTGGAGTCAGTCTATGGGCTCGAGCGAGTATATCAGGGCTACTAAACTGGTGGCCTGACATCTCCGTTCACTTCCATGGAATGGTCTAATGGCGGCTGCTCTTCATTTCCACTGAGCATGAGTACAGCTAAATGAATAGCAGCGCACGCTCTGTTCTGTGACCCCTCAATGTCGCTAGTCTGTCACTAGTCTCTATGGTCCCTTCCACTTCCCTTCCAGAGGAGTTCTACTTCCTCCACGTGAAGTGAGATGTAAACAAAGTTACAAACCAAACACGGAGCTCTTTCGGATCACTCCCAACTATTGTGGTGTGAATGAATGAATGAACAAATGAATGAATCGTGTGTTTGTTTAGCCGCGTCGCCATCGAAACTTAGAAGAAAAGTTGATTCAGAAAATCGCCAGTTTAATAACGAGTGGACCGAGAAATAATGGCTAAATTGAAACTCCATAGGGAGCGCAAGCAGACGTATTGCTCTGTAACCAAGTCAATGCTGTCGCAAAATAATCCGATGGTAAGAGACGCCACTGTTGCATGGATTATTGTCAAGAAGAAAAAAAAAACACCCAGAGATGATGAAGAGTCGAGTGCATGCTGGCTGCAGGAGGTAGATTTCTATTTCTTTCCCTGTTTACCTCTACTATGATTTTCTGCTTTTGGCGTTGCATTAGTGAATATTTGTATTTGTCTGTCTTGATGAAATGAACGTGGTGGGCCCTATTCTATGGCCACTGGCCAGTCAAAGATGTGCCATCACTGTCATTAGTTGCCTGTGTGTAGGCTAGTCCTGTCCCCTGTTGGAAGCCTTTTGAGAATTAAAGAGAGAGCACAATAAGTGTGCCTTAGATGTTGTGATTTGCTGCTGTTGTGCAGATATGAACAACCTTTTCATAAGCTGCACTATAAACTTGTATTTTGATTTGGTTCAAATATGCTGCATGTTAGAAAGACCAGATGCACATTGCACTTTTCTTATAAATGGAGCATTTTAAAAGTGAAATACTTTAAAAAATGTGGCTGTGTGTGTACACATGTGTCATGGTAGAGAGTAGTCTCTGTGGCAGTCTGGCCCCCGGGCCCCTTGGGTTTTTGGCAATGCGGACTCCTGAACAATTTAGTTGAATAGCCCACTGTCTTTCCATTTCCGCAACGATACACAGGAAAACATGGCATATTGTCCGAAATAGTCCGAATGGTGATTAATCATGATTAAATTAATTTTGAAGGTGTGATTAATTTGATTAAAAATTTTAATCATTCAACACCCTGGTAATAATACATGACCGTATTTTCTCACTGCTTCTCACTGCTTCTAAGCAGAGGCGCTAATTTTAAGTCGCATGTTAAGACATTTTAGTTGCACGCTGGAGCCCTGCATGAGCTTGTAGGTCAGCTATGTTGGCCAAGGTGTAAACTGTAAATTGTGCTCACCTGCCCCGAGCTGAGCCACCTCCTCCAGCTCCTTCTGTGTCTTGGCAGATGCAATGGCTTCTGGGAGTTTGAGTGTGAAAGGAAGGACATCCCTAAGAAAACAAAATGTGGATATGAAAAAAAGAGTGTGGGTCACAAATACCTTTTTCTATTACATTGAAAGGTCAAAGTCTGATAGTTGAAATGTTACATTTTTCGACTTGTAAAATGTACACCAGCACCATTCTGCTTGATGCTAGCTTGTTGGATACAGTGGGTGGTCTCACCACTTGAAACCATTAAGCATCACAACGCCTGTCACCTCCATTCAACATGCAAATAGCGTGTGCAGTCGTCATAACCAGTCTTTTGATTGACTGAATAGTTTATTGGCAGAAAGTCACTGGTTCAGGGTACAGTCATGCATAAATAAAATCAGTTTAGGGTACAGTCAAATACAGCCAATAAGTCCTTGTGTTCTTGTTTCCATTCAGGTCCTGTGTTGAGTTCGTAAAATAAAATGAACATGAAAGTGTTAGAGGGGAATCATTTCCTTTCCCTTTGGCATGCTGAAAGGTGGATTTCACGGCATGTTTTAAAGGATGCCAGGGATTTTCTCGTTTTGAGAGAGGGCTTCAGCCACACGCAAGTGGCAGCAGTGCTGTTTGTTTCAAAGATGGGCGACTGGGCGGTACCAGATTGTCGTTCTCGCTTCCCTGTGTGTTGCGGCTGTGAGAGCCACTCACTTTTTTTTAGGTAGTTTGTCAGGTATGCAAGTACAGAGAGCATAGAAGGCGCACCTTGAATGTACACCCCGCACGACTGCCTATTGTCTATTCACATATATAGAAATCCCATGTAATAATTCATATAATATTAAACATACTGATGCAAAGCAAACTAGTATGGTGATATGCATCAACAACCTCGAGAGCACCTTGAATCACCATTGAAAGAGAGAGTGTTGTAGACGTTACATACCTTGCTAGTCTCATAAGCAGAGAAAGTGGAACGCAAAAAGACATCAAGACGCATCTAAGCAAAGCAAGATGCGCTTTCAGCCAACTTCGTAACATCTGGACGTCCATAGAATAAGCCTCAAAACCACGAAAACCTCAAAAGTCCAGGCTCTACAACAGTAAAGCTAAGTCATGCCATACGGCTCTGGGTGCTGGAGAAGAAACGAAAGAGGATATGAGAAAAATTGACGTCTTCCACTATAACTGATATTGCGCAAAATCTGCCACATCTACTGGCCAAAGAAAATCTTTAATGACAAACTTTATAAGAAGACAGAGAGCTCTCATATGTTCCTTGAAATTAAGAGATGCAGATTAACTTTGTTATCGCTAGGTGGCGCTAACGACAGTTCAGCTCAGGCCAACATTCACTACCATTCTATTAGCTAGTAGAAGAAGACCACTGTCTCCCATCGCCCAAAACAGCAGTCCTGCTACTGATCGCACAGATTGGACCATCATCATCACCACCAGAGTGTTTAAAAACATTCATATTTTACAGCACAATAGTCAGTTACTATTGAGCCACTAAACACAGTCGCATTGTTCATCTAATGCCATCTGAACTGGATTAACCCAAAACAGACAAGAAATGCCTCAACATTAACAACAGCTTTCCCTTTCTTCAATGCATTGTGACTGAAGGGTTCGGCAACATTAAAAGTGCAGTGACTCAACACTATACGTACTGTATGTATATCATGTAAGACATTAAAGGTGTACTTGGCAAGGATGCAATTTGCATATACACTCAACAAAAATATAAACGCAACACTTTTGTTTTTGCTCCCATTTTTCAGGGGATGGACTTAAAGCCCTAAAATTCATTCCAGATATACAATATAACCATTTCTCTCAAACACTGTTCACAAATTTGCCTAAATGTGTGATATTGAGCACTTCTGCTTTGTTAAGATAATCCATCCCACCTCACAGGTGTGCCACATTAAGATGCAGGTGTGACATCATGATTAGTGCGCAGGTGTACCCCAGACTCTCCACAACAAAAAGACACCCTGAAATGTGCAATTTTCTTTTGCCTTATTGGGTGTATGGGCCTCCGAACCAGTCAGTATCTGGTGTGACCACCATTTGCCTCATGCAGTGCAACACATCTTCTTCGCATAGAGTTTATCAGATTGTCAATTGTGGCCTGTGGAATGTTGGTCCTCTCCTCTTCAATGGCTATGTGAAGTTGCTGGATATTAATGGGAACTGTTACACACTGTAAAAATGGTAATAACACAATATTACCACATTATTACCATTTCGACAGTGCATACCAGTTCCCACTAATATCCAGCAACTTCACATAGCCATTGAAGAGGAGTGGAGCAACATTCCACAGGCCACAATTGACAATCTGATAAACTCTATGCGAAGAAGATGTGTTGCACTGCATGAGGCAAATGGTGGTCACACCAGATACTGACTGGTTCGGAGGCCCATACACCCAATAAGGCAAAAGAAAATTGCACATTTCAGGGTGTCTTTTTGTTGTGGAGAGTCTGGGGTACACCTGTGCACTAATCATGATGTCACACCTGCATCTTAATGTGGCACACCTGTGAGGTGGGATGGATTATCTTAACAAAGCAGAAGTGCTCAATATCACACATTTAGGCAGAGTTGTGAACAGTGTTTGAGAGAAATGGTTATATTGTATATCTGGAAATAATTTTAGGGCTTTAAGTCCATCCCCTGAAAAATGGGAGCAAAAACAAAAGTGTTGCGTTTATATTTTTGCAATTTGAGTGTAATAAGTCTAAAAATGTTGTTAGCAAGGACTGAGTTAAGATGGAGCGGCCATGTATTGAGGATGCCTAATGAGCAAAAGGTTACTTAGGGTTGCCTTGAGATGGACCCCAACTGGGATAAAGAAAAAAGAGCGGCAGACCAAAGAGCACCTGGCGAAGGACAGTGATGATGGAACTAAAGGAGAAGGGTCTTACTTGGGGCAAAGCACAGGCCAAAACACCAGACAGGATTCAGTGGCAGTGTATTATTGTGGCCTTATGTCCCAACCAGGCACAAAGCCAGGGATGCCAGGTAAGTAAGTAGCTTATTAAAAAAGCAGGTGCTGGGCAGGTGTTGCGCCACTCCGCTCACGCAGAACGACCATCGGCAAACTATACGTTCGGATCAAAAGATGGAATCAGTTAATCTTTGTGTTCTACGATTTTGGTGGGGACGTATGGTATGGGTGGTTAATGTTTTGAGGAGTCTTGCTGGCTAGACTATACTACCGATAGACAGACTCTCCCTCCCCTACTGCCACGGTTTGTTCTGGTCATCCGGATGCACCTGGCAACCCGGATGCCCAGTGTATCCCTGGGCATCCTGGCATGGCTTAATGAGTTATAATATCTGGCTAACAGCCCCAGTGTGCGTGTGCGTGTGTGTGTGTGTGTGTGTGTGTCTGAAAATCACAAACCTGGCTACCTTTGCTATGAGCATCCTAGCAACCTGTGCACTGTACATACAGCTCCCCTGGAATTCCTGCCCAGCGATCAACTGTCTGCCAGTGAGGGCAGTGCTGCACACCTAGATCAGCAGGATTGCTTTCTGTAATAGACTACCATAAATCACTGTTTCTCAACTGATTATGAACCAGGGCCCACCACCGCCCTGACTAGAACTCAACCTGGTGATATGGGCGTGTGGGAAAGATCTTGAAATTAGGGCTGAGACTTTAACTGATTGAGATTAATTACAGAAACAACAACATGTTTAATAATAATAATTACAAAAATAATAAATTAAAATGTGATTAATTGACATTGTAATTAATTCATTAATTAATTGAGAATTAATTACAAAGCCTCTAAATATTGTGTGCTCTCTCACACATATGAGGGGGGTGGGGTTCAGGTGAATAACTGTGGAGGAGAAAAAGCTGTTGCTCAATCTGCTGGATTTGGATTATAATGTCTGCCAGGGGGGAGGAGGGCAACAAGATGATTATCGGGATGTCAGGGCTATATGGACAGTGGACACATTTCCCAAAAAGGCCCAATGTTGCCTTTTAGCAACATTAACCCTTTCATTATTTTTGTTCCGTTTTGTTTTGCTTTGATATAATTATCATGATTGATGTTCATTGTTCATTATTAGTATTTCATTGCAATTGATCATGACATTTGCATATAAATAACCCCACAGGGGCTGCACAGAGACTGCATTTTTTGAGGATTTTTAACCTTTGACCTTTAGCATTTATCCCTAATAAAGGTAAGTAAAATGTTGAGAAAATATAATAATAAAATGTATTCTTGTGATCATTAGAATGTCTAGAACATGTACATTCATTATATTAAAAGATAGCAAAAATATAATTTAATAAATCATGGTAGTACAAACTAGTAGTAAGGTACAAAACAGTTATTAAAAAACACTTTCACTTTCAAATTCAAGCACCTTTTTTTTTCTCTGGAAGGCCTTCACATCTGACATGCCAGTAAATGACAACACTGACGTAACATGGTGAATTAATCATTATCAGAGGCATTTAGAGGAAGAGTTTCAACATGCATTCTAAAGCGAACAGCCCGGTCACATGGTTTGTGCAGAGCTGAAATGCAGACTAACTAGAGAGTTGAGAATACAATATTTTCAAAGATTGGGGTGCAAATAAGAGCTATTTTAGGTATGTATAAAAATGACAGCTGTTTTAAAGTCTTAAAGTGAAAATAAAGTCTCTATAATATTTATGTTGTACTATTATTAAAGAATCACCTAAAATACAGGCATATAGTCATTAGTGAACAGGAAATGTCAGAACTCTGTCTCTAGATGGTGCTGTTTTTCAACCAGTGTTCAAACTAGTGTTCAGATTTATATTAAATTAAGCTGTATGAAATAGTGCCCATTAATGTAATGTCAACTGTATTAAATGCCCAGAGTCCCATCGTTGGAGTTCTGCTCTGGGCTTGGTGAAATAAGAAGTAGTTCTGCTCATTTTGTGAAGGTCACTGGGGCCACGCAGTGAAAGTAAATTAATACAAAAAACCCATTTGTATTGTTTACCCATTCCTAAAATATTACCACATCCTTCATTCATTTTTGACCTCTCTAACATGTTTTTGGCTGCATAGCACTATGCCAAAAAGTAGTTCCATGTAATAAGGGGGTCAGAAATATTATTAAAATATTTCATAAATAATTCAACTATGCATATTGCATCAGTTTGTGTATTCATTTAGCTTTACTGTGTGGCCCCAGTGACCCCCACAAAATCACCAAAACCAGAGCAGAACTCCCACCACAGGACTCTGAACATCATTTAATACAGCTGACACCACTTTATTAATGGCAAGTATTTCATACAACTTAAAGTTTCAAATATCAGAGCTATCCCTTTAAACCCCAGTGGTGTGCTTTTAACTGTTTACTTTGATAGAATTAAATTGTACTATGGCCATATTCAAGGTGCTGATTGATCACAAGTTAGTGATGATGGCGCGTGTTTGGTTGGCATAACAAAACATGGAGCAGGCACAGTGACAGAGAAGTGAAAGTGTCCACGTGCCGCTATAAACATACTAGTGAAATATCAGAAACGAAGACGCACAACAACCGCACTGAGAACAACCACACTGAGCGTGCGTGTGTGTGTGTGTGTGTGTGTGTGTGTGTGTGTGTGTGTGTGTGTGTGTGTGTGTGTGTGTGTGCGTGTGTGCGTGTGTGTGTGTGTTTGGAAGGGGCCGTTGGGGGTACCCCTCTAGGATCGAAACTGGGTTATGCTGTGTAGTGGGGGCAATACTGCTTTGTGGTACAAGTTTCCTATTTCCATTTCCCCCTGTCTGTGGTTTTCAGCCCCGTGTCTGTGTTGTTGTATCTGCCAATCTGCTTCTATAACACTTGAAGACCTGAGGCAACCAGAAACAATCTCAGAAACCAAACAATCAATCGCTTAACTTGCACTCACTCTTCTCAACACAGGTTTTGCACCTTTTCCTACAGCAATAAAAAGCAGACCTATAAGCTCATAGCAGGAGGGGCGAAATCCACCGTGACGGCCGTCGCAGTTGTGACTGTTTTACATAACAGTCGCGATCGTCTTGCATAACAGTCGGTTTACAAAACGGTTGCATTGGGTTTGCATAACGGTCGCAACGTTTGCATAATGGTCGAGGGTTAAGGTTAGGTTTGAGCATAGGTTTTACGGAGATTATGTTTAGAGTTAGGGGTTAATGTTAGTTTTGGTAGAGCAAAAAGTTAACTGTTATGCAAAACAGCCGCAAAATTGTGGATCTGCTATTATGGAAAAGCCAAAATTGCACACAGTGTGCTTTGCCGGTTTTAATGAGCTAATATAAGAAGTGAGAGCAATTTGGCACGGACAGATTACTGCTTAGTCGACAAACATTATTTCCATCCGTGCCGTTTCCATCCTTGGTGCGCCGGCTCATCGCAGAGGAATTTCACCAGAGAGAGGGGGGGCTGGAGAGAACGGAGAGGAAAGAGAGAGACAGAGGGAGAAAAAGGAAAAGAAAGGGAGATCACATGTGTGGTGTGGTGTTTACCTGCTAATACAGTAGAAGGCCACCAGGCGAAACAGGTCGGCAAAGCTGATTCCTGACCCCTCCAGGGAAAAGGCTGCGGGCAGATGCGACAGACACACACATTTAAATCTTGAATACTGTACTAGTCTAAGCTGCAAAGGTCCATCTGACTGCACAGTTCAAACTCTGGACCGAATACTCACACACCTACAGCAACAGCAGTATAGTAGTTTCAGACAGACAGGACAAACTGAACAGTTCACATCGAAGTTTGGTATTAAAAGCAAACAAACAAAAAGCATTCTTAACAGCGACAGTTGGGAGGGTTAACTGTCCGTTCCGTGACCTCCTGATAACCACACAGCTTCACTAGTGCCCTGTGAAGTCGGTACGGGTCTGTGAACATCAACAGAGTAAAAAAAAAACTGTGCCAAATGTACCCCTAATTCGGGTTCATTTGTATACTATCAAGAGTTAAGAGCTAAGAGTTAAGAACTACTAAATCCGAGTTAACCAACGTAATTGGTTGTGCTTCCCTACCAATTATTTTCTATTTTCAGGGGGAATACGATGGACCAAAGGCACAAATCCTGGATAAGGTTATATGCCCAGGTTTAAAGCAGTATAACTGCTATTAGTACTTTTACAGTGCAGATTGGGGTCCCACAGATGAAGGTAGGGGAGGTCTGTAGCATTATGCAAATCAACCTGGTGGGGGGTCCTTGAAATGAAAAAGGGCTGAGAACCGCTGGTCTCGTTAACACAACAATGGGGTTGCGCTCATGATGAGAGAGAGAGAGAGAGAGACAGAGAGAGAGAGAGAGAGAGAGAGAGACACAGAGAGACACAGAGAGACAGAGAGAGAGCGAGAGAGTACTACAGCTGACCCAGATCACTGAAGGCCAAACCACAGCCTCATCCTCTCCTCTACACTCCCATGTGTGTGGAGAAATCCACAGCTGCTATGTCATCACTCTGGCACTACCACGGTTCCATGGATTCATTCAATAAGGCCGCCAGAAACCTCTAACAATAACTTCCTCACCTCAGTATAAAGGTTAATGCTGAATGCAAGTAAAAATAAAAACCAGTGATAGTGAAACACACACATTATTTTTTGCAGATAGATACAAGCACAAGACAAGATGTTAAGAATATATAATAATTTGGATAGCATAGATTGTAAAAAAAAATACTTGAAGAAATGAACACAATATACATTATAAAGAGTCTTTAGCTAGTTTTGTCAATGATTTGTTTTGATCGCATTGGTTGATTGGTTGAAAACCTTATAAACAGTTGGTAGAATAAGAACAGAAAGGCACAGATCAATAATAGGTCTGCTCAGTGGAGTAAAAAAGTCACAAGAAAGCATCGAAAATGACCTAAAGTGGCAACAAGCCTTAGTTAATGTTTGTTGCCAATGTGGTCCTCCCTTTTCAACTCATCAGATTCTAGTTAACTCCATGTTGTTGTTGTTGTTGTTTCCACTCCACAACTCAATTTATACCTACCTACATATACTGTACCACTGCATATGTACTCAGAAGCAAGTTGCAAGTTTACGCAAGTTCTCCGATGGTTTTCTCGAAAAACGCTTTAGAAATTCATGGGAAAAACACGGTTGGCAGCAAAGCCAAGTCTGTACAGTATAACGTGAGTCATAGTCAAAGGCCTAATATTCTAGACTTTCACTGTTAAGGTCCTTTAACACTTAAAACCACCTCATTTAAGCTTCTTTAAGTGACTAGAAATGTTTGGAAAACGTGTACTTAAACGTTTAAATCAGAGTTTCCCAAACCTCTTCACCTTCAGGACCCAAAAGAGAAATGTGCCGTTTGAACCCAAACTTACAAAAAAATACATCAATGAATGAATGAATCATATAAGCCACTCAAAGTAGGTCAGCTCATTTTGTCCATATGTTTGGGAAACACTATAGTCCATTTTCCAGAATGTGAACCCAGGCATGTTGAATACACAGAGGTTTTATGTTAGAAATGTTGAGTATGGGACCCCAATTGGCATAATATGTGACCACACCATTAACAACCTGTAGACGGCAAAAAAGTCAAAATTTCATCATGAGTTATGTGAAATGTATAACTACTGTGTGCATGATGCCAGGCATTAGTTTTGCTCAAAAAAGAGTTGTTGAGCTAACTGCAATACCAGTCATCAAAATGTGACTAGTCAGCACATTTCGGCAAGTGCTATTTTTCAGCCCAAATTATTGCTTTAAATGGATTCATTATCACAAAACCCCCTAGGTGGACACATCACATGCTACATAAAGCATGATGAAATCTTGACTTTTTTGCCTTCTGTAGGTTGTTAATGGTATGGTGACATATTGTGCCAATTATGAAAATTTCAACATACTGGCTACCCCTACTCAACATTTCTTATATAAAACCATAATGTACTCAACATTTCTAACATAAAACCTTAATGTACGCAACATTCCTAACATAAAACCTTGGTGTACTCTACATGCCTGGCTTCACAATGGGGCTCTATGGGCTGGCAAGCAGTCTACCACTTTAATGTGGTTAGTTGATTCCTTCGTGGCCATTCTACCATACCGTGCGGCACATGTGGTGACTCAGACAGAATTTGTGTGTTGGTGCCTGGTACCAAAATGTGAACCGTTAAGTGATGTGTGGTGTGATGACGACACTCACTGTACTGGCTCTCTTTGACAGGAAAATGACTGATAGGACATTCTGACTCATGTTCGTTCACGCGAACAGACAGAACCTTCCTCTGCAGCGTCGCCGATTTCCTCACCAGGAACACCTGTTCAGGAGAAACCAGCGGGATAGAATTCACCACAGTGCATAGTGTGAGTCATGTGTGTGTGTGTGTGTGTAACATTTCTCTGGAAGTCACCTTACACTGCCATCATGACTTCACAGAACTTCACACTTAAAAAACAATGTGAATCACTTGACACGCTGATGTTTGAATTTACCCTGTGACTTGGTTAATAATTAATACTATTAATACTAATACTATAGTGTGTGGCTATTTCACTGGAAACACAACAATAGATACTGCAGTAACACTATCCAAATGAACAATATTATAAGTTATGATAAGTATAACCTGAGGGTCATTTGGGTACTTGCAGGATAAGTTGTGCTATATTACGGTACCACTGTTACTGTGGTCTGCATTAAAAGTTAGCAAAGAAAACCAGCTGTTCATTTAGTTGAGCCACATGTGTCTTGATTTGCATTCTTCAGCACCCTCTGCTGGACACACAAAGCAGGTACACACCTGCTATGCCCAGCTCAACTAATAAGCACAGTGATTGGTTAGCAAACTTTTCCTATGTCATTTCTTTTTCAATGACATTTACTAGGCCGTAGACGCCCTTCTGAAAATATAAAGCAGAGAGGATCTTTACTTTATGGCTCCAGCCGTGAGTCCCAAACATTCATTTCAAGGATCCCAGGTTTGACATGCATGAGGGACACCACAACTGCGACCCTCAATTTATGTTGTAAAAACCACTCACCAACATGTTTTATTTTACTTAGAAAGTGTACAGCTGTAACAAACCATTTGGCTCCATTTTGTTCCATTTGTGCACTTTTGTAGACTTTCCATTTGTACACTTTCCGAGTTACAGACCCATAAGGGTCAATTTTGTTCCTACAGTAAGTATCTCTAATTTAGGTACCCCCTGGAACTCCTTTATGTACCCCTATGGGTCCCCACTTGGCTTTTTTTAAACAATCTCTAGTGTCAGGTGTTGTGATAAGCGGGTGCATCGGTGCGTCTCACCCCAGGCGGCTGTCGCAGCAGAATGCGCTTGGCCTCCTCCTCGCTGAGCGGCAGCAGCAGCCACACGGCGTGCGTCTGCGTCAGGCGGTCCAGGACGCTCATCCTCCGGCGCAGGGAGTCATACCCAGAATCCCTTTCACCACCTCCTCCTCCACCCGCCCCGCCGCCACAGTGTGGGGACTGCAGGTACACTCCACTGACCTCACCCTCCAGACTGAGAGAGAGACAGAGACAGATGGAATGAGAAAATGTGGTGGAAATGTGTTAGAGCTGTGGTTTTCAACCAGTGGTCCTTGAGCGGGTTCCTGGTGGCCCCCAGCTAAATGATGGGAGAGCTGGTAACCAAATGGACCCTTATACTGTATGTAGATCTTTAAAAAGAGAATTCCACCCCAGGAGGCTTTCTTACCTATATTTGCAGTTGACCTATTTCCAAAAACATGGTCCAGTTGTTATTTTGTGGAGGGGGGAAAAACCCTTATTGACCGTTTCCCACTACCCCAGCATAAGCTTCACCTATTTACATTGCTTCCAAAATGCATTTTTTGCTATATTTTCTCTCCACCATGTCAATAATGTTTTGAGACTCACACTTTCACTTTCGGTTCAGCAGTGGTATAGCCATAAACCGTGTGCCCCACACCTCTTGAGACAGCTGACCCTCTGCTGAACCAAAAGTGAAAGTGTGACTGTCAACACAATACTGACAAGATGAAGAGAGAACATATAGCATTTTGGAGTGATGGAAATACAACGTAGGTGGATTTGAACAACCTCATTTTAAGCTTCTTTTGGGGCCAATAAAGAGTTCTTTCACAAAACAATTGTTATAAAATTAATTGTTATCTCTTCCAAATACAGCATAACATTGTGGACAAAAACTTTTTTTTTTTTTTTTAGTTTCAGGTCTGAGACCTCATCAAATGGTGGTCCGTGGCTCAAATACTGAATAAATAGTAGGCCGTGGCATCAAAATGGTTGAAAACCACCAGTGTAGAGCATGCATTCTGATATAAAAGATTCCAATATCACAATTTCTCTGTTAGCCAATACTAATACCAAATAACAATACCAGGGAATAATATGTATAATAATAATAATAATACAACAAAATAGCAAAAGAAATCTTATATTAAGTCCAAGTACCAACAGTCCAAGCACCCTTTCGGGTCCATTTGGTTTCATGTTTACACTCTCAAGAGTTAAAATAGTTAAAATATTCACCATCTGAATTAGCCCAAGTCTACACAACTAGAGCTTGTAGAACCAACTGGGAATAGCAGACTCCTCACTTAAATCTGGACTTGTGTAACTCAAAAAATAAAAAATAAATAAAATAACACGTGCCCCAGCATGTTATTTACCTGCCATATTGTCAAACCCTTACACCTTGTCTGATCACTGGTTAGACATATTTGCCAATACAGTATATATAATACCAATAGAGCTTAGCAGTCCACGCCCAAGGCCCAATCTCAATCCTGAAGTGGCTCAGATCTGATTCAGGCTACATTTGGCTGCCAGTGTAAATCAGGCCTAAGACTAGACTAAGACTAAATCATTTGAATTTCAGAAGACTAAATGGGACTGCTGCAGAATGCCCAAACAGAATGAACAACATTATCTTTCCTTTCCTTCTAGTACTAAGCAGACCTCAGACATGGTCATAAAGAGCTTCTCCTCACCCTTGCAGGACCATAGGCTCTTTATCCTCCACGGGGGACGTCTGGACCATCTCCTGCTCCAGCTCTCCCAACTCCGACGCAAAGGTGTCGATCAGCTGGGGAGGGAAGGAAACAACACGGCCAGGAGGCCCTGATCAGCACGTCATCATGTCAACGGAGAAGAAGGGAAACAAGGGCCATGGATGAGGCGAAACGAAACAGAACGGAGAGAGAGAGAGAATGAAATGGAGACCACCGGCGGGTGTTGGATGGCGCCGTTGATAGGGTTTCTCATGCCCAACCAGCTCATGTCCAAACTAAGGCAGGGAAAAACTTTGTCGGTTTTCCTATCCTGTGTGTATGTTACATCACTTCCTGAAGGAAGCGTGTGGACAAAGCCCCCACGACAATAATGACCCACGTACACACCCCCTTCCCAGATACACATCCATTCCACACGCACGTGCGCACGCACACACCTCCTTAGTGGAAACCTTGTTGTAGGTCCCAACGTTACAGGAAATGGAAAAAAAAGGAATCTGCGTTCCACTGTATCCAAAGTAGTTTGTTATTTTGTCAGAAGCTCTTATAAGTGTATTCAAATGATGAACCGTGAATGGACAAACCAGTTAAGAATACACTTGTTTACAATGGCAGCTACCATACAAATATTCAAGTCAGAAGCGACAGATCATAGTGGAAGTAAAAGGGGAAAGAGCAATATACTGTACGTTGTACAACGAGGGCAAAAAGGAGGTGGGTGAGGGGAATCATATTTTTTACTTTTATACCACTGAAATCACAACAAAGTTTATGCCCAAGAGTGTTGAAACGAATGTACAGATATACACACGGGCGTACACAAAAACACACACATGCAGACACAGGAAAATAGACAGACACAGAAACGGGGACACCGTTTTCCGTCCACCTTATCTGAACTCCAACCAAAGTCGTTGTAAACAAACGAATCTGCGGAAGTGTAAACATCTGCACGATAGCTCCCAAACCAAAAAAGGGTAACACGGAGGAAGCGGTCAAGAGGAGAAGGATAACGTTTTTTGACCCATAACCTCATCCCTATCAGTCAAGGCTATTTCTAGGAGGAGACAGATGATAAGGATAGTGGTTGGCAGGCCTTCTGCTCTGGACTAGTCAAACAGAAGCAGGAAGATCCAATCATCTATTGTAGCCTGACTTTATGTTAACTGCAGTCTAGCTCCAGTCTAGTCATTTGATTGGACAAGAAGGCATTTCATCAGGGCTGTTGACGCAGCATAGAAATTGTTCACTGCAACATCGCACAAGATGTTTTACATTCTAAAGTTATTTCATTTAGGGTCCATTTGGTTCCATCTGTAAACTCTAAGGGAACGTGTTGAACACGGGTGGAATCACATCCCTTCAGGCTATGGTAATTAAAGCAGTTTGTGGAGGACGGATCAGAAATGAGAAAAAAACAGATCAGCTTAATATCAATTGGCTTTTATTGATGTGGTAGTCGGCATGTCATCAGGCAGGAGGTTTTTGTCAGGAAGTAATTCTATGCAGTTTTCTTATTTAAAAATACACAAAGCATACACAAGCATTTCCCATTTATTTGGAATGCACTGTTGGGTATGGACACATGATGACCACGGATGTGGTGTAAAAGTGCGGGGGAAAAAAACGTGTTTTTCAATTCAATGGGACTTCAAGGGACTAAATACTTGTGAATGAGCAATGTATGAACCATCATCTCTAAGGTCATTCTGGGACAGGTCTGCTTTCCTTCCCCCCAGATTCAGAACTAAAAGTGATGAAGCAGCATTCAGTCTCTACATAATGTCTGGAACCTGGGAATCTCCCACAGAACTGCAGGTTCTGCTACAACTCACAGTAGGTTTAAACCGAAGCTAAAACAAATCCCTGAAAATTGCACTATTTGTGCTTGTATTCTTTCCTGTTCTTTTAAATATAAATTTTATAGTGTTTGTTTTGCTTAATGGCTTATATTTAGCCCTTGAGCCCTTGAATGTGCTTTACAAATGAACGTGCTTTGCCTTGCAGCAGGTTTATTTTTCCTAAGGAATTGGAATGTCTGATATCATCTTTGTCCCTGCGGCTTCGCTTCACTTCTACTGAGGTATTACAACACGATTCAAGTTAAACCTCTCCTTCTCACTGCTCAGATGTTCATGCTTACATGCAGAGTTTCTCAAAACGTATTCCTGCCAAGGGCTGCCAAACATTTTCAGTAGTTCAAATGGCCAGTCTACAAGCTCACAACGTGTTAATAGATTGACATGTTGAAATATTCCAAAAAGTTTTTCAAAATGGTAAAAATGAAATAATGGATTAGGGATAAGGGGTTTAGCATGTAACGAAAATGGAGCCCATAGTCTCATAGAGGTACTGTATATAGAGAGTTATATAGACTCTCTCCACCATGTCAGTAGTGTGTTGACAATCACTTGACAATTGCTTTCACTTCTGGTTTAGTAGTGGGTTAGCCATAAAGCGTGTCCACATCCCCACCTTTTGAGACAGCTTAAACACTGCTGAACCAAAAGTGAAAGTGAGTGTCAATACACTATTGACATGGTGGAGAGAGAATAGGCCTATATAGCAAAAAAAATCCATTTTGGTTAGACCGATGGAAATAGGTGAATTGGAACAAGATCCCATAGCCCCATTCTAATGGGAAAGAGCCATAAAGTAGTTTTTGTCTTTTTGTTTTTTCACAAAATAACAAGTGGACTGCTTTTTTCAAAACAAATCAACTGCAAATAAAGATAAGAAAGCCTTCTGTCGTGGAATTCTTCTTTAACATGACAGAAAAACAAAGAAACAAGGCTTTGTCACCTTGGCACTCAAATGTCCTATTTTCTGTCTGGTTCTGATGATAACCCACTAGGAGGCATCCTCTTCAAGCACATGTTTTCCAGCACATGGAAGGCTCCAGGCCAGACCACTATGTGACCACAGGCCTTTGTAATTCCCCCCAGGAAAAGAAAAAAAGAAGACTGGAGCCAGTTCTGACTGTCTCCCCCCCAAAAAGCTCACTCTGTCAGCGTAATGTTGTGTATTATAGCATACACACAGCAATCATGAGTCAGCGGCTTTATCTGCAGTGTTTAAGGCAGCTGTGGGGTCTGCGCAGTCACTAAATGAGGCCAATGGTGGTCAAGTCAGCAAACCCAATACAGTCTAAAAATGTCCTCAACGGTTGACACGCATTGATAGGTTTTCTCTTCAAGATGTGAGCCTACGTCCAGCTGATAATTTAAGACTTTAAGAGTTTTTTTTAATACCCAAAGTAAAGACGAAAAGAAGGGAAAATCAGCACGTCCACTCACTGGCCTAGTGGCCCGGGGAGCATGGCACATATTAGGCCACATATAGGGCCTGTGACAGCATGTCGGGTGTTCAAGTCCGGCTCATGACAACCTCTGCTGCTTGTCTTTCCCCCTCTCTCCTTCCCACTTTCCTGTATGTCTTCACTACATACTATCAATAAAGGCAAAAAGCCAAAAACAAATATTAACGAAAAGTAATCAACAAACTATACTATCAAAGTCCGAGTTAAGAAATAGAGTCCAATATTGGCCAAATCGTCATGAAAAAGTTGCAACTGCTATTTTCACAATATTTATCAGAGTCAAACAAAGTGTAACGACTCCCAATACGGCCATAGATACGACCGTGGTGCCCATACATGGCCATGTGCACATTTTATAAGACTGTCTTATACAAACGTGGCATGGCTGGGTATCATCGAAGACTTGTGAAAGCAGGAGAGAGTCATTTGGACAGCTGAATCCAACCGATATGCCCATTCATGGAAAAGCAAAATAAGAATGTCCATATGCTATACGGTCATAAAGGGATATACAGTACAGTGATTACCATGTGGGTGCAAAATAGACACAGGCGGGTACAGATGAGTGCCCGACAAACCCCTGGGCACAACGACTCAGACATTGCATTGATTGGTGCTATACGACGTAGGTGTGAGGGTCTTGTAGCTCTAGTATAGCAGAAATATACGTCAATCCACCTTTTTATTGGCACGGAAATGTCTGGGCTACGGTATTTGCTAAAGGAGGTGTGGAATAATAAAGCTCCTCACACACCAGCAGCGTGCTGAATAACAGAATAACTGTTCAGAAAAGGCGTCAGGGAACATTTCGCACCAAACTAAAACTAATTTGGCCTGGATGCCTCCTCATTTACACAGGTTTGCCGATTTGTTTTTTTGCGCTGAAAAATCCATATTGTTTCAATGAACAAAATGCATGGCATCCTTGGGACAGCCAGCTTGAAATAAATGGATGTCAGTTAATGGCACAAAATAAACACCCTCGGTGTGTAAAGGAACTAATGAAATAAGCAGACACAGATGAAGGGAAATTCTTCCGCCAGAAAATGAAGGTCAGTGAACACACCAGTTATTATGTGAATGCACTACGGGGCTAATGGCAATAAATACAAGAAAGGCCTTGTTTAACACCGATGACATTTATAGCAATGGAAAACCTTGTATGCCCAAAAACCATTACTTCTCAGGAACTGGGAAAAGAAAAGAACCTGTGTTACATAGTGTACTTATTATTTAATCACAAGACAGATATTTAACTACTTCCATTTAAACTCGAATCCCTGTTTTAGGCATGTCATTACCATTCTACCTAAAATGTGACACAAGCTTCTAATAACACCTCATCCGCACTGCCAGGAGTGAGCAAGTGTCAGCGACATCAGCGACATCACATGGAAAAAAACGTCATCACCATTGCATTGCGTGATTGCGACTTGCGACGTAGTCTCAAATACCCAATAAACAGTAGCGTGTACATATCGTTTACTACACCACAGAGCAACACTGTCATACAAAATATGAATGTCGACAAAAAAGAGGCCCCTTCATTTATGAAGAAAAACAATGTTTCCGGCCGACAGTGGCCAAGTGGCCGCTATACCGAGAGAGGTACAGGAATAGAAACTCTTCTATTCACATCTTTGTTAGTGTCATCTACTCTGTTTCCTGTCCATACATATACACAGAAGATGGAGTGTTCTGAGGCTGTAGTGGATGTGAAAACGCACACGCGCACACGTGCACACACACACACACACACACACACACACACACACACACACACACACACACACACACACACACACACACACACACACACACACACACACACACACACACACACACACACACACACACGCACACGCACACGCACACACACACACGTGTGTTACAAAAGTGATTCTCTACATAAGTAGTCATTAAAGGTGTACTAGGTGTACTTGACTGGTGGCCACTTCAAGTACTGCCGTTTTTAGATCCTCAAGTCCTACATTTCTCAGTGTGTTTAAGTCACATACTGATTGGTCCTTGTAACCAAGAACCAATCAGATGTGTGAGATGTAATTTTCCCTGGGAAATAGTACCCCACATCACTTTTCGGTAGAAAACATATTTAGAACAGGCTTGTTTTCATGAAAAAGTTACCTATTATACCTTTTAAGCCATGGTCAAGTCACCCTTGGTCAATCAGAAAACACACAATCACACATGCATCGATGCATGCGCGCACATTAAAAGGCTCATTGTTCATTTGAATCTAAGAATGCATTTAAGTTGAGACCAAATGGTTCCAGGTCTTCATTTACATTGCCAGAGTTAAATTGATGATGTGGATTTGTACTCTGCATGGGAGGAACCCAAACCCAGGCTGTCTAGACATATGAGTCTATTAAGTGTGACTCTCCTGTTAGACATGGATGGTAAAGTTACTACAGTACTTATGTGTGCACAGAGCGACCAACTCTTTTGCAACGGTAGATGGTGGAACCTTTTTTTAAATTTCCTGGAATCTATAGCAGCAAAAACTAGAGGTGCACAAGAACAAACAGCAGACATACTGTAAAAGCTCACACCATGTTGTGCTGTGAGCTGCGAATTAGCACATCTGTAGATCTGATAATTTGCTTTTTGTCTTTGACGAGGTTTAAAGTCCATAACAAGCGGCCCAATTTTGGGGGCTGACATTTGGCATGAAATAGATTAATTACAAGCTCACAGTGCGTCCCAATGTGACCCCGTCATAAGCTTACAGTTTGGCAATTCTCTGCGAAGATATTTGGTGTAGAGAGAAAAAGGCAGGAGCAGACGCCGGAGGGACTCTCGGGTCAACAGAGTACATTTGCAGAGTCTACGGCATCCTGGAAGTTTTGCTGGCTTCATCAAAGTAAAATCCAGCAGTGCATGCAGGGATAACATCACTGATTCCTTATAAAGTTTAATGAAATCCCCTTCGGCCGAGTGAAGCGGTAGATGTTGTTGTTGAAAAGCAGAAGAGTTTAAAGGTAGGGGAAGTGATTTGAAATTCATGGTGTAGTACCAGCCTGGTGCACTAGGGGCCCCCAAAAGTAGCTACACTATGTGAACCTGCTGCTCTCTCCTGATTGGAGGAGAATTGTGGTGACCTGGGGAACTTTTATTAGCTCCTCTGCTAACGTGGGGGAGGGGGAAACTCCATATGTGGTTTCCACACCTTATAACAGAGAATTTTAACAGAAAAAAAAATTGGGGTGATATCTGACAAAAGTGAAATCACTTCCCCTACCTTTAAAGAGACAGCATTGGAATCTACTACTAGACTGTGTGGGCTCAATAATTGTTTGGCGTTTTCAATATTGTGTACACAAACACATGGACAGCTAAGGGAACATTAAACAAAACAAAAACATCACTTTCTCAGCGCACATTTGTCAGACTCTGAGTTTCGTCAGCATGCACAGCCTAAACGTGACTTTGCTATATTTTTGCCAGCTCGTAAGTTAGCTTAAAGAAAAATACAGGTTTGTTGTGGTAATTATTAACCTACTTGTGCTGCTCACACACACAGATGCATCAAGGGATTGAGATAATTGCTAGGCAGTCATCCAAACCCCAAAGGTGTCCAGATATGCAATGCGTTTCACTTAACTCGAAGAGCTACATTTTTACACTTTTGCATGTAGTGCATACTTTGTTTCCCAGGTATCTATAATTGGCTCCTTCCTTCTCCCCAATCAACTCTCTACACCAAATAAAAATCTAAACAAAAACTTTAAGGTAACATTGTAGTGTTTTTTCTCCCGGCAACATTGCATGCTTGTAGATCTGTAATGTGCTTCATAACTGGTTGAATCAACACTGAGGATGTTGACGGAGCACTGCCTGGAGATATAACAGTGGAGCAAGAAGCGAGAGCTAAACAATCCAACAGAAGTCTGAGTAAGTAGTTCTGCAGAAGCGGTCGAGCCGCCGCACGCTCAGATATGACATAATGACTGGCCAGAATTATCCCGCTTGTGTCATCTGACCCTGAAACGATTCAGGCTGACTGACTGAGACCGAAGCACAAGGAGAGAGAGAGAGTGTGTTGAGCCTGATTGTGCCCTGATTTTTCAATAGCAGACCTACAAGGTGAAGGAGTTCAAGGTATAGGTAATAAGTAGGCTAGGCTAAGTATTTAATGGTAATAGAGGCAACTTTAGTGTGTACAAACACTGTATTTGTGAACAGATTTGTTTAAAAACAGAATATGAATCTGCTGGGGGCTGCTGTGGTGTGATTGGCTAAAACGCCCCTCACCCCACACAACCCCCCTCCACCTCACAAATTAGCATCGCCTTTCCTGAGCCTGATGAATGTTTTGTTTTCATGATTTGTTGACAACAACAAAGTTCTGGAACATCTGCAGGACGACGCAAGAGTCTGTCTGCAGGGACACAGGTGCAGCATCAAACTAGAAGATGCTGCGTAGAGGTGGAAAAGGCAAAACATATACTGTAGCTGAATACAGTATCTATTTTGATTTCTGGCTAAAAGTTCCCTCTTTACATAAGAAAAGAGAGCTCAGCTAAAAGGCAAAGCTCTCCGTTTACAGAGCAATCTTCATTTCCTACTCTCACCCATGAAGTGTGGGGTCAGGACCAAAAGAATAAGGTCGCAAATACAAGCAGCCGAAATGAGTTTTCTACAATTAACATGTGGCTGGCATCTCTTGTTGTCAACAAATAATTGTCGTCAGGCTCATGGTGGTGCTAACGTGGGAGGTGGAGGGGGATGAGGCGGTGTTTTAGACAATCACAGCACAGCAGTCTTCAAAATGAGCCAATAGAGTGGAGGTGAGGTGGAGTTAGATTCAAATCTGTTTGACACAAACACAGAGTTTGAACGCACTAAAGTCACCTGTAATACCTTCAAATGAAAGCAAACATTCTAGTTATTATGTTCTCAAAAACACACATCAATCAAATCTATATAATAAGTTATAATTAAGTTATAATAATGGAACATTTTTTCCGTTTTGGATCAATACATCTGTAAATCGGTGGATTTATGAGTTAGAACCGAGTCTGTCCTTTTCCTGCAGCGGAAAGTCGACGGACCAGTTTAATGAGCCTGTGAACCGCTGTGTTGTGTATGTGTGTTTAGGGAGTGATACGATAACCAATGTGATAGAGGAATACAACCAACCACCAACTAGAAATATTGCAATTTAAAAAATTGCAAAGTATGACTTGTTTCGGCCCCTTGTACTAATTGTGTCAAAATCACGCCACCAAGACGTCATCTTGACATCTGAATATAACGTCGTTTTCCGGGACTTATTTTCTACGGTTGAAAATAGGTTGAATTCAGGACCACGACAGACGAACCTCAAATTGACCTTATTTTGACTAGTAATCTACTGTTGAAAATAGGGCGAACATAAAAAACCTGAACATAAAAAATACTGTAGCAGCAATTAGTGTGCACTGTGCAGTGCACTTTAAAAAAAATGCCGATACGATAGGACCACCAATAGAAGGGGGGCCCACGATATGACCCCCCGATCTATTTGTGTTTTCTGCGTTTCTTCTCAGTGTGAATGAGGGATAGCGTGCGCATGTAGAATGGCATGCACCCGAGTGACTGCAGAAGAGAGCGAATGCTAGAAAGAGACAGAGGGGAGAAATTAGGAGAAAAAGAAAGAGCAAATAGGGTGAACACATTTTATAACTCCAGTGTGTGTGTGTGTGTGTGTGTGTGTGTGTGTGTGTGTGTGTGTGTGTGTGTGTGTGTGTGTGTGTGTGTGTGTGTGTGTGTGTGTGTGTGTGTGTGTGTGTGTGTGTGTGTGTACACGCGCGCACACGCAATGTGCATGCCTGTTTGTCTGGTGTCCAACCATTGCAGCTGGCATTCTTCATTCCTCTTTCTCCCCCAGTAAAACAGTTTAGAGACTACAACATTATGACAGTGACACCAGGAGAATTCATCTGGATGGATTGGAAGCGACTCTAACATCTGAAAAGTCATCCATCAATGTGTTATTACTCTAGGGTGAGCATTAGGAACCATTAAAGCATGCTTGTTCTAATAACATGACGAAGGACAAGTACAACTACAAGCCATGGAGAAGTAAATACATCGACAAATAAATACATCTGGATTCCAAACAGAGATTGAGCAACAAGAAGGTCTTGCATAATGGTAAACAGATGCAGACAGTTTTAAGACATGGATGGACGGCAGACGGCAAACATGGAAAGGAATGCAAACATAACTGATGACGAAACAAGCCAAACAGTTGTTCATGCAGCCAGGCCAGGCATTCGTCCATCCATCTATCTATTTTCAAGTCAAATACCCAGAAATTAACATGAATTTGGCAGTGGGCCCTCATCTAAAAATAATTTGTGCCAGGGGATCCTACGCAAGATTTCAATTGAAATTTTACAAAAATATTCAATCGGTTTCCCCTTTTGTTTATGAGCTCTGTGAAAAATGCAGATCTAGCAAGCTTGTTGCAAGGCTCTTGGCCGATGTTTCTGATCACCGAAAAAAAAAAGTGGAACATCAAAAAGTGGGGTCTCTGGGGACCCCCAGGAGGAGTCCTTGGGCAGGTTCCTGGGGAGTCCCCCAGCAAAAGTAGTTAATGTAGCATCCTGATAAATTGTTGCTGACGACGATAGTTTCCAGATAAGCAGCGTCCAGAACGGCTTGCAGCCAATGTGTTTTGGAAATGTCATGTGGGGGCTTCCAGCACTGGGCTGTGATCCTATTGGCTCCTGTGAGTGTTTTTGATATTGATTATGTCATAAAATGATTGTTATGCAGAATTGGGAAGTAATGGATCACATGTAACGGGATTATCAGATTACAAAGAAAAAACAGTAACTGTAACAACTCAAGAGCACATTTTAAAAACTGTGATCTGGATTACAGTAGTAGGGGTATAGATAGATTGCACATTGATAGGCAGTGTAAATAAATGAAAACAGTAGAGGACAATATCAGTCACCAGAAAAAAGATTGTGTTTGAGGTTTAAGTTATAATGGGTTTGTATAGGAAGGGGGCAGGGAAGCTAAAATCAACATCAAACATCAAATTACTAAATAAAGTAACATATAAATGGTCTGGGGTATTCACGTGAGCCTAAGTAGACAACAAAATGGCCAAAGGTTGTTTTGTTTTGTTTTTAAGTCAAATATTTCTTTAAGAGAATGATATGGTAGACAGTTGTTACCTTGAAGAAGCTACCACTCCTGTCCATGGCACCAGGGGGAGGAGGGCTCCTGGGCGGTGTGCAGCACTGAGCCATGTTGATGTTGTTGCTGTTGTGGCTCCGCAGGGACAAGAAGAGTGTCCCCTCCGTGTCCGGCTGGTCTGTTTACGTCTGGGGGTCCCCGGGGCGGTCGCCGCTGCTGCTGCCTCCCGCCTGCAGCCCCTGTGCATGGAATCAAGACCACGGACAAAAGCAGAACCAGTCACTTACTTTTTAGGGCTGGCTGTGGTGCGACTGTAGGAAATTCCTGCATTGGCCACAGTCAGGAATACTGAGGTGCCGGTCCACTGGAATGCTCTCTCTCTCGTTCCCTCTCAGTCTTGCTCTCACGGTGCCCCCACCACCACCCCCTCTGTCTCTGTCTGTTTTCTCCTTCTCTTCCTCTCTCTCTCTACGAATAGTCACGTCCAATTACCTTCTCTCTGTTTTGCCCCACAGGTTTTTTTCTGAAACACACTCACTCACTCCTCACATGTGCTGGCCACTTCTACACAACACACTAGTGTTGTTTTTCTTCTTGTCTGTGCATTAATATTCCTGTGTAAACTGGTCCACATAAGTTTGGAAAACTAACTTTGGGAATTATTTTCTCCAAATATCTGGTGTTTTATAGTTGTTGTATGTTGTTGTTGTTTGTTAAATCGCTCTAATCATTGATTAGTTACCTTTACATCAAGGTAGGGTGCGTAGAGATCGGATATTCCTGAAACGAGTAACACTGCTAAACATACAAAAAAACGTAAGTGTCCAGTTGATGTCCTCCACAACACGCACATCATTCATTTTCCAGCTGGAAAGCCATGGCTGTTTCCAAACAACACCAGAGCGACGTCCACACCCACACTGGCAGCAGCAAATGGCACCATTCCAATATTGAAACCTTGTATGTTCCAAGACTTAAAAAAAAAAAGACATGGAAAAGAGAATGCGTGTTTCTATGGATCCAGTGTAGCCATTATTTAGTCGCACGCTCTTGCTAATACTTTCCATTGGTTCGGTATTTATAAAAACCCACAGTCCACACAGACAACCTGGTGTCTCCATTTTGAGTATGTTGTTAAGAGTGATTTAGGGCGAGGATATCGATAAAGAACAGCTAGTTGCTTATTGAACCATATTATTCCATGTCCTAGCCTAGCCTGGGTTCCAGCCTGCTACATCTGAAATGTCACTTCGCAATCAGTCTGGCCAGGAGCCTATCCCCACAGGTAGGCGGGGCATATGAAGGTTAAAATGCAGCTGGGGATTCTGATTGGTCTGTGGTTTGTTTGAGGGAAAAAAGACTAGTTACTGTTTGTTTGAACATCATCAAATCACGACTGGGGAGATAATTGGCAAAGCAAATGAGCAAACATCAATGATAATGTCAATTGCGGTATGCAAAATTAACCAATAAGATTCATTCTGCCTCTTCTGTATTGAGCTACTGTCTAGGCTAGGGTTAGGCAACATTGGCCTAACTGTGGTACATTTCAAAACACAACGAGGCAACGCTAGTCTAACTGCGGTACAATTCAAAAGGTGCCTTTCAAAACATTTAGGGAGGTGCGTTTGCAAAATGTGTTCTACAGTGTAAATAAAGGGGGCGTGTCCGGGGGCGTGTCAGCAGGCCTTTAACAGGTGATGTCAGGGACATGCAAGTCAAGCAGGCTCCAGGCCAGACTGATTTGCCAAGTGACATTTCAGATGTGCAGAACGCAGTGATTCAGGCTGGAACCCAACATCTCTGTATATCTTGCTGTTTGTCTTTCGCACTCGCAAAGCCTCCGTTCTCCGTTTTCTTTTCGAGCCCCTAGGGCTGAGAAACTGTTATTGCATCTTTTCTGTCTCTGGCAGCCCATCAGTCCAACAAGTGAGCTGGGGCGAACACACACACACGCACGCACGCACGCACGCACGCACACTTATCTCACACTCACAGGAAGGAAGCTGCATCGCCCCCGCCGGCGTCCATCACAGGGAAACAGACAGAACAGCAACACAGATGACAAATGGGACACAGAATCTGGATGTTTGGACTTTTGTCCAGTCTCTCCAGGAGCGGTGCCCCCACCCCCACCCCTCTCCCGGAAGGGGCAAACACAGTGCTAAACAACTACTAGTGATTTGCATTTTTAAGACCAAACCCTTGGATTTATGTGAGATTGTAGGGTATGATGTTCCAAGATTGTGTCTGGTGTTACTGTATGTATGTATATTAATCCATACAAATGTCTTATGTCTATGTACTGACAGTTTTCTGTATGTCAGTTGTCCCAATCTGAAAATATGTAGTTCCAGGGACCCCCTCACCAGCAAAACATTTGAGTTCAAACAGAATATTCAAAGATTTATGCACATTTTTTAGTATTTAAAGTACTATTTAAAGTATTCAAAGAATATTCTGAATATTCAAAATATTTGAGTTAAAAGCGTTCATGGTGAGAGCATTTTCAAAGATCTCAATCACATTTTTCACAATTTTTCAAAAAAATATTAGACCTACAAGCTCATATCACATGCAATATGAGCTTGCAGATCAACAGCTAAAGTACAACATAATGCTTGGAACACCAAAAGGTGTCCTAATCATTGGAAAAAAGGCAATCACTAAGAACTGGCTCAAGACTGTTACCAGATTAGTATTAACAAACAATGAAGGAGCTTTGTGGACACTCAGTATTGAGGACAGGGAGAGATTGACATTTAGTGAAAAAAATGAGAGAAATGTGAGAATTGAATAGAGGAGAAACTTAAATGTGTAGGAGTGTGCAGGTTTTGGATGATTACTTTTCATATTGCAGTGGACGTTTGACTATAGAGCTGAGCAGTCTCGCAGCTTTCATGGCCCAGAAATTATTTCCTCATTCATTTTTCCCATAGATCGTTTCATATAGACAATTACGCCGCGAACAAAGCCAACTCGGGTTATGACAACACACAATATTAACATGCAATTTTATGTGTGTGTTTTATTTTTTGACTTTCGTTCTGGTAAAACCTCAAAAAAGATTTTTTTAAAATTATCTTTGGATTTATCCTTCCATAAAAGTCTCCCGTCGATTTATCTCTTGAAGATGACGGTCAGTCGATCTAAAAATTGCACATGGCCATCGAGCACTGGGCAGAGAAAGGCACTATCTATTGAAGCTGATTTTTTCAGATTTTGCCAATGTTTGGCGAGCCTGAGTAGATCTGAACATGGCTTATGGTGATAAATCAGTGGCAGCCTGCCAGCAGCATTTCACAGAGACATCCATGGGAAACGTCACATTGCAGACGCCCATGGATGAGTGGATAGAGAAGCTGCTGTCTGGGAACGTGAACGACGCCAACCTTGCAACCTTGGCTTGCAGTTTATATGTTGAACAAGTGTCCCTGAGCAAGTTTGCTCTGAAAGAACATATAACATTCAAAGATTTGCACTGCGCATCGATTTCACGAATACCCCTCAAAAATAGCAGATGTACATGCGTGTAGACCTGATGCTCATATTAAATTTAAAATGTATTACGTTGTCTTTTGTCAGAATATGCATTTCATATATTCCATAGAGATAACATGGACATATGACGTCATCAAGTTGTGACAGGAGCAGTCCCTATTGAGCGAAAGATTTGCTGTTTATTAAAGAAATAATATAATTAAAGTGTTTTTATTTCTTTATTTTAGTTATAATTTTGCATACCATATGCACAAAGTAGAGATGATAATTGGGTGGGATATATTGAAAAATGTGATCACATTTTTGTTGAAGGCATTTTAGGCCAATTTAAGTATCGTTTTTTGTGGAAAAACAAATGCTTACAAAGGATTCGGAATTGTGAAAGAAAAACCAGCTTGACACATCAAGCTAGCCACTTGTCAATATGCTCCACCACTGGGATTTCTAACAAAAACAAAAGTTGAAAGAGTTTTTGTTGCAATTTGTTTAAAACCCTACATTGCCTGTATGTTTTATAGGGCTGGCATGATTGAGTCAAATATATATCATTGGTCAGCCTCTAAAAATCTAACTCACACATACTTTAACAGTACAGTTAAAGTATGTTTTCTAAAGGCTCAGTCATACTCCAGTGTGAAGTACCGGTGTAGTTTTTGAGGGCTTCACCCTGGAGTATGTATGACCCAGGGTGAAGCCTTAAAAAACTACACCTCGGTGAAACCCTTTCACCGCGAGTCACTTCACCCTGGAGTATGTTTGAGCCTTAACTCCTCCAGAACAACTATTTACCTGGCGCCTAGCGCTCTGGTTATCATTTCCACAGGGTGGTGGAACGCTGTGGAATAAATCTGGACGTGCTGTGAACAATTCCCTGGAAATGGGACGATAAAGAAGAGGAGCAGAGAAGGAGAGATAACGAGAGGTCGGGTCAGGTGGGAGTGGGGCAGAGAGAGACGGGGGGAAGGGAGACACAAGCCTTGTATAGGTATCAATATCAGCAAACACAGAAATTGTGGTTCAGGATTGTGAATCAGGATCAGAAATGAAAAAGTGTCAGGGCGTCCATACTCGTAAACCTGCCATTTTAGGCATCTGACACCGGCACTCCAACCAAATACAAATCAGGCTTCGGTTATCCAGGTAAACAAATAATGTCTCCAACCCTGTGTGTATCTTCCTGCTGCCTTTTTATGACTACAATTTTCTCCCAATAAGCTTGACATTATCGGGACACTGAAAAATGGGGAGGAGGTGCATGCTGGGAACTATAGTAAACAATGAGCTTCCAGTGAGTCTTATGCCAGGTAGAGTGTCCTGTTGGTATGTACAGTAGTTCATACAAACAGGGCAGTTTGCAACAGCTCCATTCAACTGCTGTCACATCCAATATTAACAAGCCAAAACACAGAACTTATCTTCAACAGTACGAGTCCATTCAGAACACCACACGCACGTGTGTGTGTGTGTGTGTGTGTGTGTGTGTGTGTGTGTGTGTGTGTGTGTGTGTGTGTGTGTGTGTGTGTGTGTGCGTGCGTGCGTGCGTGCGTGAGTCAGTCTCAGCTGCTAGCAAACAAAGACACTTCTGACTTGAGCTAGTCTCGGCCACACAGGAACACTAGTTACTGGCACTGCTACACAGGGAAACACTGTTTCTTAGATAAACACACACACACACACACACACACACACACACACACACACACACACACACACGCACACGCACACGCACACGCACACGCACACACACACGAGAGAGAGAGAGAGAAGAGAGAGAGAAAGCGAGCCAGGGGGAACACAGAAAGAAGGAGAGACGGTGGAGGAGGGTGTAAGAGGACAGACAACTGTGAGAGTTTTGTCTTGAATAATGAAAGAGAACAACAACAGACTCTGCTACGTAGTGAGACACTTCTGTGGTTCCTTCTAAAGCTCATAATGGTGGGAGAGCATTGTGGGGGACGCTAGCGCTTCTCCCAGTGGGCGTTATGATACATGTTCCACGCTAAGCACTAATGAATAGCCTCACTGTCTCCCACTGCAACTACTCACAGGTGTGTGTGTGTGAGACGGAGTCAGTGTGTGTGTGTGTGTAAACCGTGTATATTGTATAAACCATCAAGAGATGAATCAGGAGTAGAATCTATTGCACACATAACAAATTGACATACAAAAATGCGTGCCCTGTGCACTCTGCTTCTTCCACATAGCTGCACTGCATGTGTTTTAGAGCTGCAACTATCAATAGTTTTCTGGTTACATTTTCTTTTAAAAGCACAATCCAATACATTTATTACTAGTATAGGTGTCCTGCTCGAGTGGCCTGTGGTCACCAATCAGTGATTGGACGAATGGACGTGTTTAACCGATTCACCCGATATGGAGAAACCTAACTTTGTATAACATTAAAGTGGTATATCTTTGTGACATCCCCTTCATCCCTCCCAGACACACAGGAAGAGTTTTGATGTGGGTTTTGATTCATAATTATCTTTGGAAATATTCAAATTTTCCCTACTTATCACCAATCACTAAAGCCTTTTCTTATACAACTTGTCACATCGTGTGATCCTGCATTGTGAGCTTGTAGAGCTCCTTTTCTCAATAATTAAAAAAAACATGTGGCATAGAATTGCATTTTGTGAATGGCATATTTTGACTGCAGCCAGCATCCTCTCTGCAGAAGACTGGACACGCTATGGGGACTTACAGAAAACAACAAGTCATGAATCATCACTCAGCATGCAAGTTCATTTTGTGTTTACATGGCCATAGAATGGATTGGACAACACAACCCTTTGTCGCTCAGTGCACGTTTGATGGCAATGGAGGAAAGTCCACCCCCCTCGCCTGAGCCTGGAGTTTTTATGACAAGGATTAGACAAAGATGAAGTGTCCCACGACACCAAGATGGCATGAGTGATGAGTCATACAGTATGACACAGACACTGTTCCCACTCCCAGTATAGGTTTTTACATGGACAATGGCAATTGTGAAAGTTAGGCAACCCCCAGAAAACGTGAGAATTGTGAGTGTAGTCCGGCATGTGGCTAGTTTTACTTTCAGAGTGTAGAAATATGAGTTGGTTGTAAATCCATTTGTCATAATCATCATCATACTATATGGCATGTTTCCTAAGAATCACAATAGAGGAACTAAAAGCTAAAAAAAAAAAAAAAAAAAAAAAAAAAAAAACATACTACTAATACATAGTGTGTACATAATGCATCATGTTAAAGGAAATGATGCTTAACAGTATTTCAGCTACAGTAACTGCCTATGCCTAACTCACTGAGCTCGTCATGTCTCAAGTCAAGTCTAATGTCATAATGAGGATTAAAGCCAGTGATTGGGGGTGTCTGCTGACCTAGTGGTCCAGGTGCATGCCATATATAGGCTTTTGTCGGATAGTGTGCCGCGTGTTCGAGTCCCGTTCATGACAACCTTTGATGCATGTCTCTCCCTCTCTCTTAATCTGATACTATCAATAAAGTAATGATCCAATGCTATTGCAAACTTTGAGTTTTGCGTCTTTTTTTTAAGCAACAACATCATTGTCAGAAACTGTATGCATTATGTGGAATGTGGCGGAATAGGTGTTTTTTATTATGGATCCCACCTGATTATCTGGCACAGAGGGTTTCGGAACCAATCAGAGCATGAATCCTCTCAGGTGATAGGATGGCATAGCTTGAGGGACGGCTTATGCTGAGCTACTGTATACTACACATGATGCATGGACTGTTTGTTTACATTTAGTCGCTCAACTCTGCCACTTTACTGCTATGTGGCTGATTTCTAACATATAATGTGTTCAGATACTGTATATACTCATGATGATTGATGGAGTATTTCTGAGTGTAATCAAGGCAACTGTGTTTGTGGAGGATGATTCTGGACCTATTGGCTTTTACTTTTAGTAGATACGTCATCACACAGCACGTTTTCGTTCACAGGAAGTAATTAAGAAATAAATCATTTTTTATGGAGTGTTAATATAAAAATACACAAAGTGATTTTTTTTACTATTGGGCATGCATTTCCAGGTATGGCCATATAATGAGTAATGAGACCACAGTTGTGGTCTAAAATTGTGAAAACAAGGAGGCAGACGCAATTTTAAATAAAGTATGACTTTAACATTAAAAACACACTTCTTCTAAGTGTTTCTCCAGCCCCTGCCAGCACCTGTACCTGTTGCAAAGTTATACGTGCTCTACGTGCCGCTTAGCTTGACCAACAGCAGCCAGTAACCTAATATAAAAGCTGTTGCTTGCTGTGGTGAAGGATGGCATGCATGCAGGAGAGGTGATTCATCCAGACTTCAGCCAGCCAGCTGCAGAAATGCACTGCTAGAATCCTGTTATTGCAAGGCAGAGTGTGTGAATGTGCCTGCATGTGCCTGCGTGTGTGTGTGTGTGTGTGTGTGTGTGTGTGTGTGTGTGTGTGTGTGTGTGTGTGTGTGTGTGTGTGTGTGTGTGTGTGTGTGTGTGTGTGTGTGTGTGTGTGTGTGCGTGCGTGCGCATGTGTGTGTGCATGTGTGTGTGTGTGTGTGTGTGTCTCACTTGCATGTGTGCACAGCAGTCGGCCGCAAGCATGCATGAGACAAGAGAAAAATAGTGTCCGGCTTGCTATTTTAAAAGGAAGAGAGGCAGGGCTGTAATTTAAACCAGAGAAACAGCTTTTTTGTGTGTGTGAAGCAGCGCCTTGCCCTGTGCACTCTGCTTCTTCCACATAGCTGAATGTGTGTCAGTGGTTCAGAATGAACCTACTGGCCCACATTCTGTGGGTTTAGCAGCGGAGGGGGGGCGGGGGGGGGGGGTAAAGTTGTTGTTCCTCAATTGGGAAAAGTTATGATTGCCTGTTTTGATCTATTGTAGTGCTGCCCGATTCTTGCTCAAATAAATGGGAATTTTCGTCCACGAGAGTTGATTGAACTCACAGGTCTCTTTTTTCCATGAAAATATTTATCGTCTTTAGTCTGTTGTTGCTGAATTTGAACATTATTACTATATTGAAAATGTGGGGCCTGGAGCAAAGTTTTATAGAAAAACTGCAGATGTAGGCCTACACACCTCATAGCGTGTAGGCCTACATGTACAGTAAGTAGGCCTATGTAAGTAAGTAAGCAAGTACATTTTATTCATAGAGCAAAACAAGGTTACAAAGTGCTGTACAATGGGTGCAGAATAAAAACAAGCACCATAAAAGGCAACAAAGATGCAAAGTTGTACATAAATATAATAAAACATCGATGAATACAGACTCAGAGTAACTCAAACAAATCGGAAAGGCAACTAGTGCTGCACGGTTCATCACAATTCCTGCCAAAATGAGATCGCATAGGTGTATGAGCACGTTCCCTCTGTCGCTCAAACACAGAAAAAATGCCAGTCTGACCTCATTCTTTCAACGGCATCATTCATCATCCCCCATACACACCGAATTCAGCCTTTCCTGTCCGCTTGCTCTGGTAATGTAAAGCGACACGTGACAACGCTTTTCAACATTCTCCCTTTCAAGTACTTCAGAGGCAAACATAGGCCAATCAAACGACATCAGGAGGAAGCAGGGCTTTATACTACTTGTGTACAGCCAGTGCACAACAAAATCCTCTCCTTTAACCCACTTTGAGTAGAACGCCTTTTGGTGTGCTAAGCAGCAGTATGTTGTACTGTAGCTAATTGGAAAAATAGCAGATAGCAGAGCGCAACTCGGTGGCTTGTAGATCTTCTATTTTTTGAAAAACCATGAAAACATGGCACAAATCTTTGAATATTCTGTCACAGCTAAAGTTTTGAATGTTTCTGGAGATCCTGGAACTACATATTTTCAGATGGGAGTTGGGATCCACATACAGATGACTTTGGGGGTCCTTGACATGTATTATTGAGGACCACTGACAAAGATGACTTTGTCTTTTTTTTTTCAGATTTAGAAGACAGTTCTCCGGTCAAAGTATTCATTTGTAATCTCGAGAGAGAGTGCACAACTACAACTGACCGAAATTATTGCCCATTTGGTCACTTTAGTAATTTGTACACAAGGGGTTTCAAAGGGGTGCTGACTCTGCTGAGGTCTTTGCTGTGTTGCAGCAGTGAGTGCCCCCATCGTTTACACTGTGGTTAAAAGGCGGTGTTAGGACCAAGCACCACCCTATCATAACTTTTCCACACTTGAAAGAAAGAAAAAAAAGTCAGTAAGGAAAGGCGGGGCTGTTTTTCTTTCTTTTTTTGACAGGAGGTTCCATTCACAGACACACTGGGCCGCTCCCCATTAAATTAGTACCAGGAGGAGTAAAGGGATAAAAAAAAAGAAGAGCTATAGCTTTCTCCTCCCAGCAAGAGAGGGGAGAAACGAGGAAAGAGGAGTCTCCCTTCATGCATCTTGGAATGTTTTAATGTGGGGAGTTAAAGAAAAGGATGTACCACTAATATAAAGACATCAAGGGTGACTCATAGAAGTCTAAAGACTCATTCATACTCTATGGTTTCACCGTTTAAGGTGAAATGGGGTTTCACCCAAAATGGTGCAAGCAGTGAGGCCATCATACTCGTGGTTATTCAGTTCAGTACAACCGTGTGTTGTTGTGAGGGGAGGGGCGGGGTCGGGCATCTTCTAGACCCGGGGTTTTCAACCTTTTTCATCCCAGGGACCACCATTTATTCAGGATTTGAGCCATGGACCACCATTTATTCAGGATTTGAGCCATGGACCACCTTTTGAGGATATTTTAGCCCCACAGACCCCAAATCTAAAGATTTATTTTGCTTTTGTCCACAATTCCAGGCTGGATTTGGGGAACAAAACAAGCAAAATATACATTCCAAAATGGCTAATTCAGATGATGAATATTTTAACTCTTGAGAGTGTAAAAATGAAACCAAATGGACCCGCAAGGGTCCATTTTTACGTTTTTAAGAGTTACATCTGGTTAAAACAACTTAGGGGACCACCTGGAACCCTCTCAGGGACCACTGGTGGTCCCCGGACCACCTGTTGAAAAACCCTGTTCTAGACCAATCAGTGAATGGTATGAAAGCTCCAGGGTGAAAAGACTTGCCGGATAGTAAAAACATAGATATGTGTTGAGATCTGTGGTGATCACCGTGGTGATTGACGTAATGTTGTAGTTGTATAACCCTTAAAAAACTATGCCACAGTGAAACCCTTTCACTGTGATTTACTTCACTGTGGAGTATGAATGACCATTAAGACCCTAAGATATACTGTACATGTCACATGAAAATATTAAAGGACCACCTCGACACCTTACAACGTTCAGTATCTTCATATAATAGATTCTCAATCTCAATATTGTACATGATAAAATACCACTACTTTTTTCTACTCTGTGGGCACTTCAGAGTGACCTCCAGTGACCTCATTGTTCGACAGATTTTTCTAAAATAATATGTCGTGAGAACGATTGCTTCCATTTTCCCCCTGCATAGAAAGCCTGCAGTTTTGATTGGTATGGATTCCCCTTCGATGATGTTACTAGAGGACAGGTTTCTGAACTGCCCACAGTCCTCCTGTGAGACACAGAACCAGTAGAGAAAAATAGTGGTATTTTTCCATGTACAGTAGTGAGGACGTATTATATGAACATAATGTTGAAAAGTGTTGAATTAGTCCTTTAGGCCTCAGAGAAATAGATAGCTTATTTCTATGGTGTTTTGTTATGCGACTGACCGACCATACTGTCTGTATATAAAGAAAGAGTTGAGTTGTGTCCGGAAAAAAAAAAAAAAAAAAAAAAAAAAAAACAGGAAATGCGGGTTAGCAGGACCCCACCCAAACCCTGAACCCGCTGCCACGCGGTAACTGGACCCCCCAAGCTGAAGCCAACACCCAACCTCTGCACCCAAGTAACAGGAGACCCCTAAACTGAAGACAACACACCCAAACCCATGCCAACCTCAGAACCCAGGCACTGAGCCCCCGCATTGACCCCGCTAACCATAGCATGAATAAAAGGGAGAAGCATAGGGCCTACGTTAATTAGAGTGAGACAATAATGAGCGTATTTGAAAGGGCTGCATTCCCCTTTTTGTTTGAAGGTTACAGTATTTCCTCGTTTACGACACACATTCTGAATTCCCAGCCACTGCTTCTCCAAAAGGATCATGGGAAACATTTCTAGTGTCAACAAGTATCCTTAAGTACATATTACCAAAGTGAAACCTTTATATTACAAACAACCTGCAATCAAACCAATAACCTAGATGCATTGTCCATTACCATTTCTCCATAAAGAGCAGGCCCGGATGTAGCATTTCCCAATTGGGGGGGTTTGGGAACCTCTGCTCTAAAGCCTAACAAAGTGTCTCATTTCATGCCCAGCATCAGTGAGGATAGCTGCAGGCACCAGGAAACTTCTGTGAAAGCATTCAGACTCACAGCCCAGTTCTATTCGGACCACTGTAACTGGAGTGGCTGTTAGTGTTTATTCGTCGTCCCCCCTGAGGTGACGTCACTTTATAATACCAGCCTGTGGAGTTTCCAATTCTACCTCAGAGGGCTAGAAAGAGCTAAGAAGAAGCCTGACTAGACTGTTTTGTGCTGCTCGTTTAGTTAACAAAAACTGTAGGGCTTCAGGGTCAGGACTCGGGATATGAATTCGGGACACAAATGAAACTCACGTAAATAGCCACGGTTTGGCTGATTTCACTGGCCGGTACTGACTATCACGTAAATGTATCGGTGTAGCTGTATGTGCCGACATTTAAACATAGTTGTTTTTAAGCAGCATAAAGCAGAGAAAATTGCCAATATTTTCCACCAGGAGAAACAAGCAAACAATGACGCATTAGCCTCAAACTGCGCCTCTCTCTCTACCTGTCTTTCTGCCTCTAGTGTGCAGGCACGGTACACACATGCACATGTATCATTATCCTGGCTAATAAGCCAGACTCATAATGGCACTGACGTGATGTATACAAGTCTGGAACAGCTGTGTGCTCTTGCTTTATTCTTTTTTGGCCAAAAGCTGATTTAGACAGGCTTATTAGCCAGGCTAATGCATCATAGGAGTATGATATAGCTAGTGCCCAAACACCACACTGCTGCAACTCGTTGCAGCAACACAAACCACACAAGTGCAACTCCTTGCACATTACATGCCATTGGGAATCGTTGCGAGGAGTTGCATGTTGCAAAGAGTTGCACATTGTCTACCCTCTGGTGTAGACGGTGTAGTTAGGGCTTTAGTCAGAAGTGGGGCTCTATGTGACCACCATGTCTCCACGCATGCATGTGCACTCAATGACACATGTGCAATGTGTCACAGTCACAGCCTTGCTGCTGTGGTCTCTCTTTTCTTCTCTCTGACTTGCAGAGTGGCTGCACAGTGCACACAAACCGTAGGTGGCAGGTGACAGACACACAGTGAAAACACATAGAGTCTGGGCCATGCAACTCCTTACAACATGTAACTTATTTGGACTTGTTTGATTACTCCCAATTAGTGTTGGTCTATATTACTTAGGAAAGTAACTTCTTTACTTTACTCATTACCCCTTACACAAAGTAATATCATTACTTTACTTATTACTGGAATTGAAGAGTAATATATTACATATTACATTATTACTTTCCCAAGTTCTCAACACCGCCTTTGAAAAAATAGAGATGTACAACATAATCTGTTTAGCGAGCTCTTTTTAGAACTGAATCCAATTTATTGGAATAATAATAGTCTCCAATCTCACAAACTGTACCTGAAAACAAAGCCAACAAAATCTGTCTCTTTGACTTTTTAAACTTCACAATTGTTTTCAAAGACAGTTGAGGTCTTGTATTTTAAAATAATGTGCGCAGGATGCAGCGTGTGGAGTAGATCTACAATCTACTGCACATCTCTGTTGTTACAGTACCTGTCGATAGCTTGTAAATCTGTTCTATTTTTGCATGCAACAACAAGCTCATTTTAAAAAAGTAACTTGGCGTTACTTGCAAAGTAATGCGTTACTTATTACCTGTTTTTGCAGAGTAATCTCGTTACTTTACTTTTTGGAGCAAAAGTAATAATATTACAGTAATATGTAATCTAAAATTAGTTACTGCCCAACACTGCTCCCAATGGCATGTTGCAAGGTATTGTGTGGATTGTTTTGTTGTGTAGTAAACCTGACAGGCTAATAAGGGGGGGGGGGGGGGGGGGGGGGGGGCATCACAAAGCTCCAACGCCAACAAAGAAAGAAGTGCCCCGTAATAATAAAAAACATCAGGCTGTTGTTAGTACTCTCTGCAAGATACGTTAGATCTCTCTGGTTCTCAAACATTTTCATGTCAAGGACCCCCAGATGTATGTGTATTAATTGGCTTCAGACGGACGCCCATATGAAATAATGAAATCCCGGGAAGGCGGCAGGGAGTAGACGGACAAGGAAGGATGGACTGAATATTCAGCCGTCAAAACTATGTTGAGGTTTCCCACCCCGATGGACTCAGACGATATATAGAAACACTGGAATCTCAGAAACTAACCTCACCTATAATGGGATCTTTAGTTGTTTCCATGTCCATGTATTAACATACCTTTGTGCTTATTCATATCCCTGTAACAGCATGGAACTGTCTGGTGGTGCAGTGGGCGCTGCTGATCTCGTTAGCAGATTCCAGAGCGGCTTTAGCTCAGCAAAATGTCCCCAGTATTATTACATTATAAGAAAAAAAACAACTTTTTTATACTGAATGTTGTTCGGTTGACAACAAACTGACTACAGGTGAGCTGCTATAGTCTATAAAGCAGTCAGGTTCAGCTGTTCAGGCAGGTTCGCATTTATTCTGTTTTTGCTAAAGAAAATACTGAGGTCTCTTGATGAATCTTGAGTTGCAATACCCTCCACAGACTTTGTAATAATGACAATTTTCATCTGCTTGTATTAAACAGCATTAAACTCATCCAACATTGCAGCTGTAGGGAATGCTTGAATTATCCTCTTTCTATCTGCAAAGCGTTTGATTGTAAGCGCCTGTTTGTATTAACGGGTCACGCTGCTGCTGCCCCCTGAATTATGTGCAAATGTGTGTGTGTGTGTGTGTGTGTGTGTGTGTGTGTGTGTGTGTGTGTGTGTGTGACTGTGTGTGTGTGTGTGTGTGTGTGTGTGTGTGTGTGTGTGTGTGTGTGTGTGTGTGTGTGTGTGTGTGTGTGTGTGTGTGTGTAAAGAATACGATACAATAAATTGACAGTTGAATGATAATAATAAAGTTATACAATGACTATAGAAAATGATGTTAGGCTATAAATTATGCTTCCAGCAACCACCTGTGTTTACTGGAACCAAGCCATGCTAGGCATAATTCATGTTTATTTATAGGTATATAGCTGTTAGATTTGAGGATAAGTCAAAACAGCCGGAAGGAAGCAATTCAACTCAATGAATAGTAGCTGTTGAGGGATAAGATCAGTTCAAGTACAAGTGGAGTTTTGCTTATGCCAGAATAGGAATGCAAGTGACTCACTGCTGTGCTTAGTAATGCACATCAATGCGGATGAGATTATTATAATGCTACACCTATTAAAGGGGAATTACACCCATCAACTTTTTTTTTCTGAAAGCATACAAATGTACATTTGTACAATTCTTGTTTTATCATGTCCACACAACATTGAAAATGGGTGGAATTCCCCTTTAAACACAGAAACCAATAGTGGCCTTGATAGGATTCCAGGTGGTGGAGATTTGGTAACCAAATGGACCCTAATTGACCTTTAAATATTGAAAGCGAGAAAAAAGTTGACCTTTACAGATTGATTTGGTATCATTTTACCCTCTCAAGGGTAAAAATCATCAATCATTTGACACTTAATTTACAAAAAGTATACACAATAAACAATTCTTCTGCATTAGAAGAATTGTTTGGGTCAAACTGTTCTCTCCTAAATAGTGCATAGAATTGTGGACAAAATACCAAATCAATCTTAATTTTTGGGTACTCATCAGTGTTGGGGAAGTTACTTTTAAAAAGTAAGGGCATTATAGTTATAGTTACTTCCCTAAAAAAGTAACTAGTTACTTTATTCCTTACTAAATTATGAAAGTAAGGGCGTTACTTTACTTTACTTTTAAAAAAAAAACATACAAAAAAGGGGTGTTTTTCTGTAGTATTTGTGCTTACAAGTTTAAAGTGAAATTCTTCCCATTTTCAACATTTTACTGACATTAATATGCCTTAGAGATGTTGCGTGGACAAGACAAAGATCTCCCCATTCTGTGTTTACTAGAAATGGAGGTTGTGTTTCGCCATGTTAATGATTTTTCTTTTAGGACCTTTTTTTAAAAACGGGTTGGAATTCCCCTTTAATTTCTTTGCTGAGGACAATGCTTGCTGTCTACACTTCACCTCAATGTTTTTGTTTTCGTCCACGTCCTATACCACAGTCGTTTTCAACCTTTTTCATACCAGGGCCCACTGTTTATTCTGCATTTAGCCACGGACCACCATTTGAGGACATTTTGGCCTCACAGACCCCAAAACTAAAGATTTATTTTCTTTTTTCCACAATATCAGGCTGGATTTAAAAAACAAAACAGTCAAACATACAGATATAAAGAACCATTAAACTTCTACATTCTCTACTTGTGTAGACTTGGGCTAATTCAGATGATGATTATTTTAACTCTTGTAAACATGAAACCAAATGCGTTTGGTTTCATGTTTACACTCTCAAAGAATTGCATCTGGTTAACCAACTTTCCATCATTTAGTGTGAGGACCACCTGGAATCCTCCCCGGACCACCTGTTGAAAACCCCTGCTTTACCAGCAAGAATGTAAAATAGTGTTTATATTTCCGCGCTGCAAAGGCTCCATTCACGCTGTCGTCCTCGTATCATTGCGTCTGAGAGCGTATTTTACCGCAGCTCAAATGCTAGTGTGTGTGCGCAGCAACACTCCTGGTTGTGTCTGTTTCCTTACAAGAGGCCAGAGCCTTTAGTTACACGAAAACCCTGTTCACTTCATGACGCCACTTCAATGGCGGCTCATCTATATACACTTCTATTGAATTGGGACAACCGAGGTTACCGGATGCATTTAAGTCTATGGGATCATAAGCATTTTTTCGGCCCCTCAATGTCACAGCTGTTCTACTAGATGGCTCTGCTCTGCTCAACGAATAAGACTGGCTCTGATTGGCTTATACTTATCACGTGACACACATAGATATATTAAAACTAGATCAGGCATCCAGAGGAAACAATGCAAGTGGACGAAGGGGAACTTTCCTTCGGTGCCTTCTCTATTCAATATACTCTATGTTAGACAGTGAAGAAGCGAGCTGAAGAAGACAGACAGCACACAGTGCAGCGAGTCCTGCCGCCGCCGTGAAGTAATGATAGTAACGATGGTACACTAATCATAATGCCGTTATGAATTTGAGAAATGTAAGGAGTTACGTTAGAAGTTACTGAAAAAAGTAATCCCTTACTGTAAGGGCGTTACTTGTAAGGGCGTTATTCACAACACTGGTACTCATAGATGAAAAAGGTTGAAAACCACCGTTCTAGACAGCACCTTGCAGGCAAGGTTGATAGACAAAACTGTCATTTCAAGGGGAAAGGGAATAATACACAGCTCAATGTGAAGGGAATATGACATCACTCAATACGTACCCTGACCTACATATCACCAGAAATATGCACTACAGTTGAACTATTATATGTGGGACAATTCACCTCGCCTTTGCCAAATAGAGATAACCACAGTCACAATGTGTTGAATCAGAACATACACAAAGCTCAACAAATAGTGCTCACTATGGCTACTGTCTACTCTATAGGCTTATAATCTGAACTTTATTTTGCATTATTAAGATATAGTTCATGTTCATTTGCGTTATTTCGATGGTCACTTCCAATTTCTCCTTGTTAGCATTCCAGGACCAATGACAATAGAGCAAATTAATAACATTTTGAAGGGAATCGTATACTGTAAGAGTTACACTCACCTTTATAGAAGTTTTCTATAGACCTGGACACACAGAGACTGGAGTCTTTTGTCTGGCTGGCTGCGGCTACAGTCCGTGCATTTCTTCAATCGAAGAACTCGTTTTTTCAAAAAGTTTTCATCACTTTTAATGTGTCTGTCCTGTGCGTTGTTGTAAAGTTGTGGCGGGGTCCCCAGCATGCGTCCGCCTCCTCCTCGGTATTAACATGTTGTTTTTGCCGGGTGATTTAGTTTAATGTATGTGTATGTAGAGACGACACGAGCTGCATTCTAATGGACTCGCGTTCTGCGTGAGAGTGTATGTGATTCTGTCCAGTGTAGTTGGTTCAGAGACACAGAATGGGAAAGGAAACACAACAGAGAAAGAGGAGCGCGTCGCCATAGACGACTTGCGACATTGAGGGGTCAGAGACCACAGCGCTGTTTTGCAGCCTCAATAGGGACAAGCTGGAGCTGGAAAGGCAGTTTGTTTTCAACGAGGGCGGCGCAAATACGAGCTATTTTAACCATTTGCTGGATTATGTAAACTGATTTAAAGTATTGTAGAGTAACAACCAAAGGCTCTGTAATGTTTATGTTGAACTCTTACTAAAAACTAAAACATTTTTTTTGTCATTGCGGCTGTTAAAGGCTGTTGTTGCCTGAGTCCAGACCGACAGTGCATTTCTGCTTACTTTCGGTCCAGGAATTGTTGTCCCTATTCTCAACAGAAGTCTATGTAGAAGAGCCGCCATTGGACTAGCGCCATGAAGTGAACGGAGTTAGCCTTAACTCTGTTTATACTCTACCGAGGCTCTGAGCGCGTCGACTGCGCGTCACGTGGTCAACGTCGGAATGTCTTGCAGTCGCATGGGGACTGCATGGGGTTTTGTTTTCTTTAGGGGCCCCACCATGTTGGCCCCTAGGCCCTGACTATTTAACCGTCTTGATACAAAAGGACCCCCATTTTGATATGCATGTAGGCCCATAGCTCTGAAAACGCCCCAAACTAGGCTAATATATCTGTGGTCCATAGAGCTGAGCTATGGACTCAGCAGACTCCTCATTTGGAAATAGGCCATGCCCAGGACACTCATGAGAGACAGGGCTAGCTGCACAGGGGGTCACAGGGTACTGAGGGGGTCAAATATCCCTCAAATCAACCTCACTGACCCCATGCTTGGGACCCCAAAGGGGTCCTTAAAAACCTGCAAATTGAAACTGGCCTTAACTTTCCCTATGCCCACTTTTTTTTAAATTGCGGGCGCAAGTTAAGCGATCGGTGCACAGTCAGTGGCCCGCAGTCGCCTCAAGGTACTCCAATTGGCCGGTTTAAGTGATGACGTAATGGTGACGTAAGTAAGATACCTTTATATCTAATGTCATGAGTATTAGCTCGCTCCACAATTAGTCCATGGCCTACTTGTGTGTAATGCGCAAGTTTGCGCTCTACCGAGTGCTGATCTAGTTTCTTTTGTTGTGATAATCCTCCCTATTATAATGTACTGACCATATAAGGAGTTCCTCCCTGCCCAAGTTGAACTACAGCAGTCAAAAATCCCTACTTTCATATTTGGCTTTGGGAGACAAAGCCTTGCATGTTCCCCTACTGAAGAGCCTGTGCATGTGTATATCTTGTTACTGTGGACCATTATTTCCAGGAGGTGCAAAATCATTTTGCGACCGCGACCACTGGTCGTGATCGCTATAAAGCGGTCACGACTGTTGGGCCCAGCGGCCGTGATCATTGGGCCCAGCGGTCATGACTTACTGTAGGCCTATGTTACCTTCCAACTGCCACAAAATAATTTTGTAAGTAAACAAGGTTAGGTTTAGGCAGGGGTGCTCACACCCACACACTTTTTTGACTTGAGATCTACATTCAAAATGGCCGGCTCAACAAGACCTACACATCAAAAATGTGATCATCCCATTACTGAAAATCCATTCCAAGACCTATAGAAAGTGGGAGCTTTGAAATAGTGCAGGTGATGGTGTTACTTAGTCATAGTGTATAGATAGAGGGGGAGAATTGGAATGGTGCACAGCTGCACAGCCTTTGTGATCTACTGGTAGATCACAAGCTACCTTTTGGGCACCCCTGGGTTTAGGCATATGTTTTACTGAGGTTATGTTTAGCGTTAGGGGTTAGGTTTAGTAGCGACTGGTGAAGAACGGTCACAAAGAATTGGCCCCTAGCTAAACTTTGAGAGCCAAAGATTTAACCACCACATTAACCTTTGTGACGCTTTTTTGAAAATCGCCCAAACGTTTAACATATCGATCTATTTGGTATTTTTCACAGCCAATGAATGAACCCAATTTATATAGGCCTATTTGACAGGAAATGGGGGGTATTGTAATAGTGTCATTGTTCTAATATCATTATGGCATAGCCTAATTTGTAGTATCACATTATATTCATGGGTCTCATCTGTAGTCCTCCACCAGCCATGTTAAGGACCTCACAGTCTGAGGCTTTGGTCTGGTTAGCCTAGTCAGACATTGAATCACCTGTGGTGAGGTCCTAAACTCATAAATAGTATCAGTAAAACAGCACATACAATAATATGGTACTAATGGTGCTATTCTATTCTGCAGGTCTTCTACTAGTCCAGTAGTGTACTGCTGGGCAAATCAACCCAAATATTTTACCTAATGAATTCTACATAGTCAGCACAGTTTCTTAAAACCTGGGCTCAGAGTGGATTCGATCCAGGAAGCCTCATGTTTTTCTAACACCGATTACATAATCCAATTTTACACTTATGGCAGTTCAAAGCAACCTTAGATTGGATCACACTAATCCTGATACAAAGCAGTTCTATAAACATATTCTGATCACAATGTAGGCTATAAGCTACGGTATTGTATAGTATGTAAAAATACAGCAGGTACAATAACCAGCATTAGGGTCATTTAAGTGTTTTTTTTTTATTTGAAGAGACAGAAAACAGCACAATAAAACAATACAAACATCCCCTTTCATTTATGTTAAACAGTCAGACCAGGCCTGACTCAACAAATAAATAAATACAAACAAATATACATTATTCACAAATAGCCTACATTGTGGATATTTCATGTTCATAAAAAGGCTAAATGTCCAATGGTTACAAAATAAAGAATGCATCTTGACCTTTATTTTTATTTCATTACATTTAATCACATTATGTCCATCCTTCGCAGATCAACACTTCTGCTAGGGTCAGTATAGATCTGACTTCTGATTATTATTTTTGCATCAAAGTATCCAGATCAAAACCAAGCTTGGATTATTAGGTGATGTCAAAATCCAATTGTAGAATCCTTTCTTTCTTTAGAACAAACCCATTTCCAAGATTTGGTCCAATCCCATTGAATGTCTGCTCAACAACTGGGCCCAGGGAATGATGCCAAATCTCCTTCTAGCAATATATAATATAACCAAATGTAGGTCCCCCACCCACAAAAATAATGATCTATAAACAATTTGAAAGACATGAGCATAAAATTGCGTTTTGTTGAAAACTAACTGCATATTCATTCTAAATACTGTATGAATCTCAAATATCATCAGAAGTGATCAAACATCTGTCCATAGCGTAGCCATATGACTGCAGTTAGTTATGTACAGATCAAAACGGCGTCTTTTGATCTTGGAAATACTTAGAATTACACACAAAATAATTTGAGCTGTGACACTGGCATGCAGACAAACCAATATATTTTCCTATGTATCTGAAAATACAGAAACTATACTCCATACAGTACGGTCTGAAATAATAGCCTTATCCCCCCTCCCAACTGAGTAATGTACAAACAACGCCCCCTTGTGGTTGCAGTGTTGGCATCAACCTCTATGGAGGATGCTCTCAACTAGCAGTGCCAACTACTGTATGTTTTAAGAGTTCTGTTAAGCTAAGAAAAGAAAAGATGTCCACATTTGGTTTGTACACATGCTGAAATGGAGTGGCAACACTGTTGACGAAAAGGTGTTTCTTTTTGGTTCAAATACAGGACAGAAGGGTTCATTTTGAAGCCTGAAAAGTTACACAAGGGTTCATTTTGAAGCCAGAAGAGTTTAAGTACTGTCAAGAAGAGATAATATCGTGCAAGTTCAGTTCAGTCTGGCTTTCTGCCATCGGTTTAAATGATATTGATATTGTTTTGCTTCCTTCAAGAAATTCATTATTTACTAAACACAGTAGGCCCATCTAAGAATCTATCCATCCAGTCACCAACTGCCTTTTGTTTTCATGTGGTAGTCAAAGCTTTCAGTGAAACCCCAAAGTGACGCATTAGCATTGGTCAACTTAGTAGGCCTGGACATGTCATAATCTAGGTGCTCTAGTGCTATAATGCCATTTCAGGGAACATGAAGGCCAAAGGTAGAAACTTTATCTCACAATATCGACGTGTCAGGGAAAGAATAGTATACAACTAAGAGTCAGAATGGCAAACTATTATTATTATTACATTTTAGGAGCAATGAGAGCAAATAAAAGCCATTTCAGGAGTGTGTCTCTCTCCATGTCATTGTCACTTCCCCGTTGGCAAAACCAGACGAGGTGACGTACCTTGAATCATCTGCAAAAAGTTCTGTTAATTATCTTTTATATATATATACAGTATATATATACAATATACAAATGCTGCAACATCTCTCTGAACTATACAAAACTTATAAATTATAAAGTTCTATTCTTAAATATAAACATCAAGTCAGTTCCCAGTATTTAGATTATTATTATTAGGTAAAGTACAATGTACAGAGTCATTTAGAAAGGACCTCAACATGTCATACACGAGGCATAGAGCTGAAACTGGGTGTTAGACATTATCCTTGAATAAATTAATTCATAAATAAATCACGATTATGTCTTCCCTGTAACAGCGGTGTCCGTGGTTCCTCTTGAGATTGTGACAAATTACAAATACAGACGCACTCACACACACCCACGCATGCACACACGCCCACACACACACGAGCCCACACACAAACACACACACCCTTGTGCACAGTAGACCTGCAGATAACGGTACACGCTCTCAGTCATATACTTACACACTTCTCTCTTGACAGTGTACAACTCTTATTCTTATTCTAAAAAATAAATTTGTCTGTAAGAAGTAGCAATGTTGTACACAACACGGATACTACAAAGGTTTTTTTTCCTCTCTCCTCTATGGTACAAGATAGGTCTACTGTAAAGACTAGAATAATAGAGTCAGTAGTTACATGATGAAACTACCTATACACAGACACAGGCAATACAACCTCTAATCATTAAAGTGACAGTGCTGGATTTCAATCCGAGGGAGATCCCTTTCTTATTTGGGCTATACTGAAGAAATAAAATAATAAAAATATATATATACATAACAAATAAAACAAAATAAATGGGTACATCTGCAGAAACAAAGCAAACCAAGCCAAATACTAGACTGTATACCAAATAGTGTTAAATATCTAGGTTCCCCCCTCTCAGTGCAGAGCTAAAGGAGTAGATTGTGGCTAGTACACGAACATGCTACATCAATTATGTGAGGGCTGTTGCTGGGCGAGGACGAGAGAGATGTAAGCATTTTGGGCGCATCGCTGGCAGGCCAAGTTGCTGCACTTTGCTAAGCTAAGAAGAATACACATTATATTCACCGTCAATGCATCGGTCGTCTTTGCGATGCTGATGCAGTTGTGCAAGAGAGAATTCCACGAATCAACTAATAATACCGCTGATAATGATACTAATAATAATAATCTTCAAATATATACAGAGAAATCCAGCCTTAACTTAAAAAAATAACCTTAATCATAACGCTTATGACCCAAAACTTTTACAAAGAGTAACAAACAATCCTATTGGCAAAAAGAACAAAATCGACAGTCAGTCAGTCAGTTGGTTGGTCGGTCAGTCAGTCAGTCAGTCAGTCAGTCAGTCAGTCAGTCAGTCAGTCAGTCAGTCAGTCAGTCAATTAGATACAGTAGCAGCTTCTTCACAAACAGTAGCCTACTATTGGTGTCAATTCAGTTTAGTTCCATCCACCGCTGACTTCTGTTTGGGTTCAGAACACCACAATAGACAGGCAGTCCTATTGAGTGTCTGTGCATCTCCTTCGTAGCAGACAGGGCTTCCTGGCATGCTGCCTCCGTCTCCGACTGGACCAGAGTCACCGCAAACCCAAAAAACAACCTCTGGAACCACCCACATTGCTCTCTCGTACGTTTGTATTGCACCAAAGTAAATCATATAGAACTCTATTTATGTATTTTCTAACTTGAAGAAGGTAGGAGGAGACCAGCGGCACCGGGGCGAAGACCAGCAGCCAGATTATTATTATGGTATATTGGCCGGGTCCCACCGGCCCCCAGAGGACGATAAAAGAGGGTCGGAAGAGGTGCACCGATCAGTGGATGTCTCGGCACATGGGAAGGTTGACGAAGATGAAGACGTTGAACTCGATGAGTATGGAGAAGCAGAGGAACACGGCATAGAAAAGCAGGCAGATCAGCCCCAGTCGTCGGTCCAGGGTCCATTTGTTCAGGTGCACTCCGAGAACCTTGAAGGAGCAATGAGTCATTTAATGAATCAATCAGACCAAGATCATTTGAACACAGCAGGCGGATTACTAGGACACGCTACTTACTGTGAGGAATACTGAGGCCAGCAGAAGAGCAACAGAGAAGATTAGTCCTCTGCTGTTCAGGTAAACCTGGGACAAGAGAGAAAGTAGGGTTATAATTGTTAACTAAAACTAACAAAAAATGAATAACAAAGCATTTAAATTAACTGAAACTAATACAATCTAAAAATCAATTGAAAAACAAAACTGAAACTGTATTTTGTGTTCACACAACTAACTTATCTAACTTACGTTGTACTTACTTACCCTTAGTTTTAGTTTTTAGCAATACATTCAATCATTGAATCGATTAAGCAACTCAACCCAAGGTGGAATACCAACCAACTAGGTTTCTGAATTATTATTGCTGAGTAATATGTTTTTAAATGGTATTGTTTCTAATGAATGATGACTTCTAAAGTCTTTTTTTAAAATCTTACATCTGACAAATAAATGAAAGTAGGAAAAAACTAAATATCTGAAACTAAAACTATACTAAAACAAAGCAATTTCACAAAAAAAGAAAATAATAATAATAATAATAATTAAATAAAAAGTTAAAACAAGCAAACCCGCTCTAAAAACAAAATAAAACTAACTATTGTTATCCGAAGTGTTGCCTGTCTGCCTACCCAGACAGGTATTTTTTGCCAACAGCTGATTCAGTCTGGCTTATTAGCCAGACTAGTATTTAGTTTGGTTGATGTGGTTTAAGTCAAATAGATTACAGAGGCACAAGCACTCACAAGGGAACCGTAGTCTATGCAGAGTGTTTGCAGACACCAGGGCAGACCCAGTCCCACCAGAATGTCAAATACGTTACTGCCGATGGAGTTGGAGATGGCCATGTCACCCATACCTGAGGGGAAAGGGAGAGAAAAGAGAGATGTCAAGGCAGTAGTGTAATAATTGCATAGGGTTCATGGGTTTAATAAACCCATGTGCCCTCCTCTAGCCCACCAGGGGGCCCCCTCTCATCAGTGACTGTAGGGCTAATGGGAGGAGGAAGAATGCTGATTCTCAACCCGTTTAATGTGCAACGTTTGACAGGAATTAGTCTATGGACAACCTAATAGACTAATTCCTGACTAATTGTAATATCAATGGGTTCATTTTGGTTCCAATTGTAAACTCCCATAAGGGTCAATTCATTTAGCTGGGGCCTTGGGTAACTGTGAAATCAAAGAAATAGATTGTATTCTGATGATGTGCCTACTATTAGACCTAGTATGTCGTATGTCTTCTATTGCGTTCTGAAGTGTGGGCTGTTTTCTATTGCTATGGGCTGCGCTGTGTGCCAATATATTTGTTTTGCTATTCAGCACTTTGCCATAGATGCGTAGCCTAGCTATGTCTTTTGTATGCACACTGCGCACCAAAGTGGCCCCGTATTTGAGCATGCTCATTTTGTACCATTGTAAGTCACTCTGGATCAAAAGCGTCTGCTAAATGCCTAAATTGTAAATTGTAATTGTAAATTGTGCAGCCCACCTTGTCGTGCCACTATGAGACTGGCCATACAGTCCGGGACGCTGGTGCCCGCTGCCAGGAATGTGATGCCCATGATGACATCAGGGATGCCCAGAGTGAAGCCAATCACTGTCACCTGAAAGCAACAGTACACACACACACACACACACACACACACACACACACACACACACACACACACACACACACACACACACACACACACACACACACACACACACACACACACACACACACACACACACACACACACACACACACACACACACACACACACACACACACACACACACACACAATTTGACTTTTGCCTCACCCCCCCACAATCCCCAAAAGCATACCCAAAAGTACCCAAAAGCACCCAAAAGTATCCAAAAGCATACCCAAAACAACCCAAAGCATACCCCAAACTACCCAAAAGCATACCCAAAAGTACCCAAAACTATCCAAAAGCATACTCCAAACTACCCAAAACAACCTAACACTACCCAAAAGCATACCCAAATGTACCCCAAACTACCCAAAAGCATACCCAAATGTACCTAAAACAACATAGTTGTCATCTTGGAGCATGTTTAGTACTGTCTGAATGCCAGGGTAAAACACTTTTTGGTATGCTTTTGGGCATTTTTGGGTAGTTTGGGGTACTTTTGGGTAGTTTGGGGTACTTTTGGGTATGCTTTTGGGTACTTTTGAGTTGTTTTGGGTACTTTTGGGTACTTTGGGTATGCTTTTGGGTACTTTTGGGTTGTTTTGGGTACTTTTGGGCAATTAGTACTACCCGCAGATATATCGGCCACACAGATATTATCGGCCGATAAAGGCTTTAAAAATCAATATCGGAAAATATCGGGAAAAATATGATAAATACCGTATGTTTATAAATATGTTTTTTTTTTTAAATCAGCAAAATACCATTTACAGATATGTATAGAGCCACACAATGGGCAAAAATATATGGGGAACCTTTCTTCAATTATGATCGAGGGGGAGAAGGCCTTGGTGCATGTGCTGTTGGTCTATTGGGGGATTTTCTAAATCACCCAAATCACTGAATGTTACCGTTATTTACTTTTTGTCCACCACAAAAGCCTGCATATATCGGTATTGGTTGATATCAGTATCGGGAGTTGTACAATATCAGGATATCGCGTATCGGTAAAAAAGTCAATATTGGACATCTATCACCATATCAACTTACCCAAATGTGCTGACCTCATCACAGTTGTCAACACAGCTATGGCCCAAGCTTTTAGCCCAAGGAGTTTATTTTTTATAAAAATAATGGAATTGATTCAGAGAGTCATGAAAAACCCCTAGTTTGATATGTCACTTGCTAGTTAAGTTTTGGAAGTTAAGTTGTATGAAATACTTGCCATTAATGTAGTGGTGTCAATGTCCATGACCTACAATGACTGATATTTTTCAATAACTAAAGTAATGCCAATGATGCGACGTAATGGTAATAATGCTAACTAATGTTAATAATGCTGTCTCTGGGTCTCTCTGGACGTACCATCCACACCATGATGTAGGAGAGGCCTGCGATCCACAGTGTGGCGGTGATGAAGGACACCATGAACCAGTTCTCCCAGCGCCGCTTGCTGCAGTTTGGCACAGTGAAGAACAGCAGGAAGCACAGCGGCCACATGAACAGCCACTTCAGCTTGTTGCACACACCGGCTGCACCATGTCCAGGACCACCACAGGATGCAAGAAGAAAAAACACTCTTCACTTCATGCTTTTCTTGCCATTGCCACAATTATAAGATTCAATTCAGACACATCCATATCCCTCCATGTAATATTTTTCATGTATATCATGTATATGACAGTATTTCTCTATTTTTCTCTTTTTTTCTCTCTTTCTTTTTTTGTGTTATATTATAGATCAGTGGTTCCCAAGCGATTTCACTTCAAGGACCCCCAAATTGACACTCATTAGCCCATGGACCCACATTAGAAATTATATGCCAAGGACGCCCCATAACACAGAAGACTTTTACATCTCTAGTAGTATATTTTCAACTTTTTTTTTTTTTTTCATTTCATTTCAAGGACCCCCAGGTTTGACCTGATTTAGGCTACGGACCCCTATACCCCTGGATGGCCAGGACAACCCTTCTAATAATGAATAAATAATAAAGAATAAATAATGTGTAAATCGATAAAATCCTAAAGGATCCCAAGGCTAATATATAATAGCCATGGACCCTATAATCAAAAGCAGGGGTTTTCAACCAGTGGTCTGGTGGCCACCAGTGGTCTTTGAGTGGGTTCCAGGTAGAGCGTTGTAGATCTTTAACTCTTGAGAGCATGAAAAGAATCAAAATGACCCCATTACTGAATATATAAGCAATAAATCTCAGAATTTTATTGCCATTTTTTCTTTTTCTTCTTGATTTTAGACTGTTTCATTGTAAGAACCCCTTCCTGTATAGTATCTATGACAACCATAGGGGCCGCGCAGTGGCCCTTTAAAAATGATACTCCTCCACCACCTCCACATTTGATTCTACCAGTCTTCCCTTTTTCTTCAATCAGAGGCAGCTCAGCGAGGTTCTTCCTGATTGGCTAATAAGTAGTCCCACCGGGACTACCTGTTATCCAATGACAAAGCTTATAGGGATTTCGTTGGGTCTTTATGAACCCACCAAACAACACAGGTTGACCTGTCGTCAGGATGGAGGTCTGTGGGACAGAATCTGTTGAAACCCACTGATCAAAGGTGATCCAGCTACAGTAGAAATGCAACAGTGTGTGTCACCTGGAGCTCTGAATGGGACCAGAGGGCCGTCTTTGTCGTCGTCTCCCTCTCCCTCCTCGTCGTTCTCGTTGTTCTCGTTGTCGTCGTTCTCGTTCTCCGTCTTGCCTCCGGACTCCTGCAGCAGCTGGACCCGGCAGCGCCCGTTGAGGCCCCTCTCCGACACCCCGCCCATGCCCATGCCGTTCTCTAGGCTGCGCTGCCTCTCCTGTGCCCGTGATGCCGCGTCCGAGTCCCCGTTGGTGATGCGGGTGACACACATGCGCGTCTCGCTGGTGTTGATCAGCCGTTGCCTCTGTTGGGAAAGAATGAACCAACGATCGGTGGAACAACGACAACTTGAGCTACAGTTATACGGCCGGGCAATTATTAAAAGACCAGTTCAGCTACCCGTCTTCCAGTGACATCATCGTCATCGATGGGAAATCCAAGCTAATAGAAACTGTAGAAACTGCAGGTTTTGTACTCCTGAAAGGTTGCTATACAAAAATGGAAGCCATTGTTCTCCTGATAATATATATATATATATATATATATATATATATATATATATATATATATATATATATATATATATATATATATATATATATATATATATATATATATATATATATATATATATATGATGTCACTGGAAGACAGGTTTCTGAACTCCCCACAGCCCTTCTGTGAGATACAGACCATGAGACCAAGTAGAAAAAAATAGTGGTATTTTATTATGTACATTAGTGAGGACCTATTATATGACAATATGTTGAAAAGTGGTGAGGTGGTCCTTTAACCAGCAATATTACCAAAAAGGAACTTTAGGATAAATGGGTCCAATTCACTAAGCTGGTTGAAAAACGACTAAATAGTGTTGGAAAAAAAGTCTTTAGCCTGGTATCAGACTGTATTACGTTGACGTTCAAGCCCAAATTCAAATTCAATGCAACACATTTGCCGGTGGCAACATTAATGTTCATAATTATGTTGAATGTGTATGTTGCCAACAGCAAATGAGTGTGGTTCCAGGCTAATTATATACCGTATATATACTGTATATATTTTTGTCAATTGTCACTTCATTCAAATGTAACTCCATATTCATTTTACTAATTCAGATTTTTCATTCCATTCATGCTTTGTACGCATACTTGCAACATTAGCTGATTGACATGACACACATAGGCCTTCTGATTGGCTATACTGTAGTATATCAAAATGAGTAAATAAATCACACAGGGCCCTATTTGGATTGTCTTAAGTATCAGGTCTTAAGACCTGATACTTAAGACATTCAAAATAGGGCCCACAGTGTCTAGGAAGTACTTGCCGTGCATATTAAGTTTAAATTGAATACATTTTAGGCCCGACCCTGCCCTAAACTGTTGGCAAAATGAGGGACTATTATTCCTCCCACGCAAAGAAGGACATCGGGTTTCCCTATCGGGTTTTGGGGCAGAGTTTGAGAACTCTTGGTGCAAGTCTTTTAGAAGGAGTGCCACTGTATACACAGTACATGTACCTCATTGATGAGCAGGCGTGAAGCCATGGTGAGACGGGTCCGGGGGGAGAAGTGGCTGGTGATCATGACCCTCATGCCAGCCTCGGAGAAGGACAGCTGGTGCGGGTAGGCTGACAGTAGCTCATCCACCATCAGCACAGATGGTGTACAGTGGAAGTTCGCTACGGATACACACCGAAAAAGGAAAATGTACTTTGCCATTTGTACTTTTGAATGCTTAAAGTGTAGGTAACCTGCAAAAAACTCTCAAAAGTGTTGACACATGTCCCTCAAAAATAGCCTAAGTATCCCAATGATATATTTAAAATGCCTGATGCGGCATACACATCTCACATTTGAGGTTTATAAAAATAAAATTACTACATCTGCCACTTTGGGAAATGTAGTTCTGAATCTGTTGATGTCGCGGGTGGGTGACGACAATAGGAGATCTTGTTGCAATGCTAACTCCGATGGACACGCCCTTCTCCTCGTCAGCACGGTAGCGCCCCAGCAACGCAGATGTGCTTATTGAGTATAGACAGAATCAGCGTGGACCCGTGGAGTCTAGACTATTTATAGCGCTCAGTTCTTGGAACAACTTTTCGGTCGTCTACAACTTTTTCGGTGGGTGCAGCAATATAGGTGGGAAGGGAATTCCGATACACGTTTGGCCAGTGGAAATCTGGCATGGCCTCAAAGCCACATTTGAAAAGGGATGCTGCACATTTGAAAAGGGACCTGTCCGACCTGGCATACTGAGCGTGGATGTTTTTACGCAGTGTACTCCTAGTACGCAGGCAGCAGTGTGCGTAAAACTCGGAAACAATGCTACTGCCCGGACATGAGATTGTGAAAGAGATTGTAAAAGCGAAGCTGCTGCTGATCCCCGAGAGGATCAGTATCAGTGGGTAGACGCAGCGGTGGTCTGCTGGCTCGTTCGGTTATTTACGTACGAGCATGTTTACCAAGATTACTCTCTCCTTCACAAATACTCCTCCTGTTTTTAATGTTATCGTCATGGTTCTATCCCAGCATAAAGCACAGTTGCTGCTAACGTAATGTCCATAATCCATCCACCGAGTCCCCTCGCATTCCAGCGGCAGAAAACAACTAAACGTTGGCTTGGTGCTGGTGGAGAACTCCAGTTTGTCTCCATTCAGGCAGCTCGAGCGCTCAGTTTCCGACTCCGCAATGTCGCAAGTCTTGTACTAGATGGCTCTGAGCCACTAGTCAGCTGGAGTGAGGCACGCCCCTCGCGACTGCAGTGTGTAGAACTATTAGCCACATACGCTAGCTCTGTTTCAACATGGATATTGCAAAAACGGTCTGAGAGACTGTCTGAGTAAAAACAACGTGTGGTGGCCGTGTGGTCCCCGGTCACGATCATTAACAGAGTGATGTATGTACTCCGTTACGAGAGTGTTTAATATGGTAATTCCCATGGCCACTCTTCTATGCAAGTCTATGCAAGTCAATGGGAACCCGATGAGATGTTCTCCTAATGACGCGCCATATGAACTCGTAACTTTCCGGCGTGATTGGCCAGTGCTTCGGGGGTTGGACCACCTTTCTTCTGATAGCCCCCAGAGCAAATACACACCAAGTATTGTTGTATTGGCAAATGTGTTTGTAATTATGACACAATTTGATTGGGAAAAGTAGTGCAAAACAGGTTACTTACACTTTAAGCATTCAATTCAATTTTGGACTGCTGCTGAATCTATTCAATTAGTCTAAATTTTGTTATATCAGTACTGCTAAAGGGGGTAGTAATGCAGTGATCCTGGGCTCTAAACTGCCTCCCCCTGGCCAGCTGGGGCGAAGGAAGCATGAGGCCAATTTGCTGCCTCATCAGGTTGGAGGATGTGTATTTAAGCCCAGGATCACATTAGGAATTGCCACTGGCTGAAAAAATGGGTTACAAAATCGTGGGATGAAAAAAAGATGTCCCTGGAACTAGACTTTTCCCTCTGGTCAGGCAGTGGCGACGGTACTGCAGGTCCATCCATGACTGTGGTTACCTTTCTTGAGCAGCACAGCAGTGGCGTCGCAGGTGACGTTGTCGTCCAGGTCAGTGCTCCCCGTCAGCCCGTTGGCCATGGCCCCCGTTCCCTTCTTCCGCCGGTCGAAGTAGCGCTGTGCCCTGCCGTTAAACCTGCCCCCAACAGACAGACAGACAGACGGGTCCACAAACATGGAAAAAAAATCAAAAAAAGAAAATAGTAGCAACAGCTTTTTTTCCAACCAAGGTTCATCTTTTAGGTTATCATTAGACAAAATAAAACATGGGCCTTAATTGTTTTAGTTCTATGTTGAAGGCTCAAAGCCGAAACATTTTTGCGGTGGCTGTTTCAGTAGCCACACTAAGGAGTGAATATTTTCTACCATATTACAGAATAGATTATAATTTAAATTAAACGTTTATATACTGTACAAATGAGAATGCTCGGTTTGTACGGTTGTACTGCGGCATTATCATGCAAAGGTCCAACAGGGTTTTCCAATAGACCTTTCCATAAGCCCCGCCCTCTCCCAACCCAGCCCTGCCACTATCCGGCAGGGCTCATTCATTCCAATGTATCATGGACATCACACATTAAATGCAATACAGTGGAAAAATGTATGTGGCATTTATTAAAATGCCGCATTAAAAGGAAAAACTATTGGTGTTGCAATACAGTGGAAAAATGTATGTGGCATTTATTAAAATGCCGCATTAAATGTTTTAAAAGGAAAAACTATTGGTGGAGAGGTCTGTCTATAGCAGTCTGGGGAGAGGCTTATGGCAATTCCATTGCACTGTAACATACTCTATACTACACTTTGAAAACCCCTGACATACAGGTAGGTCACTTTTAGTTTCAGAATTTCAGACTAATGGGAACATATTGTTTATTTTACTGTCCAATGACATGAAATGCCACAAGGGACGGATCTGACGAAAAGACCACCCACAAAAATGGGTGACTGCTGTACACACGCACAGCCGCCAAGGCTAGGAACTACTGAAGGTCAGGTACTCACTTCATCATGATGATGTAGACCACATACATGAGGACCAGGATCAGAGACTCCCACCTAGACAAACAACTTAGTATTACAATGTACTCCAGTTAGGGTGACCAGATGTCTTTCTTTCCTTCTTTCCAAGACTTGTCGGTGGTCCCAGAAATTGAGACCCTGTCCCACATTATGACTGACAGACATCAGTTTACAAATTGCCATAATAGTTGCCTTTCTGTTATCTCTTTTCCTGCTGTGATGTGTTTTTAATTATGTTAAAATAACCTGAGTATTACCCTGGTGCCACTATATATTTCAACACTCACTCCAGACGGGCCACATTGCATGTACTGTCGTATCAAAAATAGCCGATCTACACGCTCAAAACATGTCGCACTATCACACATTTTGAGCTAGTAGATCAGCTATTCTTTTCTATATCTGAATTGAAATCCTGAATTATCTTTTTTGATTATGACATCAAAATCTTAATAACCGCTTTGGCAACGCATTTTCCCAGTTGTCCCACACATGCATTAATGATTTGTCTTTTATGACCTTCCTTTTTGTACAAATACATTGATTCTTAGATATACAAATAGATAACACAACAATACTATAATCACAAACAAACAAACAAACAAATAAATAAATAAATAAAAATTTATTTTACGTCCTCCCTCAAATCCCCATGCAGGATTTTCACAGATCGACCAAAGGTGCACCTACCATGATACTTTCTCATCATAGATGAACTGTTCAGGGAAAACAGAGAAGGAGAAGGTTTAGTACAGCAGCTAAAGCAGCACTGACATTGTTCTGCAGTAAGATGGGTTCACCACTAGGTGGGGCAGTACACCAAGAGCTCTAGCATTCAGGACAGGAGTGAGTCAAATTCTGAACTACAGGTATAGGCCCAATACTAATTGCCTCCCTCAAGCTCTGAACCCTCTTTGACTTTAGTGCGAGGCTGCAATACAAGGGCTCCCCATATTGCTGTGAAAGGAATGGGACACTATGAAGATGAGTCACTTTGCATCATTAAAAAATAACTACATCAAATTCAACAAAATTCAAATTCAATTCAACAAAAATAAAATCAGTATAGTAAAGTAAAGTCCATGTCGCTATGTCAGTGCTGTTCAACTCCTTAACTATTTAATTCAAGGAGCTCCAAAATGAACTTGACCCCGTGTGAAAATATGTAGTTCCAGGACTAGGATTTCCCTGGAATTAAAATTTTACCTAGAACTATTTTTTATTTTATTTTTTTGTCCCTGGAACTAAACCTTTTGTCCCTGGAGCTAAAATTGCGGCAATGGAACTAAAATGTTGTCCCTGTAACTAAAATATTTGTCCCAAGGACCAAAATTCTGTCCCTGTAACTAAAATTGTCCCTAAACTGTTCCTAAAATGTAGGTCCCTGTAACATTTCCACGATATTAAAAAAAGTAGAGATACAAGCTCATAGCACGCCACAGGGTGGCACGCTATGAGCTTGTAGATCTGCTATTTTTCAACAGCTAAAACACCTAAAGGGGTTCCCATTCAGAAGTGGTTTGCTTAATTTCTATTGGCTTTTATGTAGTATGTTTCGTTTCCAGGAAGCCATTAAAGGTATGGTATTGGTAAGTGATTTGAAGTTATTCACAACAGAGTGCTCTGTTGTGAATAAAATGTTTGGATCTTTTAAAACGGTGTGCGGATTTGTTCTCTATACTTAATGTTACTATGTTAGATCCAGCACCCGTTGGAATCTGTGGATGTGTGTGCAGTTGTGCACCCTTCGCTTTCTACTCATTGGTTAAGTGATTTCACTTAATTCAAATATTGTTATTTTACTATATACAGTAAGGAGTTCCTCCCTGTCCCCAGTGAGCCCCTGGGGTCAGTAAACCCTAGTTTCAGTTTGGGCTTTGGGATAAAAGTCTTTTGTCCAATCAGGATGAGAGAGGCCTTCCTCCAATCAGGATCGAGTGGGGCTGGGACTTGGTGTATGTGTTGTTGGCATGTACTTCCCCTCATTGTAAAGCGTGTGCATGTGCACATCATGCTACCAGAGGGGACCTGAGTGTTATTCAAATCACCCAAATCACTTACTATACATTTAAAATTTTTTTTTTTTTCTTTTTACTTTTGATACAGTAATACACAAAAGTATTGTTTTGGCACGCACTGTTGGGTATGGCCATAGAATGACCACGGATGTGGTCTAAAAGTGTGAAAAACCTATTTTTCATTTCACTGGAGTGTGAACAGTTACATTCAACTGGCCATCTTCCAATTTGTATCCATATGTAGATTTTATACAGTAGGCCATGATAATATGAGACTATGAGTCACCCATCTTCAATCAGTCTCGGGCTGAATGATAATCTAACACACCATTGTTGATTTAAAAAACAAATCACAAGCGCTTGTGCTCTTATTGGCCAGATGCTCACAGGAAAAATGAAAAGAAGCAATTGACTTCACCATGCCAGCCTGCTTCCAATACTATTCTCACAAACACACTTCCAGGCACTATAGACTGTATCACATCACAGATCACAGTAGATTGTAGGTCTGCTATTTTCCAAAGAATATTATACATGTGAAAGCTTGAAATGAGACATTCCGCAGAATGAGTACTTTCACTTTTGGTACATTTTGCTACAAATATTGTTGTGTTCTCTGTTCTCTTACTCAAGTACTGGTATATGTACGTACGTCGTACGGTATACTAATAAGACAAGTATGTATACTGTACTTGCCTTATATAACCACAACATAAAGCTAAAAACACCTTCAATGTCTTGTTTCTTTCACACATAGAGAATCCTTCACTCAGTAGGAACTGCTGCTGTCACATGTTGATAAAATAAAATAAAATAAAATAAAATAAAATAAAATAAAATAAAATAAAATAAAATAAAATAAAATAAAATAAAATAAAATAAAATAAAATAAAATAAAATAACAATACTTTTTCCACTGCTGTGATAGAGTACCATCCCCACCATGCCAGCAGTGGGTTGTCAGGCTAACTGGAGTGCATGATGCCGTGCACAGCTGTTAACCACATGAACCCCGCGTCACTATCCTTGTGGGGGTGAACAACCAAGGTTCATGTTTTAGCTTGTTATTACAGAAATTAAAAGATAAGGATTCATTTGTTTTAATTTGCTGCTTTCTTTTGTATTAGGGATTTTAGCTGTTTTTGACAAGGGACAGGGGCATTCGAACATTTACATACATAATTGTAAATTTGTACATTGTACATTTGGTCACAGAAGATTACTTTAAATATTCGAATTAGGCATTATATAGGAAAATAATTATGTAAAAAATTTAAAATATGAAAAAGCTACTACTGTGGAAGGGTTATCATGTATTCATTTACTTTAAATATATAATTTAATAAAGTATTAATTAAAGAACCACTTCACCACTTTTCAACGTATGTTCATATAATAGATCCTCACTAATGTACATGATAAAATAACACTATTTTTCATACTGTGATACAGTCTCTGTCTCACAGGAGGGCTGTGAGCAGTTCAGACACCTCACATCATCGTTCGACAGACGTTTTTTTAAACAATATATTATTTAAAAATATTTATATTTTTATTATCGGGAGAACGCTGGCTTCCATGACCATGTTCATATTGCGACTTTTTAGGAATAGAAAGCCTGCAGTTTCTATTAGCTTGGATTCCCCATCGATGATGTCACTGGAAGAGGGCTATCTGAAGTGCCAACAGCCCTCCTGTGAGACACAGAACGAGTAGAAGAAAATAGTGGTATTTCATCAAGTACATTAGTGAGGATCTAAAAAGCTACTACTGTGGAAGGGGTATCATGTATTCATTTACTTTTAATATATAATTTAATATAGAATTAATTAAAGACCACTTCACCACATTTCAACGTATGTTCATATGATAGATCCTTACTAATGTACATGATAAAATACCACTATTTTCTTCCACTCGTTCTGTGTCTCACAGGAGGGCTGTTGGCACTTCAGATAGCCCTCTTCCAGTGACATCATTTATGGGGAATCCAAGCTAAAAGAAACTGCAGGCTTTCTATTCCTAAAAAGTTGCAATACGAACATGGAAGCATTGTTCCCCCAATAATAAAAATATAAATATTTAAAATATATACTGTATATTGTTTAAAAAAACCTCTGTCGAATGATGATGTCACTGGAAGACAGGTGTCTGAACTGCCCACAGCCCTCCTGTGAGACAGAGACTGTATCACAGTATAAAAACAGTGGTATTTTATCATACATTAGTGAAGACCTATTATATGAAGATACGTTGAAAAGTGGAGAAGTGGTTCATCAATGTTCCAATGTGTGAGTTTGTTCCTACAAGGGGTCAGCCCTATGCGTCTTCATTTTTTTTTTATTGTCGAGGGGACACATGGCTGAGGGGAACATAGATACGGCCTCCCTTCTACCGTATTATGTAATATTGTGTTCACGTTTCTGCATCCATATTTAATTTCCCACTCTGATGTCTCTCTTCACTCTTGTGAATACAAGTGCCTGTGTGTTTGTTTGCTGGGGCTGTTTGTTTGTTTGTGTGTGTGCATGTGTGTGTGTGCATGTGTGCGTGTGTGCGTGTGTGTGTGTGTGCCTGTGTGTGTGTGCGTGCGTGCGTGCGTGTGTGTGTTTACACAATAAACCCTTACAGCAATGAGGGCGACGATGGAAAGCGTGTAATACATGGAATCTCGGAGCAGTGTCCAATGGGAAAGTCTCACCGCCTGCAAACAAGAGGGACAGAGACAGAGCTTGGCGTTTACTTTACACCAGGATGACGTTGCTATGCACACAAGCTGCACTCTTACAGAAAGGGACACATCTGGATGCACGGCTCCATGCTTTGTACCGATTCAAAAGTAGGAGCCGTGACCCACAGAGATCACACCCACGCTATAACCCACGCTATAACAGCTAGCGATGCTACGGTACTCCAGCCCACGTGGCAAAAAAGAAGGTGGCCGGGGGTGTGTTTGTTTATCGACCTTTACATAATCTGATACAATATAGTACAGGGGCTCCGGCTCTCACAATGCTGTGAATAATGCCGTCAAGGCTGGCAAGTCAACCCACCCACATGGCGTGTGCCGTATGTGTGTGTGTGTGTGTGTGTGTGTGTGTGTGTGTGTGTGTGTGTGTGTGTGTGTGTGTGTGTGCGCGCGCGCGCACACACACACACACACACACACACACACAAAAGTCAAAAGTTACATCTCGAATGTGCCACATCCAGGCGTGGAATCATCTGCTGCACAAGCAAAGCTGGAGGCGGCTATGAGTCAAAGTTTTGGCACCACGCTGTACTGTAAGTTCAAGTTTCTATAGATAGGGTCACAATGTTAGCATTAATAACATGGAACGGTACTTTGAAGCATAAATAGACTAAATTGTAGTCACACCAAAGACAATAAACAAATATAGCTGCAAGCAGCAATAAAACGTGACCAAGCAAGCAGCAATAAGGAGTCAGAACAATATGCAGAAGAAGGAACATATTTTTGAGAAATTATCTGAGGGGGGTGCTTTTGCCCCGGGTCCTTACAATAGTGAATGAATAAATGAAATGTAAAATTCCTACAGTAGCCTACATGTCAACATGGCCTCCTACAACAAAACTGATAAAAGCTTGGAGAATTACAGTACAATTCAAGTACAACTAGAAGAAATTGTGAAATAAATGTGATTGGACACTAGTTAACAACAGTTGTTTAATGGCCACTTTGTTCAAGAAGTTAATCTAACATAATCTGGCACAATGTTTTAACCACTACACTGTTATGAAATGATCAAGGCTTGTACAATGCAAAGCTTTCGTTGGGTAGGTTACTACTGGAAATCTAGAATGTCGAGGTATGACCTGGCCGGGAATCGAACCCCAGTCTCCCAGTCTCAGGGCAGACACTAACCACAAGGCCACTGAGTTGGTGCCATTACCATTACATTGAGTTTTATCATCTCAATCACAAAGTGACATTTCCGTGAATGTCACTTTCATGATATGCGAGTGTAACTCAGTGCTATTGAGAAGTAGGCAGAAATGCATTGGACTCAAAGTAAAAGCCCAGCTTGAATCCTTTTATGTTAGGTCTTTTTAAGTAATAGCAAATCATACACATTGCAGAGACTTTAATTGTTACTGTAAAATAATTCAAACCGGCTGTCATTTTACATCTCATCTTACTCACTTCAAACAATGTGTTTCAGACACTAGACTATGATTTGTCACCGTTAGGCTCACTGTGACCACTGATCACGTGACTAACCCAATGTAACTGTGTACCCCATCATTGGCGCAACTCCGTCTCTAAATGGCTCTTGTGCGTTGCATTAAAATTGGATTTTAGATCATGCAACAGCATGCAGCAGTGGATAAACAAAACACAAGACAAATCAGTTTATAAAGAAAACTGGAGCAATAGGACATGTAGGTGTGACAATCTGCCACATTCTGATGTGAAACTCTACATACAACATAAAAGTATACTGGTTTACGGCAGTATGTTTTTATGAAGTGTATCCTTTAAACAAACAACTACCCTTAATCAATGATTATCTATGATAAAAATGCTTCAAAACAAGAGCCTCCACATCAATGTTAACAATTAATGTGATTCATAAGAAGACTCCTCACAAAGCAGCAATTTTCATTGGCTTATAAAAACGTCATTTTTTGATGAAAACAAATTTGCTTCGGAACTTTTGTCCGGATGGGGCCAAAGTTCTCATGTAGCAGGTGTCATGCAAATTGATCAAAAATCCAGGCAGAAAATCAGGCATGAGCATTTTTCAAACTGCTTAAAATGGCAGACACTCTGGGGGTGGAGCTTACCGGTCAAAGTTACAGATGTGTTCCACATGAATCAAGGAACATGTAGAAACAAGTCCCATGATTTTTGGCCAAACGAGGCCCGAGTTATGGTTGTTCAAATGTTTCAGTTTCAAAGAATTGTTATAGCGCCCCCATTTGAGCAATTGGAGTAAGACTGGTTTTGCTGCTATTTGGCATCCCCCTCTACAAAACTGTAAAATATCAGAAGCAGATTACGCTGCATGTGTAGATTAGGGGCATTAGAATCATTTTCACAAACGAGAAATTTTCATTGGCTCGTAAAAACATATTTTTTTCACTTAAAACAAAATTCACACCTATTTTCATATTTGTATGGCTTCAAAGTTCATGTGTAGGTCATTGTTATGCATTTTGATCAAAGATTGTAGGAGAAGAGACATTTTAACTGTTTTACATATAATTCAAGATGGCGGTTCATCTAAAGGTCAGAGGTCAAAAGTCAGAATACAAAAGTTGTTCGGCATAAGCAGACGCATAAGGGAATATAAGTTACATTTCTGAGAGTCAAGCAGTTCATGAGTTATAAGTGTTTAAAGTTTGCAATTTCAGTTGAGTGCTGTAGCGCCACCATTTGACCAGTGGTCACAGGCTTCGCATCATCACCGTTTGGCATCACCCTCTACCAGATTACCAATTTTCGCGAAAACCGACTGCACGGTTCAGCCAGAACAGCTATTTTTGGCGGAAGAAGAAGAAGAAGAAGAAGAAGAAGGAGAAGGAGAAAAGCAGTCAATAACAATAAGTGACCAAGTCCACTTCGTGGACTGCTTGGTCACTTAATAACGGGTGCATGGGGAGTGAGGACGGATGATTGGAGTTGGATCATCGTTATAATTTAATTAAACCACCCCTCTATACTGTAGCTCCAACACTGATCTTATGTAATGCACCATCTGTGGTTGCATCACTATGTTTTAGAGCTCAGATATCCACAATTATTATTATTATTTATTTGTAACACCTGAGATTCGAACTCGGGTCTCCCATGTGAAAGTCCAACATCCTAACCACCAGACTAAAGGGACATCCCCTTGGTCCAGGGGCAGATACTAGACTTTCGGAGGGCATCACGACAGAGGCTGTAGCTACTGCTACACATCTTCCTGCTCATTCCGATCACAAGGAAAGATCCGATATCTCCCCTCTCTGGCACGTTAGATGGCATTGGGGACAGCCAGCTAACTTTGTGTTCGTTATTCGATACATGGATATTGGTTATACAATTCGATTCAATGCTCTAGCATCTACAGTAACTATTTAGCAAATACGTTGTACATTGTACATCAACCTAGCCAGACCAGTGGCCTTGTGGTTAGAGTGTCCGCCCTGGAACTGGGAGGCCGGGGTTCGATTCCCGGTCGGGTCATACCAAAGACTGTAAAAATGGGACCCAATGCCTCCCTGCTTGGCACTCAGCATCAAAGGGTTGGATTGGGGGTCAAATCAACTAATGATTCCCGAGCGCGGCGCACGCTGCAGCTCACCGCTCCAAGAGATGGGTCAAAAGCGGAGAACTAATTTCACTGCGGTAACGTGAGTGACTAATCTGACGACTTTGACTTTGAACCTCACTGTATTCAGACTAAATTAAGGCCTTTACAGCATGTTTGCTGACAGCACAGTTTTTTTCTCATACTAATACAGAATGTTTTATTTGTTTGATAATATTGACAACATTAACATTGCCCTATTATGCATATTAATACAGAATGCATATTTTTCTGTATTGTTTTTTTATTGCAGATTTACAACTTCTTCAATGGCAATAAACAGGACTACTGCAAACCGTTTGTGCTCATTGGATAGACTGTTCGCTATCAGCCAAACTAGCCTGCTAATTCAACTAGGGAGGGCAGAATAGTCGCAGCCGATGGCATAACGGTCGAGGGTTATTGTTTGACTGACGTTATGTTTAGGATTAGGGGTTAGGGTTAGATTTAGTAGGGAACGGTCACGGCCGGTGGCCAAAACGGAAGACCATTTCATAACAGTTATAAAACGGCTGCCGCGGTTCGCCGGTCGAGACAAATTTGCAGTTCGCGACCGAAAACAACATACCGGTAAGTCGTATGTCGTGGTCACAAGTTGATCTCACTGTCTCTCATAGTAAGAGTTTGGATATGTACAGAGGAGGCATAGTAAGAGTTTGGACATGTACAGAGGCTGAGTTGGCGAAAGGGCCTTTCTGTGTGGAGTTTGAATGTTCTCCCCGTCTCCCCTAGGGCAGGTACCCTCACAAAAACATGCAGTAATCCTGGGCTCTAAACTGCCTCCCACTGGCCACTGGCCCTCGATGGAGGGGACAGGAACTGGTTGTAATAACGTGTTCCTTCCACGCGCTACGTCCAACCAGGGAACTCCCCCCTGTCAAGTGAAAGGAAGGCAGCTTGGATTCCTCATGCATTGAAGGAAGCATGAGGCCTCCCCAGGTTGACAGAAGGTGTGTAGAGTCCAGGATCAAATTAGGAATTGGCACTGGGTGAAAAAATGGGTTGCAAAATTGTGGGATAAAAAAAAGAAGAGGAATAGTAAGAGTTTGAGGGAGAAGGATGCTGAAGGATGCAGAGGTTGGAACTGACAGGCAGGAGAAGATTTATGGGCGTAGTGAAACAGGACACGAAGTCAGTTGGTGTGAGAGAAGAGGAGATAGAGGACAGGGTGAGATGGAGGCTGGTGATTCGCTGTGGCGAGTCGAACCCCTGAAGGGAACAGCCAGAAAAAAAGAGGAAGAAGAAGATAGCGTTTTTCTGTTCATTAAAAAGAACTTGAGAGACAGTGGGAAGGAGACTTTGTTGTGTGTGAGCAGAACAAAATTGCAACTTTTCCCCTTTTCGTCAGGGGATAATCTTCATCTACGTAATGCATTCATATTCATAGTCGACATTTTCTTTTCCGTGCCGAATGCCGAGGGTCAACCGGGGGGATGCTGTGCATGGAGGTTGGTGGTACCGGCGGTACCGGCGGTGTCACACCATTACCTGTCCGGCGAAGAAACCGCACACACCGATGATGCAGAGGATGTTGAACACAGCTGAGCCCACGATGGTTCCCACCCCCACGTCACCTTTAGTGATGAACACGCCTGCAGGGGAGGACAACAAACACACGTGCACACACACACACACACACACACACACACACACACACGCACACGTACACACACACACACACAATGTGTTTAAAGCATACTCTTTATATCCTGTACATAAAAAGTAAAGTATAAAAGTACTAGTGTAAAAATAGATTTTATAGTACCCGAGTAAACATGACTAGAAAAAGTGCCCTTCCGGGCACAGGTCTCCATCAGGTTATGCTGTAGCCTCCTGGTGGCCTATAATAGTCCAATCTGAAAATTGTTCCATACTTTCTTATGCCTTAGATGGTAATTGGATGATTTGAGGCTTTTTTTCACCCCAAAATCCACCTGTTGGTGGCGCTACAACAGGCCAATGTGAAAAGGATGCAGTTTGTCTGCCTAGAGGAAAGTGTGTTAAAAGATTTCACTTAAATTGTACTCTGCGTTCATGATGCTTTTTGTTCAAAGTGAGCCGATCCTGCAAACTTTGAAAGTCAATTATAGGCAATTAGGATGCAATATGAAATATCAGACTGCAGAGATACTGTATAACAATTTGCAGAATTTTGGGACAGAATCTAGAGGAGCAATATGAAATAATGTGTCGGCCTCCTGGTGGCGCTATAACAGGCCGTTTTAGAAAATGAAAATGTTCATCGTTGGCATCCAGGGAGTGTGTGTGCAAAGTTGGGCATCGACCGGATTACGTTGCAGGAGATTATACAGTATGTACACGGACGGATGGGCAGAGTGCAAAACACTTTGGAATTGTTCAACAGATTTTAAGTGATGAAACCACTTCTATAACAGACTCTGTGTGTCCGCCCCTGGGTTTCTGGGTTCTTGGCTGGGTCTCTCCGTCTGAGCGCTAAACTAATCTGGGTTCTGGAGTAACGCATGGAGTCCATAGAACTTGTAATATCTGGGGTAGTCTTGGGTGTGTCGAAGTTCCGGGGAACCCCCAGGGACCCTCACACAGAGTTGCACCACTTACTTTCTTAAAAATTAAATCAATGAAAGGGCTCTGGGCAATACTCAACTATGTACAGTAAAAAGGTCAGAGTGGGTAGAATTGACTTCATCTGACAGCAGTCACTTACTTGGCATTTAAAGTGGGGGTGCCGTGATTTTTGTATTTTTTCCAATTTTGTACATGTTTAAGAGGTGGCAGTATGTAAATAGACCCCTTGGTGTGTTTTTTATGTGCAATGATGTCTTCCCTTTGTATTTGGGGTTTCTTCCTGGGGGCTGAACCTTTCCAGTCAAACATGCCAATGAAAAAAACTTCACTATAGTGACATCACGTGTTCAGCCCCTCCCCTAACTCCTCCCCTTTTATCATGCAACTAAAGCTGTGGGTGTGGCTTCAGTTCAGGTGGATCTCCACCCATCACCACCCACCAGGCAAACCAGGCATACTTAATGAACTGGTAGGATGGAATCATAAAAATGACAGTTTAACAAACACTGTACACTTTTGGGGAAAAAATCTTACTTTTCATATAACATTAATACCTGATGATCATGTTTTAGGGTAGAAAAAATCACGGCACTCCATCTTTAAAGAATTAGCAAACGCTCACAACAACTGCAGCTCATAATTCCGATATTTTGTCCCCTCAGTGGCCAAATGTGGGATTGCCTCTTTCACAAGAAGTCCTGGTAGACCAGGACTTCAAACCCCAGCTCTTACAGTTGTAAAATACAGTTTCATAAAAACTACTACTGTGCTACTACTTTCTGTGCTTGCAGTTTGGAAGCACTCGTTAGATATTACTCAACAGTAGACAAAATCCAGGAGGCACAGCAGGGCACCGGCTTACTGAAAACCAGCGCTTTCAAAGCCTCAAACGAACCTTCGCTGAAAATAGCAGCTCCCGTTCCTTGTCACAGTGATGTTGCGAGCTTTACAGATTTGCTATTTTCACCAGATTTGGTTGGTGGTTCAAATCCCGGCTTGTCCTACTGTCTTGCATGTTGAAGTTGGTGTGTTGCATGGCTTCCTCCAGCAATCAGTATATCAATGTGTTATACTGTATATATACTGATTGTACTAGACCATGCCCCTGCAAACAGAGCTGCTACATTTAAGCGAATACATGCAGGCTCGGCCCAAGTAATACTCGGACAAGCCAAAATGTCGCACATTTCTATTTTTTCTGAGAGTGTTGCCAATAATACAATGTGACATACTCTGTATACAAAACTCTGTACTCCCTCCAACTCTATATACTTTCCTATTTTCAACTGTTCCTATTGTATTGCATTCGTAACATTTGCTTTGGCAATGTAAATGGTTGTTTTCTCATGCCAATAAAGCTTCTTTGAATTTTATCAAACTGAATTGAATGGGTGAATGTAATGCACTATGTAAAGCACCTTGGATGAAGGAACTATACAAATGCACCATTTACCGATTAGCCACATCTGGCCTACATGAAAAAAAAATAAAAAAAATAAAAATAAGCTGACACTGAAAACCACATATCAAACATAATGGAGCATACAGTACGCAATATGTGTCAGATGACATGAAACAACAGGGTTGACAGCGTTTCGTGCGTCAGGGAGACAGACAGCTGGGGGGGTGTTTAATAATTACCTATCACAGATGTGAAGAGTTCAGGAGCTGAACTGCCAGCAGCCATGAATGTTGCTCCTGCTACGTCCTCACTGAGCTGGAGACGCTGTGAGACAGACAGACAGACAGACAGACAGACAGACAGACAGACAGACAGACAGACAGACAGACAGACAGACAGACAGACAGACAGACACATGGACCCATGCACAGAGAGACAGTCTCATTAATAGGAGGCAGCCATTACACTAGGCAGAACAATATACAGTACAATCCACTTTAGTCTCAGCAAAAGAACAATAGAAGAGCAATGAGTCATAGCTTGACCCCCCTGACCACGGCTCAGTCACTGGAGACTACAAACAAAAACTAAGGCTAGTTATTATTAATATATCATGGTTGTGTCCACACTATATACCATATACTGTATGTCTGCATGCAAACGCTCTTCTGGGACCAAAACAGGGGCTACTGGCAATCTCAATGATAAATAGCCCTGGAGGACCACACTGGCATAATGTGAGAACCACCCCACACCATGCATCTCCCAATTTTTCATACATTAAAGGGGATTTTTTTTTCTTACAAAAGCATGCTGTACATACTGTACAGTATGTGTATTTTGTGAGGTCTAACTTCTAATGAGTTCACATAACAGACTAGTAATCACATAACAGACTAACATCTCACATCATCTCCAGAGCATCTTGACCAAATTAAAACAAATTGTCCAATTGAATAATAGTTCTATAGAGGGCAGTGCTGAAGCAACACACATTGAGCTTGTAGATCTGTTACTTCTGCTGTTAGTGAATCTTAATCCTGGAAACTAATAGTTTTGGACTTGGATGTATGAGGCTGAGCAGTCCTAACTCTTGACAACTCATAACACCATCCCCACGGCCCAGAAATGAATTCCCTGTTCATATTCCTCGTAGATTTTCAAAAATGATTAACATAAAGATGATTACGCCGCAGACAAAGCCAACTCTGGATCGTGACAAATCATGAAAACACACACAATGTTTTGGGGCAATGAAATAATCTGTAAGAAGAAAAATTAAACAAAAAGTGTTGTATCCTGAAGCTTTTTAATTAGATATTGTATGACAATATTGTGTGTGTTTTCATGATTTGTCACGACCCGAGTTGGCTTTGTCTGCGGTGCAATCGTCTTCACATGAATCATTTTGAAAAGTCTATGAGGAAAATTAATGTGGAATTCATTTTTGGACCAGGCGCGACGTCATCAAAGGGTTTTCCTATTACAGAGGGTATGCACTCTGGCATCATCATCATACCTGGAACTTATGCAAAAATTTCTACTGAGTTGGGGGGAAAAATACAATCTGATTGCAAAAAAACGGCATTAAACTACATTAAACTCACTTTTCCCAAGTCACTTTGCCACCCGATTAGCCATTCACTTTATGCATGTGCAAACCCTCTATATGGCATTTTATCTGACAGGGGGGGGTTTCCCCAAGTTAGGAGTAGCATGTGGTGGAAGGAACATGTTATTCCAACCAGTTTTGTTCCATGTTTTTTTAATTTGCATTCGACATTAATGATATTAAACCCTGATCCCTTTAGTTGTCAGCACGGGGGTGTATAAGCACACTAAAACTTAATTTATGCCATGGACCCACAGTCCACCACACCCACTAGTGGTCCATGGACCACTGGTTGGAGAGAGTGCAGTCGGTAGTGTTTCATGTAGGCTAGGGTAAGGCTTATCTATAAACGTAACCGCAAAGAGAATTTCCCCCCTGAATGCTGTCTTACCTTTATTTGCAGTTGATTTATTTCCAAAAAAGTGGTGTAGGCTGGCTGAACCACTGCTAAACCAAAAGTGAAAGTGTGAGCGTCAACACACTATCGACATTGTGGAGAGAGAATGTGTAGCAAAAAAAGCATTTTGGAGCAATGGAAATAGGTGAATTTGAACAACACCCCATACCCCCATTCTAAGACCATGGTGGGTAGGGAAAACAGGAATAATGGAAAAAAACTGGACCACTTTTTTGGAAATCAATCAACTGCAAATACAGGTAAGAAAGCCTTCTGGCAATCTGGGGTGGAATTCTCCTTTAACCAAACCCTTACCTAACCCCCTAATTAAACCCTAACCCTAACCCCAAGCATGGCACTGGCCTGCTTGCCATTGGCAATAACGACGCTGGGGAATGCACTCACTCCTTATGACAGGCGGAAAATGGAACGAGGGGACGCGTTTATATTCCCACACCGTTTCTTCAACCTGAGTAAGGCATGGAATTTAATTCACAAACTGTGAGCATTTATTGCGACAAGCGAACCGTGCCGTTATAAAAAGATCGACAAGCCCTTTTGGTGTTTTAATTAATTATGTCAGCTACTGAAAAATAGCAGATGTACAACACGACTCATAGTGCGGCACCAGGTGCCATGACATGAGCTTGTAGATCTCAGAACAGTGACACAGTTCGTCACGCTGTCACGCTGACACGCGTCGCACCGCTCTGCTGAGAGGCTGTTTTAAATGTGATTTTACCCGTTTTACCACGTTTATTTTATCAGACAGTTTCAGATCTTGGATGATTGACCCGTCTACTTTTATCCTGTCTTTGATCTTGGATGTCACAATTAGTTTTAGCCGGCGTTTTTAGTTTTTGAGCTCTCCGACTAAACCTGGATCATCTTCGGACCCGACTACGCCTGATGATCGCACTGGGCTCTGATTCGGAGCCCTTGCGAGTAAGTATTGCTCTTTGTCAAGAATAAAGTCATCTACTCCAGCTAAATTCTACACCAGATCACCGCAGCGGGCACCTTTTCGGTGCCCGTGTGTGTACGTACCGCTCCATACACCTCAGCCAATGCTAGCCTCTGCTAACAACAACAACAGCAGCAGCAGCAACAACTTCCATTCCCTAGCCATCGCTCCGTGTACTGGCAATTATTTTCTGTTCCCTCAGGCTCAGAATGTCTTCGACTTCACTCACCCAAGACGTCTCCCTGTCAGAGTTGAGATCGGAGCTCCGTTCCATCGAGGACCTCCTCGCAGACATCATCCGACGAAAGTCTTCAGTTCTCTCACAACTGAACAAGCTGGAGGCAGCCCAACGCCGCGTGGATGATACATCCCATAGTCCTTCTTCGACCGACTCTCCCTCCTGGGCATCGGTGGTTAAGAGGGGGAGACGAATGTCTCTTCCATTGTTTTCACCCGTTCAAATGTTGAACAGTTTCTCCCCACTCGCTAGCAAGGAGCCATCATCAGCTAGCGTGGAGCTAACAACAGCTAGCGAGGAGCTAGCAACAGCGTCGGGGGTTGCCATGGACACTGACACACGTGCGCCGCAACAACAACTCCGTTCCAATCCCAACTCCACTCGGAAGCGTAATTCCTCCTCACTGACGCCAAAAAAGCACATTAAACGCAGCCGACAGTTCTCTCCTCCTCATTATCAGTCACCTCTCGTACACCCCTCCATGCCCACACGTCCTCTCTCCCCTCCGTCCACTTCCAACAACCAAATGGACACAGCTGTTCCAGATGATGACGTCACCACACCAGCCAAGACTGCAATCCCTATCTCTGACCCACCCACCCTGCTCAGTGCCACCAACGCTGAGCAGGCAGTAGGCACAATCACCCCCCCTCCCCCCTCCCCTTTCAATGAACAAATTTGTGCCTCTACCTCAACAGAGACAAGTGCAGCATATAGTGGCACTGCCAACCACTTTCACATTTTACCCCCAAAATATCTCCTTGTGGGAGACAGCATTGTACGTCATGTAGCCATTCCAGATTGCATTACATACTCATTCTCCGGTATAAAAATCAAGGACCTCCATGCACTTATCCCAGATATTCTTCAGCAGTACCAGTCAATCCATACTGTCATTGTTCATGTGGGTCTTAATGATATAAAATCAAGGCACGCCGGATCTGCAATATTCCAAAAAGACTATGAGACACTAGCCAATTTTATTGAAACCCTGAAAATAAAATGCATTTTCTCAGGCCTAATGCCAACTCTCAGCAGGCGCTCTGAACTTTTCAGTCGATTATTCAGTGCTGATAACTGGATCCGAAATTTCTGTGTTGCCTGTGGTTACGGCTACATTGACAATTTCGACTCTGTCTGGAAAAAAACCCACCTATTCTATGATAATGTTCACTTAAATTTTAAAGGGAAACAGGTACTGAAAACAAATATCACCCGCCTGCTTCAATCAGATACTACATGACGCCAGTTTTTAACTTCCAATTCCCCCCTATCTTGTCCCCCCCCACAGCAAATCCCTGTTATCCCTGCTGTATCTCACCGGCCTACCAAAAGGCATCCTTATCGTGTAGGCCTACCCCCTATAAGACATCTCAAAGCACTTCCACAAGCCCCGCCCCCCACTCCTACTGATGGTTATCAGTCCTTTAAATTTGCACTTCAAAATGCTCGCTCTATTAATAACAAATCATTCATTTGGAATGATATTTTCACTTCCAAAAAATTAGATTTTCTGTTTCTTACAGAAACATGGCAGAAACCAGATGACTACACCTCCTTGATTGAGCTCTGCCCTACAGACTGCTCCTTTATCTGCGCCCCCAGGAACACGGGCCAAGCTGGAGGAGGTTTAGCAATGGTCCATAAGGACCGTTTCCTCACTCAGACTATGAGCACTGCCTCCTTCTCCTCCTTTGAATTGCTAATGGCCAAAGTAGGACGGTCAGATCCATTTTACTGTATTTTAATCTACCGCCCTCCAGGTCCTAATGCTTCATTTTTATCTGAGTTTAGTGATTTTTTAACTTCAATTATTAAATTTGAGCGAGTCCTAATGCTCGGTGACTACAATTTTCATACAAATGATAGCACTAACAGCTTTGCTGTTAATTTCTTAAATATTACTGAGTCATTCAATTTTAGTCAGCATGTGTCAGGTCCCACACACGTTGGGGGAAACACACTGGACCTTGTTTTCTCCCTAGGTTTAGACATTGACTCTGTCTATACTGAAGAACTCTCTGTGTCCGACCACTATTTTATTTCTTTCAATTTGTCTTTTAATCGCAATTGTTTAATTGGCAAAAAAGAGAAATGCTCGCGCTTTATAAATGAGTCCTCAATTCAAGATTTCGCAGCCGCCTTTGACAGCAGACCTGTTTTAGCCCAATCATTTCAAACAGACACTGAGAGCCTGGTCAACACTTTTAATTCAGAGTGCTTAGTCATCCTAGACCGGATCGCTCCCATTAAAACTAGATCTGTTCCTTCAGTAAATTGCTCTCCCTGGTTAACAGAGGTCACTCGCTGCGCTAGACGAAAATGTCGACAAGCGGAACGCCGGTGGAAATCCACCAAGCTCCAGGAAGACCGTATTCAATTAAGAGAACTCTTAAGTGAATACAACAATCTTGTTAAGGATGCACGTGCCTCATATTTTGCCAACATTATCGCTGCTAGTAAGCGAAATCCCCAAATTTTATTTAGTACAATTAATAATATTGTCAGCCCGACCCCTCCAACTATTCCAGTTTTTTCCAATAAGGACTGTAATGACTTCCTCTCATTTTTTATTGACAAGGTGGACAGGGTCAGATCCTCCATCACCCCGTCTTCCTCCCCCCTACCTGCTTGTCCTATTCGACCACCCACCATTTCCAGTTTTTCTCCACTCTCCCTACAAGAACTGACTGTTCTAGTGGGGTCCATGAAATCGTCTTCATGCTCATTGGACATTCTTCCCACCTCCATGTTGAAGGAGGTTTTCATTTCAGTAGGTCCATCCATCTTAGCAATCATAAATTCATCGTTAACCTCCGGATATGTCCCATCTCACTTTAAACAAGCAGTAATTCAACCACTCCTTAAAAAAACAAACCTGGATCCGTCACTTCTATCTAACTACAGGCCAATATCCAAATTATCCTTCATCTCCAAACTCCTAGAAAAAACAGTGGCTAATCAGCTCACTATCATTTTAGATCAACACAATATATGTGACAAATTTCAATCTGGTTTTCGTCCAAATCACTCCACAGAGACAGCCCTTCTTAGAGTCACCAACGACATTATGATGTCTTCTGATGTCGGTGACCACTCCATTTTGGTACTACTGGATTTGAGTGCGGCCTTTGACACCGTGGACCATCACATTCTGGTCGACAGGTTAAATAAATGGGTGGGGGTTACTGGGACCGCCCTAGACTGGTTTCGCTCCTACTTAGCCGACAGAACCTTTTCAGTGGCTGCTGGCCCATACTCCTCTGATCATACAACTCTAAAATGTGGCGTTCCACAGGGGTCCGTGCTAGGCCCCCTTCTGTTTGCTCTTTATATGCTTCCTCTCGGATCCATTATTAGAACCTTCCAGGGAATCTCGTACCATTGTTACGCCGACGATATTCAATTGTACTGCTCCTTCAAACCAGATTCGATGGACAATATGATCACCGAACTGAATAATTGCATTAATGCCATCAAGAACTGGATGGCTAACAACTTTCTGCAACTAAATCCAGATAAAACGGAAGTTTTAATTGTTGCCCCTAGTAGGGTTGTCGCAGAGGTTACAGACCGTCTTGGGCCTCTAAAGCAAAATGTTTGTACCAACCCCAGAAACCTTGGAATTGTCTTAGACCAATCTATGATCCTCGACAAACATATTAATGCTGTATCTCGCTCCTGCTTTTATCACCTTCGTAACATAGCCAAACTAAGGTCTGTTGTCTCCCATGCAGAGCTTGAAACCATTATCCATGCTTTTGTGTCATCGCGTCTCGACTATTGTAACTCTCTTTTTACTTATCTGTCCAAAACCTCGTTAGATCGCCTGCAACTGGTGCAGAACACTGCCGCTCGGTTACTGACCAGATCAAGAAGATACTGTCATATTACACCCGTCCTTGCCTCCCTACACTGGCTCCCAGTTAACTTCAGAATCCATTTTAAAATCTTAGTTATTACACACAGAGCCCTCCATGGACAGGCACCCCCTTACCTTTCAGACCTGCTCCAACCATATGTGCCTAGAAGGTCACTGCGATCTGCCTCCCAGGCCTTGTTAGCAGTTCCACCAACAAAATTAATAACTAAAGGGGACCGAGCCTTTGCTGGTTTTGCCCCCAGGCTATGGAACGAACTCCCGCTTAATCTAAGAGCTGTAGATTCTGTGGACATTTTTAAGAGACTGTTGAAAACTCATCTTTTTAGACAGGCCTTCCATTCCTTGCCTATGTGACTGTTGTTTTGTTTTGTTTTGTTTTGTTTTCTGTTTTGTTTTCTTTAACTCCTCTCTGTTTATTTCTTTTACTATTCTTTTACTATTTTTTACTTGCCTTGCTATTGTTTTATTTTTCTGTTGTTAAGCACCTTGTGACTGATTGTCTGTGAAAGGTGCTCTATAAATAAACTTTACTTACTTACTTACAGGCTGAAAATGGTACCAACCTCACATATCTTTTCCAGGGATGGGACAAAGTAGTCGTCACAGACCAGGGCGAGGGCGCAGAACATATATATGGCCTGGGAACGAGAGAGAGAGAGAGAGAGAGAGAGAGAGAGAGAGAGGAATGGACAACGGTCAGCGAAAGTTTCACACGTTTCACCTTCCGAGTTGACGTGAGAAATGCTTTTGGCTAGTAGTACTGCTGCTGGCATGGGCCCATTCCTGGAAAAATAAAGGTGATTTACTGTGCTTGAAGTAGCAGTTCAGTTGCCTCGTGGTTAGAGAGTGATACCAGCCTAGTCATACCAAAGAGTATAGATATTAGTGGTGCATTCAATTACAGTTATTCACAGTTGTTAACACACATTTTTCACAACCCAACGGCATTCTCAAAATTACATGCACAAAACTTAATGGACTGGCTAAAGCCAGACCAAATCAGCTGTTGGCAAAAAGAAAATTGCCTGTCAGCAGATTGGTCTGGAATAGGTCAATTGTATGCCCATTCCTACACCAGAAAATTGGGGTGGCCAATTAGGACGCAGTATGCAAACATCAAACCCGTGGAGTTTACTTGGAGTTACATGGAGTTAATGGACGATGGAGTTTGGACACCACCTCGCTACACTTTTTGGCGGAAGGAGATTATGAAGGTAGGCTAGTAATGCTACACATAGAGCTTAGGAGAACACTGATGGAAGATAGCCTACTGTTTATGCATGTAAACTAAAGCGATACAGACGCTTTATTAAGAGCGTGCGAGCGTGCATGTGTGCACGGGCATGCGTGTGTGCATGTGTGTATACTTGCAGTAAACAAGCGTGCAATAACCATTACACGTGTTGCAGCGTGACAACTTCTGGTCGGTTTGCATACTACTACTATACTATTACTACTACTACTACTAGTCTACTACTAATAATAATATAATAATAGCTCACTTCTCGCCCACAAGGCATTTTACTTGTTTGACTAATTGAGTTAAAGGACCCAGTTAGCATAAGTAAAGATCGTGGTGAGTCTCTTCCCAAAGACAAGAGGCTGCGCACGCGCCCCTTTGTAGTGCTGCTTGCGCAAGGGCTCAAAATAAATCTGAGACACGTGAATGGCTGTTCCTTTCCGTTCTGCTCATTCATAGCTGTACTTTTACGCGGCACACTAATACGCCTTTCTCTCACGCCCACGCTATATACCGCCAGCATCCGACCACGCGAATGACCATGAAGACATCCAGAGAGTGAGAGAGAATGAGTGATGACTCAACCTCCTCCCACACCACAGAGAACAGGTGGTGGGAGAGATGTGAAGTCAGTGGTGCGCCACAGCATTTCACAATTAAAGTAAGTACATTTTATTTGTTGAGCACCTTTCTCAGACATCAGTCACGAAGTGCTTCACAACAATAAATGATTTGTTTTTCTTTTTTTCTTTTTTTTTTGGAAAATCTCCACAAAGGCTACAGATTTCAGGCAATAGCGGAGGTTGTTCCATATCCAGGGGGTGTGTACTTTCAGGTGAAGCATTTATACAATATTCACTGTAAGAAAGAAGATGCGGGTGCTGATTTCGGTTTAGGGTTAAATTGCGGCCGCGCGTTAGCGCGGCCGCGAAAAATTTTGGACTTTTTTCCCCCTCTAAAACACTTTTCACACTTCAATGAAGCAGTGTTATAATGCAGTACAAGACTGACTGTGACGAGATAAAACGGCTATCTATGATGACTAAAATATGACGAGACGTTTGTGAGTTATGGTTGACCTGAATGTAGTGGATTGACGAAAAATTTTCAAAACCGCACCGTCGCCGACTGTGCAACTCATATCAAAGCAATGAATCCAAGCGGCCGGTCACCCCGTCTCCCTCCTTCCCAGATCAGTGCCTGCCATCTAGTAGAAGAGTTGTGACATTGATGGGTCACAAACTGAACGCTCGCGCTGCTGTTCATGCAGCCTGAATAGGGACAAACTGGAGTTGGAAATGCATTGTTTTCAATGAGGGCGACAGCGCAAATAAGAGCTATTTTATGCATGCTTTCAAGGGGCTGTTGCAAGGCTGTTGCCGTAGGCCGTTGCATTACTGCCTACTTCAGGTCCAGGACTTGTCCCTATTTGTTGTCCCCATTCCCAATTCGAGTCTCAGTAGAAAAGCCGCCATTGAACTTGCCTCTTCTTGGAGTGGACGGAGTTGTCGTAACTCTGTCTACACTATATGGTTCATTTGCGATTTGGCCAGCACCAGCACCCCCACTTTTTCGATCATTTTTTTTCCGACGTGAAAAGTTGCGGGTGCTGAGGCACCCGCATAGTGAATGGCGGTGACGCCCATGGGCACACACACTTTGTAAAGAGCCGATCCACAAGCTCAAATGCGTCGCGCAGTGTGCTTGTGTTTCCAGAGAATCGAGACCACAAAATGTAGGGGTCTGGCCGCTTCCTGGGTACCTTTTAATAATTATTATAGCGATCATATTCCACCGTGTCTCGCGAGGGAGGGGGAGACAGTCAGCCGGTGGGAGCAGCAGCAGCAGCAGCAGCAGCAGCAGCAGCAGCAGCAGCAGCCCAGCCATAGCAGCCCAGCAGGCAACGTGCGAGAACTGTGAACTGTGTGAGCCTGAGCTGCGAGCGACCAAATCCCTCCCCGACTCTCGATAAACATCCCATAGCTGGGAAGGCTCGGCGGCCTCAGCCAATAGAGTGGTATCCTATAGCAACGACTGAAATGAACGGGGATGTATTGGCTGGATTGCCACTCATTTCTCCCGGATCGGGCTCTGCAGGTGGGGGAGCGCCACTGACAGCTCCCGGGGCCCATGTGGAGCAAGGCGGAGCGGCGCTCCGCCTTGCTCCGGCATAAATTAAGCCCTGCACAGACCCCAAAACTAAAGATTTCCTTTGCTTCTGTCCATGACCATTAATCTTCTAGTTGTGTAGATTAGGACTAATTCACATGATGAATATTTTAACATTTGAGAGTGTAAAATGAAACCCGCCAGGGTCCATTTGGTTTCATTTTTACGTTCTCAAGAGTTACATCTGGTTAAACAACTTAGCTGGGGACCACCTGGAACCCTCTCAAGGACCACTGGTGGTCCTCGGACCACCTGTTGAAAACCCCTACATTAGAGGACAAAGATGAAACTTTGACCTGTATTTTTGACTTCAGCTTTTTATAGCGCCACCAGGAGGCCCAATCTTGGTAAAACACATATGCACTCATCCAGATTCTGTATGGAAATCACACAAATCGTTACACAGTATCTCTAGAGTCATTTGCTTAATACGGCTCTGTCCCAAATTTCATATTCCATCCTAAATGGCAATAATTGGCTTTCAAAGTTTGCAGGATTTGCAGGTTTTGAACAAAAAGCATCAATTCATGAAAGCAGCATGCAATTCATGTGACACCTTCCTGCTAGGCAGGCGAATATAACTGCATCCTTTTACATTGGCCTGTTATACCGCCACAAACAGGTGGATTTTTGAAAAACAAATTTTTGTGGACAAAAAGCCACAAATAATCCAAATGCCATAGGAACACATGGAAGTCTTACAGTCCACAGTCTGACCTGGTGGAGGCCTGTCCCAGGAAGGACACTTTCTAGTTTTTTATTTTCTCCCTTACTATGATGTACCTCCCCTCCTTTTCAAGTTTAAGATGAACCACGTTAGCTATTAAAATGATAACATCTCTTGTTTTACCTCCTGTATAAGAACTATAACATCCCAAACCCTTTTAAATTTTCATGCTCAATTTTAGTCTTTTAATTTCCCCATGTTTGTTTTGATAGTGGGTGGTGCCAGATTGGTGTTCTCGCTTCCTCGTGTTTTGCAGGTGTGGGAGTCGCTAACGTTATTTGATGTAGTTTTTCAAGTGTGTGGATACAGAAGGCATAGCTAACGGTAAATCTACAATTTTAAATGTCAGTCACAGTTTTAATTGCCTAACTGTCATCTCTCTCACCACCATCACCTCACTTCGATCACCTAATTTTTTTTAGTTTTGTGCGAGGAACTCCCAAATGGGCTTGGGATGAGAATCTGAGAAACCTTCTGGGAAAGTAATTATGGTAGGAGAAGGTCTTAAAGATACTGTATGTGCGGGAAGCACATCCCAACATAAAGCACATACAGTATCACAACATTACTGGACCACAACATTACTGGACCATTCCCATTTTTCACTATTTGATGGCAGTGGCAAATAATTTCACTACATTAAATTTAAAAGTTTAGTTACTATTTATTTATTTTGTAGATTAATCATTATTACAAAACATACATCTATCACTTAATCCCTATTTGATTATAAAAGAAAAAAGTGTTACGCTGGCAATTGTGCTGACATTGTTGATCGGCTGTTTTCAAGGAATGTTCAAGGAATGTTGAAAATATTGCTATTTGCCTTGCATATTTTTTTTGTTTACTTCAATGGCACAAAACTATGCCAGCCCTATAACAGCATAGCATGCATTTTAACCAGTATACTTTCAAAAGATGTATATAAAAAAATAAATAAAACAATTGTTTTCTCCATGTTGGGTCTCCAATGTGTTCCTAAGCAGTCTTCCACTTGTCATCTTTTTAAACTCTTATTAAAGCAGGCAAAGGTGAGTAAGCGTATTATTTCTCAGAGAACAGCCCTAAGGGGAATATGCACTGTTGCGCTGTGGCACCTGCAAGCTGCCCGGTCCAAGCGGCGTACATAACCGCTGACCGCTGAGCAGCGTTATATTGGTGCGGGGGTTAATTGCCTCACTGTTGAGGGTATAAGGACACAATACATCTCCCAAAAGAGTTATGAGGGCAGTCTTGCACAGAACAGTGGATGTTTCCGGGGCATTTGTTTCATAATACAAATTCCACAAAACGAGCCCACAGCACACAGTCATGACTCCAATAATGCAAGCCTTCTAAACCACCAGCTAAAACGCTGCATCACCCCCCCCCCCCCTACACAAACACACACACTAACGCCACCTTGTCCTGGGCCTGATGAAAGTTTTGACAACATGATTTGTTGACAACAATGAACCGTCTGCAGGACAAAGCAAGTGTCTGTCTGCAGGGAAACAGCTGCGGCATTAAAGTAGAAGAGGGGAAAAGGCGAAAAGGTTAGATAGTCCCTGCCCCAATGTTTCCTGTGAAACAGATTTCACAAGAAATCTGTTTCACATGGGGGTAGAGCAGATCGCTCTATCTCCTGTGGCTCCGGAGATACAGCGGGTCGCACAGTGATCCCAGGGTCGAAGGTTCGAATCCCGACTCCACCTGCCTACATGTCGGAAATGTCCTTAGGCGAAACACTGAGACCCAAACTGCTGTGTGTCTGTCGCAGTATGAAATGTTATGCACAATGTAGTGCCTTGGATAGGCACAACATGATTTTACTGTTTCCTTCTTGGCAGTACTGCAGTGCAAAGATAGCACACTGCACTCTGAGCAAATAGGAGGCGGGCTACTTAATAAATGTAAGCGTTAAAAGGCAACAGGCACTGCCAACGTACATCTCGCTGCAGACTTGATCTAGCGGTAAGATCGGAGTATTATGTATATATTTTTTATGAGGAGTTAGTTCACTTTCAGCCATACTGCGCTGCAAAAGTGAAAGTGCGGCTGCATGGTTGCATAATTGCCTATATAGGGTCAGTGACACTTCCTAATTTATGCTCCCATCGCGTGACTGTACGTGTCACTTGCTGGTGCGGCATGGGGTGGCGGGGGGGGGCATAAATTGTTTGTAAGCTAAATTCATGCTTGGGACACAGTCACACAATGGCGAAGCACAGCACGGGGCGAATTAGCACATCTATAAGCTCGGAGAGTTGCTATTTTGGGCTCAGTTCGGTAGTAACCAGGCTTTAGCTTGGTAGTGTTCCTCGGTAAGGCAGCAGCATTCCCTTGAGACTCTGCTGCTGCTGCTGCTGCTGCTGCTGCTGCTGGCATGTAGGCTTCCATTATCGCCAAAGCCCTGGGGATAAGACACTAGTATAAGACACTAGTGTAATGCGCCAGCATGTGCATGTGCCTGCTGGAGGAACACTCACTCCGACCTGCACAGAGCCAGTCGGGGTCCACTGAGCGCCACTAAGGTTCCTCTGGTTAGACCTGGCCCTCTGCTTATGTTGACCCCTGCAGAGAATCTAGGCCAAGCCCAGGACGGGACAATTTATGCATACCTGAATCATTGTGCTGTTGGCTTATGGATAATTAAAACTAGGTTTCCCCCATGGTCGCCTGGGAAACTGGATGATTTGATGGATTGATTCCATGGACATTTCATTAGACAGAATGCAAACCGCAGACTCACTCCCGATCTTCCACCGCAGTCTGAAAACACGCGTCTACCGACTCCATCTCAGCCCATACCACTTGCAGTGCCAACCTAGGTATTTTAGATAGCATATTAAAGGACCACTTCACCACTTTTCAATAGTGATGTCCCGATACCAATACAAAAGTATCGGGTCATTATCGGGTCACATATTGGCAAATATGCCTGTCTAACCAGTGATCAGACACAGGGGTAAGGGGTTGACACCCGGCAGTTAAGTAAAATGTTGCGTCGTGGAGTTTGCTTTGGAGTTCCCCAAGTGCACATTTGAGAGAGGAGTATGTCATTCCCAGTTGGTGACTTCATATAAAGGTATTTTTTTCTGTTTATGTTATGTTTATGTTATTATATTATGTTATTATATACAGTATATTCTTCTTTGGTAACACACAAATTGTGGTACAACCTATATTCATATATTCCAATGGTATCATCAATGGGGGATCCAAGCTAATAGAACCAGTGCATGATACCAGTATTTTATCATGCACATTAGTGAGGACCTATTACATGAAGATACAGTGGTGAAGTTCCTTTAAGTAAACTTAGATAGAAGTTACCTATATAAGATATCAAATGTATTACCATATTTTAGTGCTTGAATTGTAAATTGTAACGTAAATTGTAAATTCCACTAATCTGTACGTATATACTGTATTGTTAGAATGTTTCTTCTTGAATTTACTGTTTATCTGGATTGATTGAGCACATCTGTTAAATGCCTAAATTGTAATTGTGAGAGCTATTTTATCCAAGGCACTTTACATGAGTGTATTACATTCACCCACTCACACACACAACGAAGGCAGCGGCAACCATGCAAGGCACAAGCAAGTTACAAACATTACAGGTGACATGGGTTTGTGCAGGTTAGCTGAACCACTGCTGAACCCGAAAGACAAGGTGAAACTGTGAGTGTCAACCCACTATTGACATGGTGAAGAGACGATATATAGCAAAAAAAATGCATTTTGTAGCAATGTAAATAGGTGAACATCCCATAGCCCCATTCTAATCTTATTTTGGGGCAGGGGAAACAGTTTTGTTCACAAAATAACAACTGGACCTCTTTTTTTGGAAATAAATACAGTAAAGGTAAGGAAACCTTCTGGGGTGGAATTCTCCTTGAAAAAGGACTTTAGAGATAGGGTTATGTTTAGTCTTAGGGTCTCCTGACCGACCTATCAACTCATCACGACCACAAGCAACACAAGCAATTGTTGCTTGCCGGGTTGTAGCCAGGTTTGTTGCAGGCAGAGCCATCAAGATAAAGAGTTGCAACACCAATGGTACAGACTCTGACAGGAAGTGGCCTGGTCACATGTCAATTCTTAACAGCATGTGAATGGGGTGCTATTGGAGAAACTATTCTGCTCTTTCAAGTCGTCAATATAATTATATTGCAAATCGTAACACAAACTGGTATGCGAAAATAACCTGTGGCACGTTTTCTTTCATTTGTCTGCATTGTCTGCAGTCATTAATACACAATGTTTTTCCACACGCTGTCTGTCCGATGGATTCCATTACCGTGAATTAAACGTGAGTGTCAGAACTCTGTCTCTAGATGGCGCTGGTTGCAGGTCGCTAGCGGCCCTCACCGTCTCTCCTCTGAAACTCAATCTTACATTGACATACATACAGTATAGAGACATCTATGTTTCAAAGCCTAATTTTGTTTGCTCTCATTCTTTCTCTCATCCTCGAACCCTCTGCTTTTCCACTCTCTCGGCTTAACGTTTCCGTCGCTCTCTCTCTCCGTCTCTCTCACCTCTTCCATCCCCTCATCCTGTTCTCTTTTCATCCCTGCATCCTGCCCTCTTTGCCTCTTTCCGTCTCTCCCTCTCTCTCTCTCTCTCTCCCTCTCTCTCTTGGTGTGTTTGCTTGCAGCGGAGCAGTGGCAACAACAGAGGGAATTGGGTGAGTATTTCCATCGGGGGAGACATAAATAAAGTGAATAAAGTGGTGTATATAAATAAAGCGGTAGCGATGTTGACAGCCAGAGGAAGAGAAGAGAGAGGACTGAGGAGAAGAAGAAGAAGAAGAAGAGAGGAGTAGTGTTGAGTCACGTTGCTGCTGACTCAGATCATTTCACATTTGCTTAAGTGTTGATACTCCAGGTGGCCTGTTGAAATGTGATGAGAGTGATGCCACAGTACCAGATGATATCACACCACTGCACTGTCTACTTATTAGCCTTTGTGCAATCTAGGAACCACAATTGTGCACATTAATAATTGTTAATAATAATAGTTGTTTTTTTAACACTGGGTAGTTTCCCTGCTGGCCAGTGGCTGGTATCACAATTTAAGCCTTTTTCCCCACATGGAAGCTTTTTTTGCCACAAAATGGAGATATGGTGTTTCAGGCTAATGTACCTACTGCCTTCTTCGATACAGTACCTGCCAGTTAGTGAGTGGCTACACCCCCTAATGTAGTCCACGTGGGTGTGTGTGTATATATATATATATATATATATATATATATATATATATATATATATATATATATATATATATATATATACACGCAACACTTTTGTTTTTGCTCCCATTTTTCAGGGGATGGACTTAAAGCCCTAAAATTCTTTCCAGATATACAATATAACCATTTCTCTCAAAGACTGTTCACAAAGCTGCCTAAATGTGTGATATTGAGCACTTCTGCTTTGTTAAGATAATCTATCCCACCTCACAGGTGTGCCACATCAAGATGCAGATTTGACATCATGATTAGTGCACAGGTGTACCTCAGACTCTCCACAATAAAAAGACACCCTGAAATGTGCAATTTTCTTTTGCCTTATTGGGTGTATGGGCCTCCGAACCAGTCAGTATCTGTGTGACCACCATTTGCCTCATGCAGTGCAACACATCTTCTTCGCATAGAGTTTATCAGATTGTCAATTGTGGCCTGTGGAATGTTGGTCCACTCCTCTTCAATGGCTATGTGAAGTTGCTGGATATTAGTGGGAACTGGTATGCGCTGTCGAAATGGTAATAATGTGGTAATATTGTGTTATTACCATTTTTACAGTGTGGCAGATTTGTGAACAGTGTTTGAGAGAAATGGTTATATTGTATATCTGGAAAGAATTTTAGGGCTTTAAGTCCATCCAAAAACAAAAGTGTTGCGTATATATATTTTTGTTGAGTGTATATAAAATGGCGGCAGCTCTAGACTTCCACTGAGCATGGGGACAGCCAACTGAATAGCAGTGGATGCGCTGTCTCTATTCAGAAAATCGCCAGTTTAATGAGTGGACCGAGAAATAATGGCTAAATTGAAACTCCTGAGGGAGCGCAGGCAGACATATTTGCTCTGTAACCAAGTCGCAAAATAATACAGCTCGCAGGATTTGCACAAGGAAAAGATTAAAAAGCTCTCCGAAAACAACGCTAAGAGACGCCACACAGGCTTACACAAAACGTGACTGCAGGTTCACCCCTGTTGCATGGAGCAGTGATACAATCGGTATCATGATACCTGAATGATACATGGACCATATTGGGTCATTCTGACGATACGATCCGATACGATTCAATGATTTGAAATCAATATAGTAACTATTTAAAATGCATGGACTAAACTAAGTCATTAAGCCACTCTTTTTTTCCTTTACAAAAAATGCTAAATTTGATGATTAATGCAATCGATTATCTGCAAAGAAAATTATTTGATACCGATGTAAAAAAATACAATACATAGTCAATGTTGCTGTTTCCATATCAATATACAGTACTTTGATTCTTGAAAAAAAAAAAAATATTTTTTTTCAATACTGTTACTATATCGTTACACCCCTAGTTAATCGTGTAAGCTCAATACCACTGTCACAAATTTTCTTGCTCAGGAGTGTTTTCTCCGTTGTCGTTCTTCTCTACATGTTAGGTGTCTTGGGACAACTTTGTTGTGATTACTGATTAGACACCTCAGTAAAACTGAACCATATTGATTTTTAGAGGCACAACAACATGACAAGGATGAGTCATATTGTAACAGATGCTTTATTTTCTCCCAGACTCCCACACACACACAAGTACACACACACACACAGAGGGCAGAAGTGAACTTACACAAAGGACGTGCAGTGCCACCGCTCCCTCTGTCCTCTCTTTATGTGTGAACAGGTCAGTTGGGAACTCGTGCAGCGCTGCAGGAACAGAGAGAGGAAAAAAACAATCAGGTTAGAAAGGTGTGTGTGTGTGTGTGTGTGTGTGTGTGTGTGTGTGTGTGTGTGTGTGTGTGTGTGTGTGTGTGTGTGTGTGTGTGTGTGTGTGTGTGCGTGTGTGTGTGCAGTGAACATGCTGGCATTTTAATCATCAGTGCCCTGTAGTGAAGTCTACTACACATAATGAGCAACACGCTGAACTCATGTGACCTGACAGTGGCCCCACAGCACCTTAGCCTGTGTGTGTGTGTGTGTGTGTGTGTGTGTGTGTGTGTGTGTGTGTGTGTGTGTGTGTGTGTGTGTGTGTGTGTGTGTGTGTGTGTGTGTGTGTGTGTGTGTGTGCGCGCGCGCCCATGTTTATCTGTTTGTATCTGAGTAAGTGCAAGTGTGTGTATGTGTATGTGTGTGTATGTGCGTGAGGGCATTTGCATGCCCGCAAGTACAGCATGAGTGTGACAGTCCAACTGTGCAGTGCCAAGGACTGTGTGAGCTTGTGTGCCTCCTCTGAGAGAGAGAGAGAGAGAGAGAGAGAGAGAGAGAGAGAGAGAGAGAGAGAGAGAGAGAGAGAGAGAGAGAGAGAGAAGAGAGAGAGAGAGAGGAGAGAGAGAGAGAGAGAGAGAGAGAGAGAGAGAGAGAGAGAGAGGAGAACAGGGGAAATGGAAAAAGTGAGTGTTAGAAAAGGACAAAGTGAGGGCGAAGTAGAGGGAGGGATAGAGAAAGAGAGAGAGAGAGAGAGCTGTAAAAATAGAGCAGGATATTTAGGGTACATACAGCAGCAGGGATGTGGAGATCGGTGTGTGTGTGTGTGTGTGTGTGTGTGTGTGTGTGTGTGTGTGTGTGTGTGTGTGTGTGTGTGTGTGTGTGTGTGTGTGTGTGTGTGTGTGTGTGTGTGTGTGTGTGTGTGTGTGTGTCTGTGAGACAGCTTAAAGGAGAATTCCACCCCAGAAGGCTTTCTTACCTTTATTTGCAGTTGATTTATTTGCCCCAAAAGTGGTCCAGTTGTTATTTTGTGGGAAAAAAACAAAAAACAAAACAAAAAAACAAAACAAGTGAGTGTCGACACACTACTGACATAGTGGAGAGAGATATATAGCAAAAAAAATGCATTAGGTGAAAGGTGAATTTAAACAACATCCCATAGCCCCATTCTAAGCTTATGGTGGGGTAGGGGAAACAAGCATAAAGGACCCCCCCCCCCCCCCCCCCCACACACACACACACACACACAAAATAACAACTGGACCACTTTTATATATATAGACAGTGTTGGGTGTAACGACGTTATTGATAACGGCGTTATATAACGAGATTACTTTATTGGTAACGGAATAACCTAACGAGTTATTTTTGACATGTAGTAGTTACTTACTTAGTTACATTTCCAAAAAAGTAACTCGTTACTATAGTTTGTCCCAATTCATTTTTTTTGCTCGATTTAAAAATAATAGAGCAAAGAATGCCCGGTGTTGTATATTCCTCCTTCTGTGAGTGTGTGTGCGCACGTTGTCGTCTCATCCTTATTTCTGTGAGTGATGTGCATAGTTACCCATTTTCTGTCTACACATCCTGTAAAGTTCACCTAAGAAATAAAAGTGCTGTCTATAGTGTCTACTGTCTAGTCACTCTAGTATCAATCTTTTATTTTGAAAAGGAAGAAAGAGGAAGTTCGTTTCTAGCCCGGTTATTGTTATTGACACGCAGCTGCTAGTGGCATGCTAAAAGCATGCGTTTTGGGCTTAACGTAAAGTTACACACTGACACTATACACACTTTTGGATTTACACAAACATGGTAGATTTCCCTGGCTGCGTTATTGGGTGAGTCATGTTTAATTCATTATTTGGCCGCTGTGCCTTATACTGTCTGTTCATATCTGGTTGATGATGTGCCGGTCCACAGCTGTTTGTTGTTTGTTTTTTCTCCCTCACGTGTGTTGTGTTGCTCGGCGTGGAGAGGGAATCATGCTCTCTGCCTGGTTGGAGAGTACCGAGCACGGCATTATATTGTCTGTATATGCATGCAACTGACATACCAAAAGACATTGAAATGCTAATCTAAGTGCCTTTTGTTTACCTGCAAGTATAGCACTGGTAATACAATGTAAGTAAATTGTGCATACATTAAAAACAAAAAGAAAGGGGGAGTTTAATTGTGTTGAGTAACGGAAAATAACGGAAAATAATCTATTATCGTTAGTTTTTATAGAAAGTAATTTGTAACTTAACGAGATTAGTTTTATGGGCAGTAGTCCAATAAACTAACGGAATTACTTTAAAAAGTAACGATACCCAACACTGTCCCTGATATAGAGAGAGATACAGTATCAACTGCAAACAAAGGTAAGAAAGCTTTCTGGGATGGAATTCTCCTTTAATCACATGAGAGGCATATCACTGCAATGGAACCAGAGACAAGCATGAGTGTGAGAAGAGAGAGAGAAAGAGAGAGAGAGAGAGAGAGAAAGAAAGAGAGAGAGAGAGAGAGAGAGAGAGAGAGAGAGAGAGAGAGAGTAAATTAGAGGGAAAAAATAGGTGTATGAAGGAAAAAAGTGGCCCTTCTATCACTTCTTGTTAGACTGCTGTCGACAAAGCCCACACTTTCCTACTTCCCCTCCCTCTCCAGCCAGGAGAACCATGTTCCACTTTACAGGTTTAGTTCACACAACATCATCCTCCTCTCTCCCTCCTTCACCCATCAATCGACAGGCCTGTTCCCTGGTCCACGGTCCACTGCCAACAGCTGCTACGCATTTCATTAAAGGTGGAATGAACCGGAAGAATTATGAATCCCACCCGATTATCTGGCACAGAGGGCTTCTGAACCAATCGGGGCACGCATCCCTTCATGGTGATGGGAAGGCAAAGAGCGAGGGATGGCGTTACCATAGACATATAGCACTACTACACGCAACTCATGGACTGTTTGTTTACAATCGTCGCTCCGTTCTGCCAATTTACTGCTAGATATTTGTGTTGCCCCCCCCCTAACGATAGCACTGTGTTTACTCACACAGAGAATGATTAATAGATGATCATAGATGATCAATCCACTGAGAAACGAACCTTTGATCTCCATGGTCCCAGATCGCTTAGATACGAACTATTACAACTATAATTGGCATCAGTGGATCAATGTCAGGGGGAGAGCAGCATGTTGCTAAAACAAACAAACCAAACATTCGCTTAAAAAAAAAGACTTTTACACCTTCGCCTTCAAACTAGAACCTGGTTTGAACTAAATGGGAGGATGAAAAAAAAATAGGTTCATAAAATCTAGTTCACAACTTTCTGGTGGTTTGCATCACTCTCTCTCTCTCTCTCGTCCTCTCCTATGCCGTTGTTGACCTACTTGCATCCATAAACATGAGTGGATGCGGTGGTGCGTTGCAGTGTGTAGCACTGTATAACACAGCGTTCCATTGCTTATAACATCCGAAGCAGCAACAACACAACCCAGAGCGCGGCCTGTAAAAAAAGCCACAAACGGAACAGAGAGAGAGAGAGAGAGAGAGAGAGAGACAGAAAAAGAGAGGGAGAAAGAGAGAGGGAGATAGAGAGAGGAGGACTATATGCACGTTGACAGCTGGAAGTGTTTAATATTTACTGTTACAAGCCAGAGCTAGCTAGCGCTGGCTCCGTGTACGATCCAGCCCAGCCCCAGATGCCGACCTAGTCGGGAGTGAACAGCAGAAACAAGCTGCATCTCGCATGACTGACAAATAATATGAGCCTGAAAATTACAAACAAGAAGAAGGAGTCTAAAAAAGGAACTATGCTAGACACTATGTCACGCTGCTCCTTACACCCCGAAGGTCGGGAGGTAACCTCCTCTCTCCATTTTTTGAGGGATTTTCTTCTGTTTTTTACATAAATCAGTGCTACTGAACCAAAAAATACAGTTAAAACCGCTTTGGACTAAACCTCTTCTTAACTCCATTGGACCCTCAGTGCTCCATTTTCGTTACAATCCAAACCCATTATCCCAAACCCCTTATCATTTTTCTACTATTTTGAAAAACCTTTTGAAATAGTTCATCATACCAATCTATTGACACATTGTGAGCCTGTAGACTGGCCATTTAAACTATTGAAAAATGTTTTTTTAAATAGTTTAAAAGGGCGAAAAAAGTTAAGGGATAAGGGGTTTAGCGGTATAACTAAAATAATAATAATGGATTGCATTTTTATAGCGCTTTTCCAAGTGCTCAAAGCGCTTTACAATGGTCCATTCATTCATACATTGGGAAGTAGAGCGGCGAACAGTCGACGCCAGCGTCCCCACTTCCCACATTCACACACCAATGGTGGCCAGCTCACACCGACCAACTCATTGGAGGCAATTTGGGGTTCAGTGTCTTGCCCAAGGACACTTCGACATGTAGACAGGAGGAGCCGGGATTCGAACCGCCGACCCACGGGTCATTGGACGACCTGCTCTACCTCCTGAGCCACAGCTGCCCAAAAATCTAGGCCTCTGTCTGCAGTGCCATAAACCAACTACCTCCACTAGTTCTCCCACCTCTCATACAAGTAATTAGGCCTTCACTAAGCCCCTCCCCACTCCATCCTTGTCCAGGTTAGCAGGAGAGCTTGAGCCTGCATAACGGCAGTTGCTAAACTATTTGGATTGGCATTGGACAGTGGTTAAACCCTTCCCCAAAGGGAGGGGCTTAGAGAAGAGCTAATTGACAATATATAAAGTCGCAACACAACTCTGATAAGGCTTTGGTGTCCAAATATAAGGATATTAGACCACATCCACACCCATTGTTACTCATCATATGGCCATACCCGTACCCGACAATACATGACCAAAAATGTGAAAGGTTTAACTTTTGAGTATTTTTAATTCCTTCCTGTAAGCAAAAAAGTGCTGCGTGATGATGTACCACCATCACATCAATCAACAGCCAAAGACAGGTGCTGTGATTACAGTCAGAAATACTTGTTTTTAATCCCATCCCGGCATCCAGACAGTCATCACAATAGAATATAAAGTGGCAGAATGGAGCGACTATTGTAAACAAACAGGCCGTGAGTCGCATGTAGTAGAGCTACTGTATATCTATTCAGCCCGGTCTCACAGATAGTACTACACTATGCACGGAAATTGACGGAATGCCACCTACGAATTGCGTGCATACACTACTGGTTAAAGCAAAAATCTGTGAATATGCACTTGGGCGTGGTTTTGACAAACACAAAAGTGGCTAGTTGGGGGTGGGGCAGTTTGGGTTTTATAATATTTACTATTCTGTCCCCAACACATCGCAACTTGGACGCGGCTGAGCCGGCTCTGCCAACCATCGCAATGCTCAGTGCAGCAATTCGCTCGGCTAGCACCTCGCTCAGTGGCGCTTCACAATGCTCATGGTCGGCAGAGACGGCGCCGCTCCGCCATTTTCAGTGGAGTATATGCAAGTTTAATATGCACGGATTTATTGTAGGCGAATATGCACGGATTTATTGTAAGCGAATATGCACAGATTTTGCCCATTATAGGCGAGTAAGGACAGATTGGCACCTCCGTGCATATTCGCCTAAACCTCATGAGACTTGGTCTATTCTATGGTAACGCCGTCCCTCATTCTTTGCAATCCCATTGCCTGAAGGGATGTGTGGATAAGTGGGTGGGATCTATCCCCACCGTTTCTGGTTCATTACACCTTTAAAGCAATGCTTAGAAAACTATCGGTGGAGAGGTTTGTCTATCGCATGTTATGCTTAGCTGTGATTGGACCATAGCAGTTTGGGGAGGAGCTTTGTCTGTCTGTCTGTCTGTCTGTCTATTGGGGCAAAGTTGATATTTTGGCCTGAGAGAGGCGCTCAAGGGAAGCTCAGTTCATGTGTTAAAACCTCTAGAAAGAAATGCATGTGAAAACCATCCGTTACAGAACACATTAGAATAGGCTGTCAACAAGACCACATTTTGGATTAAGTGTAGTGCTAGAGAAAGGCCATCAGGGTTACCCAGATCACTATAGGATTCCTCTGGGGAGCATGAATGCAATTTGGTACATTTAATTGCCATTAGAATGTTGACATTTTGTCCTCTGGGCGGCGTTTGGGGAGCCGTGGGGTCAACACAATCAGTAGCGTTCATCATCTCTTGGGAATAACGGTGCTGTTGGTTGCAGGAGAGAGAAATAGTGGTTTTGGCTCCAAAATAATGGAGGGTACAGACCGATGGCCCTATTGACCGTCTTAGCGACCGTTTGACATTGATCTCCACTGTTAGATAGGCAATCGCGATAGCGGTTTGATCGATGCCTCTAAAAAGATACGTCTCCCAGCTGTGGCAGTGAGTGTGCACTTTTT